>JAYGXS010000001.1:86843944-86899492 GCA_036362985.1 Ligula intestinalis | reverse complement strand
GCGAAAATCCGAAACTGCCGATTTTTATTTCAGCCTTCGTGTCGCCGCCTCCTGCCTCTTCGCTTCTATTAGCAGTTCCGCTCATTGTCTTTTTTCAGCGACGATTCGTATTCATTTGTATTCAGTTAAATTTTGCTGAATTACCAGGCAGAAGGGCATTATTAAGATGTGTGCAGACTCCAATTTGTCCTCTGGGTTAGTAAACGTTCTCTAAGCCATGCAGTGGCGATGCCGACTATGAATATGTGAAGTCGGGCTCAACGGTAAAACTCCACGGGGCTATTTTGACCATTTCCTCAACTTGTAAGGTCCACTTTAACTTCTGGAAAAAATAACCACTTTCAGTAGTCATAAGAATAGATGACTAGAAAATCTGACTTAAAGGGAAGGCCTTCTCCTCTTCTCATCCAAATACTTCGAGCTCGAACCTTCACTCTTATTAACTAAAACATTTCCCAGAAGTTTAACACCTCTTAAAGTAATTGAAAAACAAGAGTGCTTCAACGCCAGTTACTCTGCCGACATACAAACGCGCCAGTTGCTTCATCCTAAGCGCGAAACTTCACTGCTGATTCGCATTCAGCTCTCGCACGAATATTTTTAAAGTGAAGGGGGCTTTCGCTGCATCTATCGCGCAGTTATTTTTCTCAGATCTATCATGTTTCCGTGGCTGGTCACCACTACTATAGACGGATGTTGGTGTTACTAGGAGCCGCAGTTACACCATTGCCACTACAAAACCAAAACTGACCTCCACTTGGCATGGTTACAGACTTGTTACCAATATTGCAGTATCGCAAAAATAATGCCAATTAGATAAATAGAGGAGAAAAAGTGGTAAATTCAGCTTTTTGTGGTAGCATGCTGCAGAAAATGCACTTCAGCAAGCTCATACGTTTCGACAACCACAATCAGTAAATTAACAAACCTGAACAGAACATCATAAGCAGGACCTGATATGTGTTTGCTCCAATTCGCTCATTACAAAGATCACAACCATATCCGTGTTCTGCTTCAGATCAACCAAAATGGTTCTGGCCGAACTTTTGAGTTAAATGGCGTGGTTGGCAAATGTAGTTGTCGCCTGTTCTGTCCGTTTGCTGTCAGAGGTTTATGAAGCCGAACATATTTCTACGATAACAGCGTCTTATTTTGGTATGCTTTTATCGAAGGCTGTAACCATGTCCTAAGGTACTATTTTCACTACTAATAACTCACGAATTTGCACCACCGTATAACGATGAACAGAGGTATAAAGGACGGTACGCATGAAAAATTCCGAATGGTCAAGAATATGCGAGGCCCAGGTAACTGGATCGAAGAAGGTAAGACATTCACTGGGACCACGGGTTTAGTTAGTTAGAGCCAGCTAACAAAAGGGAGGGGGCGAGAATGTTGATAGTCAATTAGTCTGGTCCTTCGACATCTTCTAAATTGGTGACTCCGAGGTGATCGAGTGCGCCAATCGTTGGAACTTCCTGTGATGGCCCCCTTCCAGTTGTTTCTCGAGTACGTTGCAGATTCACGATACATGATGCATTATTAGTTACCATAGTGCCTCACGACAGCCGAATTTCCCTCCGCAAATGTTGTGCTCAAATCCTTACTCCACCATCTCCTTCAGAGAGCCACAGAATAGCCACCGCCTCTTGACGACGTTCTGCCTAACATCGGGATCGCTACTAGGTTTATCCATATGACAGAGAGGGGAGATCCCCCGCTCCTTACCCACACACTCAAATTCTAGAATTTTGGCTTTTCTTTCGGTGGTAGACAAACACTGGCTCCCGAACTAGCAGGTTTATAAACTTAGGATTTTTACGCACATTGGCATGATTTCGTCGAGGCTGTTCTTTTGGTGCCCTCTCTAGAAATGCTTGGAAAAGAAGAGAGAGAGAGGCAGGTTGGACACACTGTAGTGTGTATAACCTTAAAGATCATAAATACTCATTTCGCAGCAGCTCACCTGGCCTGCCATTGAAGCTGCCCGTCATCAAGCCTCGAGGGAAACGCCCCGAGGCCTGAGTCCTCTCCTGCTCCACCCCTTTCCTTTCACTCCTTCTCCCCTCCCCACTATTTGCCAAGCGATGTCACGGGGATTGGGGCACAAGTTGATGAAGTCAATTCAAGCTGGTGGGGCTCACCGAAGGGGTGGCGGGGGACAAGGGAGGGGAGGGATGAAAGTTAACTACCTCTTGAACAGCAGCTTTTATCTCGTCAATCCAATTCATTAGCGCCCAACAGTCGGACCATCAGCTGGTGGGCCAGTTCCTGCAAGTCGGACGACGGACCGTATGGATAGTTGGACGACAAAACACGCAGGCAGTCGTCAGTCCGTCAGGACGTGATAGGGAGAACACGGCCTCTGCAGTGGACTGGGGAGAGAGAGAGAGCTGTCAGTCTCCCTGCTGCTACTGCTGTATCACCCCTCCCCCCTCCGCGGGGGATGAGGGGAGGGGGCAGCTAGATGCAGACGCGCAACTTGGGCACAGAGACTTCGGCTGGCAGCAAGCCGGGTCGACCCCTGATTGACAGGCCCAGTAATAGCGGGTGGCAGCACACTGACATGTGAGTGAAGCAGAAACAACAGGCATCCGCCCTGACAAACACTCGTGACGTCTCAGTGCGCACGTGCACAGTGTGCAGTGCGTGCGTACTACCGGAGAGGTTCACGTCCACTCTGCGGCCGCCTGACGTTACTCCTCTGGCTGCGGCGCGGGCGAGACCACTTGTACGACCCCGAGGACACCGGATAGATCGCGGAATGCCACTCCTCTGGTGTTGTAAGCTTAATTTTATTTATTTATTTATTGCCACTTTACAGGTAAGGTCAAAGGGTATACAGAGGATCCAGCTGACCAGGAAATAAACTCCTAATCATTCTTTGTACCATGTCTCAGGCGAAAAAACTGCAAAGCATAAAATTATTGCAGTTCGGGACGAGGAAGAGTTGACAGAGGTGCACAGTGTGGTCAGTCTCCGTTCAGTTTTATGGATTCAAGATTCTATATCGGAGGAAGGGGTGTCGGTGAGCGGCTGAAGAAGTAGCTGATTGCGGGCTGCAGAGTCAGCACCTTCGTTATCAGCGTGAAGCCTGGCAGAGGGTTCAGAATCCGCAAACGCCATCAGGGCGGCAGAGAGATTCCACAGAATCAGCACTCAAACTTCGCGAAAGGTTTCCTGAGAAATGAGGAGGCAGCTCCTATTCCATTCTAGCCGGTGTGCCATAGACAACACATTAAGAAGGAGAGATTACAACCTGATTGCTTATCCTGAGAGGAGTAGCGATTTAATTCTTCAGCCTGGGTACGAAGATGGTCAATAATTTTGGTAGTCTGCATCTGCCTTATGAATATAGACCGGAAAAACTAGCTTTGTGTTCTTTCACTTGCAGGCATCCACACGATGACCTCATTAAGACCTACGATCTTTTCATTGACCATGAGTGCGCCCTAGAATTCGATAAATTCTTCGAATTAGCTCGGACGGACCATCTGCGTGGTCGTCTACTTAAACTACAAGGGGAGTGGACCCATATGGAAGCTTGACGGAACGCCTTCCATCAGAGGGTCATTGACACCTGGAACGGACTCCCTGACGAGGTGGTCCTTTCAGAACCTGTCGCGACATTTAAATGCAAACTCTCATTTGCTGAGAAACTGTTATACACGCAACGAACACTGTGTTAGTAGTGGCAGTTTGCGACTGGCTCTCCTACATCTCCTACAACCCCACAATTATCATATGGGTTGTTTAAATTAAGTTTTTTGTGATTGTTAGATATGAATAGAGGACTCTGGAGCTAAAGCCTTATGCCCTCAATAAAGAGACCTAAAGTTACCTATATATTAGACAAAAATACATCTTAAACAAAGACCAAGGAGACTGGAGAAACCGTTTCTTGCTTATTAGCCTACATCAGCCAGCCGTGCCCAACTCCTGGAAACGAACTTTCAAATTAACCTGTAGGATTTTGCGGGGTCAACTATATCTGGCTATCTAACAAAGATCAAAGTATGGAAAATAAAGGATGAGCTTCTTCCGGTAGTAAACCCTAAAATGTGACTGCGATATACAGACGACACATGTATTACCATTCAATAGCATTAGCTGTAAATTCTTAGAAAACTACTTACTCTCCAATTTTGGAGGTTAAATCCACGCTCCAAAAGGAAGGTAACGTATAGCTCTCATTTCCAGAGGTTCATGTATAGCGAGAGACCAAGGGAGCATTTCGCACCCCAATTTACCTAAACAATACTTGGAAAGCCTTATTCAACACGTAAACAGTCAGCGTATTTCTCATAAAAGAAATACTGTCAACTGTCTGTTTAATGTAAAAAAACACGTTTTCCAACCTTTTTCACTTGTATGTTTTTTTTCCAGAATGGGTACCCTAATGATTTTATGCGCTGATGCATGAGGCAGCCAGAGTTATTAGAAGAGGAACTAAGCAGCTACAATCAGGCGTCCGAAACCAATACTGAAGAACCAAATTAGGGATATGTCTGAACGCGTCGAAAGAGACCCGAGGAAACGCCAAATTAAAGTGGTGCATATACCGCCGGCTACTTTACACGCTCAACTTGTAAAGCCTAAAGGAAGGGTTAACTACTTGGAGGAGGAGGAAGTCGTCTACGAGATCCCATGGGATGCCTGCGATGTAATTAACCGTGGTTTAACTGGAAAACCTGCCTAAACATGTGTCCACAGACATTAGTTAGCAGTAAAGAGGCGAAACCATCTGTCCCAAGTGGCCATGTATATGCTGGACACGGGGACAAAACTCACATTTTCGGTGTTTCCCTTCCAAAAACGGCTGAGAGTTTCTCGAGGCCGCGCACTCAGACAAATCCTGCATCCACCGACATATTGAATTTCAGGGCGAAACGGAAGAGACGCGAGCCAATCAGAACAGAATAACACACATGGCCGTTGCTTGCCGGCACAAACGCTTAGCAATTATCGAATATTTAGGCGCCTAAACTATTGCATTTTGGCACTTGTTTCGCGTCTGATGAAGATTTGGAGAATCGGCACCGAAAATGCACACAATGAAGTTTCTTTCCCCACCGAATATACTTGACTTCAATGCATAGGTATATGTGTTTCAGATTTTTAATCTCCGCAGAAATCAATGCCTAACTTGAATGAAATCAGTCGGCTCAATTCGAAAGCGAATATATATATATATTCGAGCCGGAGTTCACCAGCCACAACCTGATAACCCCTTCATATTCATACACAACCAACAGGCAGCAAGTAGTAGACACCTTATATGATTTACCCTACCGAGGACTAAGTCCTCCACGTAGTACAGAGAGAGAGAGAGTATTTGCTTTGGAGATATCGTTCCAAATTGTTCTCCCAAAAATTATCCCATCCACCGCGAATAGAATTAGGTTTACAAATACCGGAGAATTGCAAACGATGCATAAGAACCGAAGACCACAACTACTGACTCCATGAAGAATCGCCTTTGGATAAGTCACAAACTGTAGGTCAAATTGGACTTCCTTCAAAATAGTGCTGGCATCGTGCGCTAGTACCTCATTAATGTAATTCGAATGAACAGAAAGGTGTAAGGCTTCCACATAGACAACGCTGTAGTTTTCTATACATAAAAAATACTTATCATGTTGTAGATTTCATTAAAATCACCTTCATTTAACTTTCAAAAAGAGACAACGTACTTTTCTAATTCAAGCGAACATGTGCGTCCCAGAAAGTAGGTGAGTAGAAGGGGTACTTTGCCTGCTTTAAACCACCTACTTGCATTCTGTTGCTACTTTCTTGTTTGTTTGTTTGTTTACGCATCAACTTATCAAAAAGGCTCATAGACACCGCTGTTCATTTCCATCACGCGTATTCTTGATTTATGTTTTTTCCCTAAGCATTTTACGGCAAGTGTTTCCTTGGCAGCAACGAATGTTCTTATTTATAGTTATATGCCTTCTCAATTAATTTCTGTTAGGGTTAGGGTTAGGGTAAGGGTTAGGTTTAGGGTTAAGGTAAGGGTTAGGGTGGGATAGTGATATTGTATGTAAAAAAACCAAGTTTCTGTCTTACGGGAAGCGTATGCGTAGGCATGTAAATATAAATCAGAACATTCTTTTCTACGAAGGAAACTGCTGCCAATTTTACTTCATATTGAACTCTGATTTACTGTTATTTCTTTCCTCGTGGTTTACTCAGTTGTCTTTGATTTGCTTTTACTTACTTTTTGTTTATTTTTCATTCATCGCGCGTTTTTCTTTGCCATAAAATAGGTGTTTTAAACAATTGTACCTATTTTTTACTTATTTTATAGGCTCTGTTTTTTATGTTACTTTTCCTTCTCCCTGTTAGACTCCACTTTTATAAGTCCTGCTGCCACCGGTCCCATATAACACCATTCTAGGGATTTTTGTTACTATGGTGATGTTTATAGAGCATCTTCGTAAAAGTAGTTTATGTCGTGTACCTCATACACCTCCAGTCCCAGCATTTTGTCCTACGTAAACGGTGGTTATAAAGTTTTAGGGTTGGGGAAATAAGATAGGCGGGAAATGAAATTTTTAGAAGTTAGGCTTAAGTGAATAAATGTTGTCGAATTTGTTTCCCGCGACCGCTGGGAGTAAGATGTTTCGCTTGTAAATTGAAGGTGTGTGCGGCGCTTAGCGCCGCGGACTATACTAATCTAACTTCAGGAAGTTAAGTTGGACGTTGAAGTAGACGACCACCTAACTACCATTTCTATCTTTTAGGAATTTCAAGAAACCTGCTAGTTGATAATCGGATTTTACCCCAGTAAGTTAAAGGATAATACAGAATAGGAACATCTACAGATATAAATCAACAACATTTCTAGATGCAATAAAATAAAAATGTGTATAGCAGTTATTTAAGTATATTTCACTGCCTATCCTAATTCCCCACCCATAAACCCTTTAACCACATTTTTCGTAGGACAAAATGCTTGGGATAGAGATTAATGAGGTGCACTACATAAAGTATTGTTACCGGTATCTTTACCCAAAAGGGTTATAATGAACGAAACGAACCCACTGACGTATACACAAGAAAGTTTGCATGCGAGTGATAGGCAAAACGAAAGTGGCGACCCAAATCTAAGCTCCCGCTACTTGGGTTCCCGAGTGAACTTCAGAAAAGCCAGAGGAGTGCAGTGAACCAAAATCGATTCTCACCGGTGCATTAAACCACTCATCATGCGCTGATTAAAGTATCGGCCTGCCTACAATTGCACTCGCCTACGCTGGTATAAGGCCATGACACTTCCAGCTGACACACGTCTGCACCTGCGTCATGTGCAGACGGGTGTATTGATCGGCACGGCGATGACATTGTCGGCTGCACACGTGCCCCACCGACGCACCTGTCAATCAGCCTGACCCTGAGACTGTCGCTCAGGTACCCACACTGACGCAGTTTAAAAACCCACAACCGTAGTCGGTTTAGGCAGCAGCAATAAGAAAATTACTTAGGCAAGCAGGTAATTCCAACAGGCCCAATTTTTTCCTCGCAATTTAAGCCTCCAGAAACTGGCAGTACTACCGGAAACGCAAGGACACCAGTGAGAGAGAGAGAGAGAGAGAGGGGAGAGGGCACATTTGGCTGCGCATTTATATTGCCATCCTGTTATTCGCATAGCAATGCCTGTGGGTTCTAAGTCTGATGTCAATCAGCGGAGAGTGAGTTATACTCCCATGAAGCTACAGTGGTTTTTCTGGTTTACAAAATATTAGCTAACATGCTCAGATATGTTTACCGATTGTAGTAGTGGTTTTGGTGCGGCATAACCCCAAGATATTTCATTCTGAACAGAGATGAACGTCATTAGCAGAGAAGATGCGAGTTCCAGGAAGCAGTTCAGAAGAAGGGGATGCGATCACTGGAACTAGAGTTTTTTTCAGTGATCGCATCCTCCTCTCCAGAGATGAAACTATTGTCTGCTTAGCAGACATTACACTTATTAGGCCATAATCAGAGGCATCATCACTGGACTGGACTTTTATGTTCCGAACAGGAGGATAAACCCTGCTTAAATTGAGGCACAGTTTTGATAATTGGATTTTCAGCTAGCTGATATCGGCTGGCTGAAGTAAAAATTTGTAGATATTGCTCATCAGCACCACAAAGTCTATGTTACACAACTGTGCTTGTGAATAAAGAACACATGGCTGCCTTATCAGCATGAAACATCATGATGAAATAACCATTTCTAAGCCCAAAAATCCATTTTTGGTGATTAGAGCAATTTGAGTCTAAGGACGTCAGGTTCAGCGGAAATCAAGGTAATAAATGACACTAGCTGGTTAAAAATTTGTTAGACAAAAACCTAATTGATACTACAACTGCGCTATCGCTAAAACCTCCACATACGCATATCCGCAGACTATGTGGAATACCCAAAGCACATAAGTAGGAGATATCTCTACGGTCAATTCTCTCCATGTAAAATTAACCTCAACACAGACTAGCAAAATGGCTTCTCAGGGAACTGAAGCCCATTCGACAATTGCTCTCCAAGTACATTACAAGGAGCAGTCTCCATTATATTGAAGGCATTAATAGCCACTTTTGTTTAATGAGCAATTCCGCAGTTAAACCACTTGAGTCGCAATGGGAAGTCCACTAGGGCCAACATTTGTAGACTGGTTTAGGGGTCATCTAGAAGAAAGGATGCCATCAAGTCTTAATAAGACAACACCATATAGAATAAAAGTGGATGATATATTCACGATTGTTGATACGACAGAAGACACCGATGACTTTAAATATGGCAATAGCAGCAAAATGATTTATTGGATCCATATCATTTCGAGAGAGCTCGTCAGTTGCCGCCTCTCATTACTTAACGTGAATCATAAAAGAGAAGATACACAATGAATTCATACAGAAAAATCAATCTAAACACAAGGAGTGGCCAAGTGACTAATCAATAACATGAGAAGTTCAAACGCTATGGACAAATTAATGGAGTCGCGATGGGAAGCCCACAAGGACATACCTTTGCTGATATATTCATGGGCCATTTAGAAGACAAAGTATCTGCCAAATTGAACAATGACACACTATACAGACGATATGTAGATGATATATTTGCGACTGTGGACAATCCAAGGGAAGCCGAAGGATTATTGTCTACAATGAACAGTCTGCATCCTACGATAAAATTTACCATGGAACAGGAACAAGATAACCATCTTTCCTTTCTCGATGTTAACTTATCCAGACAGAAAGATGTTTCCATTACACGGATGTTCTTCAATAAAAACACCTGGAAAGGACAGTATTTACATTATCTGAGTTTTGTTCCCATTCAATGGAAACGTAACTTGGTATATACTCTTTTCCAGAGGACCAGAATAATCTGTTCTACGGATACATTGGATGATGAATTAACCAACCTTAAACGCATCTTTATGAAGCGAGGATATCCAAATCAATTTATAGACAAATACAATAAACCTCTAAGACCTAAATTGACTCCAAAATTAGCACCAAAAAGCCCGTATTCATTTCCTTACCATTTAAGGGCGATAACATACTAAAAACCATCAAAAGACGCCTTCTCCATGACATTGACAGGACGTACTATGCAGCTGATCCGATAAAACCTTTACCAGTTCCTCATGCGAAGGATGCCATGCCGTTGCACGCCACTTCAAACTGTATTTATGAATTTACATGTACTTGCGGATGCAAGTACATAGGGCGAAAGTAGAGGCAATTGGCCACCAGAGCTAAGGAACATTTACTTTGCTGGCTAATGAAACAAGAAAACAGAATTCCCCGGTCATCAATTACTGAACATCTGTTAGACTCGGGCCATTCTGTTGAACCCAAAACGTCCTTCCGAGTACTTGTTCGAGCACGAACAACTCGCACTTTACGCTACCTGGAGGCAGCCTACATACGGCGGGTCAAACCCGACCTATGTAAACAGTTGGAGCATGTAGTGAACCTAACTTTGCCTTGGTAACATTGGCTCCCTGTTTATACATTTTTCCTCCTAAGTTGTTACCTCAGGTGTTTTTACCTGTTATTTTTGCTGACCATAGCGTTTGAACTTCTCATGTAATTGATTAGCCACTTGGCCACTTCTTATGACCTTATGTTTAGATCGATTTTTCTGTATGAATTCATTGTGTATCTTCTCTTTTGTGATTCACGTTAAGTAATGAGAGGCGGCAACTGACGAGCTCTCTCGAAATGATATGGATCCAATAAATCATTTTGCTGCTATTGCCATATTTAATTTTGCTCCAGGGAAACGTTGCTTTAAATTACCGATGGCTTTCGTAATTTGATTAAATGGAAACGGAGCAGTTGAGCAAGCTTCTCTTCCTAGACGACCTTATGTTTAGAAAGGATGATGGGTCAATAGAGCACTCTGTTTTCCATAAAAATATCTGGAGAAGGTAATACCTACATTTTCCCAGTTTTGTGCCAATACAATGGAACTGAAATCTGGTGTGCACAAATTTTCAAAGAGTGAGGAAGATGAGCTCTAGTGAACTCCTAGCTGCAGAACTTTCCTGCAGCAAAGCAGCCCTACTTAACAATGGCTATCCTGCGCGCTTCATTCACAATTACAGCAAATCTCTATGACCATATTGACGGAGCAGTCAGTTCCGAAAAAGCCCGCTTTTATATACGTACCTTTTAATTTTGATGCGATTTTGAATACAATCACGTGACGGTTGCGCTGCAAAATAGAAAAAAAACATACAATGCAGCTAAACTCGTCTTCGTTAGTTTTACTAAAAGCTTTTCCTTAAACCGGGTAAAGGAGGCCTTGCCGTTGCATACCATCTCAAATTGTGTAGATAAATTCACGTTCACTTGCGAAAGCAAGTCCATTGGGTGTACGCACAGGCAGCTGGCAGTCAAGGCTGCTGAGTATTTGCCTAACTGGTATTTCAAGGAAGAAAATAGTGTACCACGGCCCTCGGTAACTGGATGTCCGCCGGTCAGTGATCGCGTTGTCGACCTCCAATCATCTTTCCAGGTAGTTTTTCGGGCACGAACAAAGCGGACTCCACGCTATCTGGAATCAGTCTACATACGTTGCAAGCAGCTGGACCATGTGGTCAGTCTGCAATTCCCCTGATAATTAAGTGACTGTGGTTTATGCTTACTTCCTCTCTCCCTTTCTTTCATGTGTGCTGACTTAAGATCTTGCATCTTATCATTATTTCAGTTAACCAAACTGTGAAAAATTCGCAGCCGCGGTGGGAGTCAACCCCACACAGCAGGGAAGGTTTTCGCGCATCCAACGCTCTACCATTGAGCTACGAGGCTCACTGTGAACCATGAATTAAATCACACATGGGTCGATTAACCCAACTAACTTACTGCTTGTTTGGTATCCGCTATTACAGAAAAGCAAGCTAACTGCCCAGGTAGGATTTTCTAAGCAACCATCTAGAATCTACCAGACTGATCACTACTACATCATTCACTGAAGTAAACTATGACTCTTGCTGCTATGAATTAATATTCTGGAAAAATTTGAACTGCTGTATGTTTCCATTCGTGGTTTGAATCACGCAAATATGGGTTGCAGCTGAAAGCTGTCACAAATTATATTGGATTCAATAAATTCTGCAGCCTATACCCATTTTAAATAAAAACATATTCCTTCCTGTACCCATGTGCCAATAGCTTACATCTTCTTCAGATTTCATGCCTGACAATTTTTTTCTACATCGCTACCACTGCTTCCAGTTATTGTTATGTGGATTAGAAAAATATTGTTCCAATACTACCTATTAAAAGTAGCAAATTCAATCCCAAATTAAGGGCTGTATACTCTTGAATTAAAAAGAATAATGCATTTTTCTATGATATTAAGAAGGCATCTTAAAGAGCGCATAGAGGGTTTTATGAGATATAAACCATGCTGCATACTTCCAAGAAACATAAGTAACCGAACAGAATGATCGTGCATGGTTTTAAAGTACCCTAGAGTTACAAAACGTTTTGATGACCTAAAGATACATTTTCTTCAAGTATAAATTAAAAAGAGGTAGTCATCTGTAAAATGAGTACAAAAGGCATAGCTTTTGCGTGTTTTGTATAAAACGTACTTGAATTTAAAGAGCATGGAACACAGATGTGGGAAATACATACGACAATAGATTGCATATCTCATGAAATGTGAAGAACAAAGTTTGAGTGGGCGATTTAACATACATTTGAGGAGGTTTATTTTGTCTATTGAGTTGACTTGAGGTGCAAAATACTGTTTACTATCAAACAGTTTGGTTCAGATCAGTATACTGGGAACATAACGGGGCGAAGTGGGGCCATATTTAACGTTTTTTGATATCCAAAGATATTTCTAAAGCTATTAAACGCCACGGAAAAAACTTGTTATTACGTGCTGTAATATAAAATACCATTAATAGAAAGTGGAACCTTTTTAAGTATATATGTTCAGAAAACAAAAAAATTTGTTTTGCGTTCACGAAAATGAAGCTAGTACACTTATGAGATAGCGCTTTATTTTGGGAAAAAGAAGAGTGAAATAAGTTTACCAAATTCTATTTTGCAAGTTTGTCAAGTTAAGTGCCATAAACTTGAGTAATAAACTAAGAAGACTGTTTTTGCTATGACCCACCAAAAATAACGACTGCAAACAAACATATATACAAACACCCAAAACCTGCCGTCAATTTTCCCTGTAAAGCCGTATGCAAAATATGTGCAACCATTTTTTATCTATAGAGCAGAATTAGTGAAGAGAAAAACTTGAAACGGAACGGGCATAAGATTATTAGTTTTCTAAAAATCGTCGTTGATATTCTGCCACTCTGCTCTGCTTTTATTGTCATATAATTGAGCCTAGAAGTAACCGAATATGCTGAGGACTACTATGGTTCACAAAGAAGAGTAAGCTCTTTCAGTTGCAACAAAAGATGTATCCCTTAGTCAAAAACCTGACCAAAGTTTCAAATTCTGATGTTTACTAAATTTTCAAAAAAATTAAATTCGTAGACATTCGACGCCAAAATATATAACTGAAGTGCTTTTTCGAGAGGTTATTTGTCATAGAAAGTTTTTAAATAATCTTACGGCTATTTATTCATGAATTTCGTAATGGAAGTTCATCCTTCTTAGCGATGAGTTGACAGATTTGGGTAATTCTTAAACCAAGATCCAAACAGACAGCTCTTTATTGAGGTAAATGCTTGGATGGAATTTCTTGTTTTGAAGGTTTTGGTAAGTACGTAAAGCATAATCATTATCTATGGTCAATCGACGTAAGCCAATAAAAATCGTTAAGTGTTAATACTATTTCAAGGAAGATCTGAACCTCTTCATAATCGAAATCTTAAAAAAAGTTACGAAGGAAGTTGGAAGAAGGATGTTTGTCTTAATATACAAATAATGGCACGTTTACAATTGCACCTGACGATTCCATTTAAATTTATTAGTCGTTGAACGTCATGTCCGCGCGTGAACGTGCGAAATATCTTACTCCTGCGACCTCTCAATGGGCAAAATCAAGCGAGAATGTGGCTGCGTCAGTCTAACTTAAATCAAGCAATGCATAAACGGAAGAAAATACTAACGCTACATACTAGAAATTTAGGCTGTTCGGTAAGAACCATACATTACATTGCACGTAATAGGGAAGTAGATGTATCCGATAATTTTACAAAACGATAATTTTGCAAAGAAGTTGCACTTGTACTGCTTTATTTACTCGGTGGTTTTGCATCAACAGTCTTCCTCTACATTAAAAACCGAAGTTTATCCAGTAAGTTAGATTTTACTTTTTCCGAATTTTCCGTTTTCCGAAAAAAGCTGGTATTTCTAAACAACTTTATATTTTTTCATAAATCACAATATTCCCAATTGCGAAGAATGACTATTACTTTATTGCTGTAAAATTTTGGATGCCACAGCTTGGGCTGCGTTTGCGTTATGGGGAGTCACTTCTCAAAATCCTTGAATTTTATGTGTTAAATCAACTACTGTACTTCAGCAGTCCTTTTTCCACGTGGACATTTTACAGTTGAGCTCCTTCAAGGGCTGCCATCCTGGCGTGATTGAAATACATGGTAAGTCTACTGCACAATATGACGACCTTACTAGCTTAAAGGTAATTTCAGAATTTCAGTTAAAAGTTCATGCTACAGAATATAGACTGTATCTCGGTGTGGCTATATACATAATTGGACATTTTTCCTTTGTCTGAGATCCCTCCAAAGGTAGAAATTCTCTTAAAATCACCAATGGTAATAAGAGATTGACTTCTGTTTGAACCCATATCATTGGTTGACTACCAAAGATGAGAAAACATTCGAAAGTTTATTCAGTCCATTAAATGATGAGATCTCATTTGATTCCTGCTCTCAATCTCTCTCCCGTCAATCATGCCTGTTCTGCGTAGTGGACACGCTGCCCTCCTATGTCGATCAACTCACGTGCGCAAACGGACGTAGGCTGATTTGGTACAAAAACGGGAGCAAGCCCTTTTCCTGACGAACGATGACCTTGAGTATAAATCCTAGCCTCATCCCCCCTCAAATAGGAATAAAATAACCGAAGAAGATGTTGACTCCTCTAAATCTCCACCAAATTATGCGCTTACTCCTACTTTTCAGAAGTGGCTACCAGTCAGACTTTGAAGGATTTTGTCGCAGAAGTTCCCTTTAAGAAATATATGAATATTGCGTGGAACATTCAGGTTATATGATTATATTTTGTATTTTAGTCTTTTTCTTATGTTACATGTTACATATGTAACGTTTGCCTTCTTGTGAAATTTTAACCGAAATCACACAATGTGTATTTGCTTAGAAGAGAGTGCGTGCGAAGCGTAGTCAAATAAAGTATTGCACAGCACATTTCTCCACTCTTTCAGATGGGCCAGGATGTAGGCCTTTGATTGAGTTTCTTTTTCAGCGCTCGCAGAAACTTCCATTAGTGGAAAGACCTAATTTAGTAGTACAACGCGTTCCCTAGATTTTTTTCCCCAAAGATTGAGGCATTGAGAATATTACAAAATAGCCTTCCTTGTACTACTTTCTTAGTAATTCACGTCTTCTCCCAATGTTATACAAGAAAAAGAATAATTTTGTCTGTTTTGAAAAAGATTTGCAACTCCCGAATATAAGGAAGGAGGTTTTTTGAGCACCGGACAAATTTGTTTATCGTCCTGAGGTTTCGAAGTCTTACAGAAGTCCAACATCCGAGGTAAGAAACGGCAACAAGAAGGGAATAATTATAATTGGTATGCGCCAATCAACCGTCAGAGGTAAGAAACAACGGCCAAACTAAGAGGTGGTGTTTTTTCTCTCTGAAGATTGGCTACTGTAAGAGTTCTAAATCACACGACAATGAAACAGTTGCTTCTGTGCTCGACAAGCCGTCTCCTTTATCCATGCAAACACCTGGAACGCGAAAGTTCTCATTCATTCCAGAATATTTTTGAAATGTATTGGCTGGTGCCTCTGTATTCGGAGTTTCCAGGCCACAAGTTAAATAGTTTATGGGTGAAGAAAGCCGTCCTTTTTATACACTTTTAGGACAAAGTCATATAGGGCTCATAAAATCTTGCAGGGCATATGAACCTTGCTGTATTATTTATAAGCAATGGACGGCCTCTGTGATTTATGATTTGGTATTCCATGGTTTTAAGAGAGCTTGTAAGTGAAAACATTTTTATAACCAGTAAAGCCTTTTTGAGTATGAATTTGAGGAAAGAGAAGAAGTCATTTTTCCCCAAATAAGCATAATAAATACTGGCAACAATGACCTGGATGGCCGCTGTAACAGGACATGGAAACAGGAAACACTCACAATACCCATGGCTTTAGACTGAAGTCAAGAAATGTTAGGTTTAGGATTGAGGAGATGGTAAGGCTCTATGGTCGGGTTAGCCTGAGAATTATGCAAGGGTTTTAATGTTAGAATACAACTAGGGTTAAGATTGAGGTTTCAGTTTATTTTTAGGGTAGTTTTTGAGTTAAGACACGGGAGTATACACCCTCCCTGTATTTTTTCACAGGAACACCCTGAGCAGTTGGACAGGGCGATCCTATTCCGGCGTCCTGTTTAGGCAGCCATACAATGTATCCTTAAGAAAATAGTGTTTTCTGTATTTTACTTTCAAATATATTTCGATTTGTAAAGGCATCGAAAAGCAATGAGAAATATTCCCACAGCTTAAATGTTCATTTGTTATTTGGTGTAGTTTTTTGTATGCGGCGAAAAACATAATCAGAAGCCGGCATCCTGATCGGACAGAAACTTCTGGGGGATTATTTTACAAGACACTTAATACAACGACCCTGCGGATTGAAGATACATTTTAGGCTTTCTGTTAACGCATACTGTAGAAAACTAAAAATGATCCGCTAGTTGACCAGCAGTGCCAGACATGAGCCTAGCAAATATCCTGGGAAGCAGTAATCAGAATTCAGAATATTCTGAAGAAACATGATTATTTGGAAATATTTGGCACCGAAGAGCATCAACGCAGATGAAATAAAACAACGGGCAACCTTAGCCTAGCTATTTCCTACTTATATTTCTTAACTTACAGTATGAGTAATATATTGATCATTAACCGAAATTCTGAAATATGTTCTCGATGGAAGAAGGTTAAGTAATTAATTTTGTAATCTTACTTATCATACAGCATAATCCCAAGTAATTTACGTCACGGCAGGATATAGGCATTTGAACGCGGTCCTTTCCAACCGCCCGCCAAAATGGTGCTCCATGAAAATTTCTACTTATATAAAGTTGTCTTAGTTAT
Organism: Ligula intestinalis; assembly: GCA_036362985.1. Classification (NCBI taxonomy): domain Eukaryota; kingdom Metazoa; phylum Platyhelminthes; class Cestoda; order Diphyllobothriidea; family Diphyllobothriidae; genus Ligula; species Ligula intestinalis. Next base: position 86,882,712 of record JAYGXS010000001.1, on the reverse strand, counting down.
TTTCAATGCTCATATAAGTTCAATGGCATCTTATATAAAAGTATATAGGAAGATTATTTCTTAAAGTCGTTTATTAGGGATTTATATGCTCTTTCGGTTTTTAAAAACATTTTATTGTTAGAATAATTTGAACCTGACCTGCCATCACAAATGTATTCAACATTTTCAAACTACGTGCTCTATGTATTTCTCTTAACAAATCACACAATCCCCTATGCTAGTAAGGGATACGTCATAAGGTTTGAAAAGACATGTCGCAATTAACATGGAATAATTTATATATTTTATAATAAACCCGAACAAATGGTCTATGAATTAACGTTTCACGGTCAGAAAATCTTTCATAATTAAAAAGGTTTTTTCACCAAAAGATACCCTTATTTACAAAATGAACTTCGAAGAAAACCAAATTTTCGATCAAAGGAGTACAAGAAAAATCGTTTTATACGTGAGTTCGCCGAAATATTTTTGATTTTTCAGGGGCGTCTGAAATCAATGGGAAAATGCGTTAAACTTATACAGTCATTTTTTATTGGTTTCGGCAGACACGGCCGAAATATCATCGCATTATCCCGGATCATGAGTATTGCAAGAATGTTACTTAAGGTATGTTTTCTAATCGAAAATACATTTCAGAATGTCAGCAAACATCTACCTTAGGTGTATGAATCATCTAACATGTCTCAATTCTTAGCAAACTGGTTACCTTTGAGGTTATTTTCAAGCAATTGAGTTACGATAATTGACAGACACTAAGGGGGACCACTTAAATTTCATTTTGGTCGACAAAGTGTGCACTGCTTATCAAATACCTTGTAACGAAGGGAAGAGGAATTTATCTTTTGACTAACAATCCTTCAAATGATTGACTGCTGTTTCTTCTGTCTGTCCAACTTCACGTACAGGGGATAAACGGTTCTGTTCGCCGAACGTGGTGTCGCAGAGGATGATATATTATGGGTCGCGCGGATCGTTTTATTTTACGGTACTGTCTGAATTCTGGAAACGCGGGAGCAGAAGGGAAGTGGTGATTTTTTAAAAGTCTTTAAGTCTTGCCTTTCCTCATGTTAGTAGTAATATACATATATACAGCTGAATTGTAAGCGGACAGACCGCATGATATGAAACGTTAAGTAACCATTACAAGAGGGCTGCTTTTCATTTACCTACACGACTTTAGAACATTAAAAACCTTACCTAATTTCGGCAAGGAGGCTTGAAAACAGTTGGGTTGCCTGGAAGGCAAGTCATCAATCTCAAAATAACCAAAATAATGTTATGAAGGGGCTCAAAATACTACTCTGGATCATAAAATTAGAGCTTCGTATGACTAAGTGCACTGGTTTTGAAAAGTTCTGCCTAGGAGCCTGCAGGGACATGGGAGTTTTTATGTATACGAACATCATGCAGAGATCTTCATTGGAAGAACTACCCGGTTCTGCCGTTGGCTCTGATGATGGGTTGGCGAGTGAATACGAGACGTCGGGCAAATAAGGTTTTTGTCCCAGCGATCGCAGCTACTTCTTCTCAGTTACCGAACATTATCTAAAGTCTACAGGCGCAACTGTAACTAGGCAGCGTTATGTAAGCGGTTCCGTGCTTCCGAAGATTGTGTTACTAAATGAGTACTCATGTCCTGCATAAATGGAAGTAGGCCTACAGATGCGCATCTTTTCAGCGATTTGTGCTGACGTTAGGCGGAATAATTACGGAATTCAATCAATGTAAAAATTCACCATTCACTCGCTTAAACGCAAATGTTTCTTCTCCAACGGATTGGCAAACAGTTTATTTAATTTAACCTCTTTTTAAGAAGTTGACCAAGCCACAAAGTCGGTAACTGGATGGAGGTAACTTGGGTATAACGATTGGCCAGTGCTCATGGGATATTTCTGAAGCCAGAGACCCAGCATTTTTAGCAGAATAGGCTCCTATACTATCCGCGGTTATGACAAAGCATCGGACAACAGACTTGCGTGACATTGCATACCCTATCTGACGCAAAATGCATCGGGTAGCCGAGTGACACACTAGGGGATGGTTCAAATCGCGTATGCGTTTGATGAAGGCTGAGTAGTGAGCAATAGGCGTTCCTGCTTGCCCTCTGTTTGTGAGAAAGGCAGCCCAATTAAAAAGCCAGCTTCTGAGGCAGGAAATAATTTATGTTTTGTAAAGGAATTAACATCAAGGGAAATAGAAAGAGGAATATAACCTGTTCCTTGCCGCATGCAGGGTGAATTACTGTGGTATGCTAGTTTCAGGCCAGAGTATCGGTCGGATTCAAACGCAAATGAACAAAGTTAACAGTGAGGTAATAGAAGGTTCAATATTTCCGCAGTTAGCCGTTTAATCTAATGCCAATTTGTAGTAGCATTATAGTAATCGGGGACAGTTTTGCTGTCTCTTTGTAGGATGCGCAATCTACTTAACATAGACATAGTAACTCATAAAGATATAGCTACTACTGAAATAGCCATGTTACACCATCGGAGCGGATTTAAGAGACCAGTAGGATTTTCTTTGAAAGGCATCCTACCAGAATGTGGGAACTGGCAAAACAATTATGCTCAGTGCATTTAAGTGTTTCAAACGAAATTGACTTGGTATGGAATTCCGTGAAGGGTTCATCAGGTTCATTTTTCAATTCAAAGACGCAGATTCATCTGAAGCCTGACGACAAGTAACGTCTTTAAATATCGTAAATTAACTCAACAGAATGCTTACTTTCGATTAGGTTATTATGTTAGTCATGAAATTCTACACATACAGCAAATATGAGCGAGTATTCTCGTATAAATTTAGTCTTTTTATAGGTCATGGGTTTTATTATGTTATATAAAAGGGCACAGACAATTTCTTGGATACTCGGCACCTTCCGATTTTACCCTAAGGTGGCTTTTTTCTGCAATAAACGAGATAATAAATATAGTTTTCTCTAGAAAAAAGGTTTTCTTAGCCTCAAATTCAGTAAACCGATCAAAATAACAAGACTAGATTTACATAAAAATCCTCACTCATATGGCAAAGGTAATTGAAGCAATGTACCTCAGAATTTTGTCTTACGGAAGCAGTAGTTTTAGGGGTTTTGTGGGTGGAAAAATAGGGAGGCAGTGAAGAAAATTTGTAGAGGTAAGTAAAAAGTAGAAACATGTAGATGAATTTCTTTCCCGCGGCCACTGAGAGTAAGCTGTTCAGTAACGTAGATTGAAGGTGTGCGCAGCGCTTCGCGGTGCGTACTATACTAATCTAACTCCAGAGCGGTAAGTTGGACCTCACGTAAGTTGAAGTAGACGACCACGTAACCACCAGTTCTATTTTTCAGGAATTTAAAGAAACCCGCATTTTGATAATTGAGTTTTTTCGCAATAAGTTAAATGATAATACAGATTAGAAACATCTACGGATGTAAGGCAAAAAATTTTTACTGCTATTTCCACTGCTATTCAAATTCCCCACTCAAAAACCCCTATAACCATCGTGTCCATAGGATAAATGCTGAGACTAGGGATATATAAGGTACACTGTTCAAACTACTGTTGTCAAACTCATCCCATTTATGCATTTTGCTATAAAATAGCATCAATGTTAACGAAAGAGGTCTGAACTAACCCCTTGCCTAAACCGGGAGATCTTATTTTAAGTCAAAGAAAATGGGATGTAGGTAAGTGTGAAGAATCGAATTGTTTTATAGAAAAAAGGAACCAACTGAGCTTTCTGGCTTTTTGGTTACAGAACGAAGTAATGCAACTGTTTGACCATATTTTGGTCTAACACATAGAGAAATGGGGCCGTCAATAAAATAGGTATATATTACTATGAACGTGAACGCACTCAACATAACATGTTGAACATGAAGCATTTTTCAAGATACTTTTATGTAGCATGAGTTCCTTGATGCGTAATTGAGAAATAAAACGGATAATTTAGCAGTTTTCATGACCTCTTAGTACACATTTGCTTCCTATGTTGTACATTGGCAATCTCAAAACGTAGCCTAAAAGTAAAACGTATAGCGAAGACACTTCTGGATCGAGAAATTGAAGGCTTTTGTTATCAGCAGAAATGTTTTCACTTATTTCCGGAAAAGCAAACAGTGGTCAAAGTTTTCCATTTTACCTTAATGTAACCTTGGAACTAAATAAAGTGTGCAGACATTCGTCAGTCAACTAGTTAATGAGAGCAATTTTAAAGAAGTAACCTATTATAGGCAGTTTTTTAATTGACCTTAGGCATATTTATTAGCAATTTCTTTTCTCGGTGGTCAGATTTCATGGTTGGATTTGTCTAAAAATGTGACGCAAATGGCTATCGTCATCCGAAAGATTATCTACGAACCCATTAAATCGGCAGATGCATTTTGAGGACTTTCTTATTTTGAAGATTTTATAAACCCATAGAACAGCATATTCATGTAAGACCAATGGCTGTAAAACAAAGAAGGTCATGAAGTATTCACCGATTTTTCAAGGAAGATGAGAAACCTATCTCAATCCAATACCATAAATGCTTATTAAGACATTTACCAAAGGAAGGTTCACTCAAGATTCACAATATGACATGTTAACGATTCTACCTAAAAATCATATTTGCATTTATTGGTCACAAATACGGCGATTTTGACAGTTTACAGATATGTTCGCTTTTGTCAATGACAGTGGTATTTCTTAACAGATTACCATTCTTTTTATGTTTTATATTCATTTAAGGTTGTCTACAATTATTTAAAAGGTTTAATATACGTTCTTAATGCCGGTTTGCGAACGGATATCAATCTGTCGTAAATTTTGGCATATTGCATGACTTAGGTAATCGTTTAACTTATATTATTTCGATGTAATATTTGAATGCTCATCGGTTTCTTTTTAACCTTCTTCCATCGAACTTCTCCATGCATAGACGTCTTTCAGATTTTTCATTAGATTCTAGCTAAACCCTGGTCCGAATCTTTTAAAGGAATTCACAAATGCGTGGTCTTGCACCTTTGTCTTCCTAATTTAATCGACAAGTAGGAGTGAATTTAAAAAAAAATAGGTGTTTGCTGCAGAAATGTTGGGTTCCAACAAATTTCCTGATGGCTTATCAACTGCGACCCGTCTTTACATGGAATGAAACCCCATAGCAGTTTGACTTTACGCAAAAAGATCAATGCATAACGGCAAGACCCCTAGTTCACTGCGAATAATGATCATATTTAAGTCACTATCTTCAAACTTAAGCCATCATTCTCCTTTCCAATGTGATGGTTTAAGGTACGGTTTTTCGTATGATCAGTATTTTTGGTAAACCGTAACCACTGCTGTTACGCACGGACATTATGTGCAAATTCCAACGGCTGTGTACTTCCATTCATTATCATTGTCATGCAAGGACGTGTTTCAGTTTATAAGCCGTCACAAAATTTGCTGGGACTAATGAATTCTGCTACGCACACCTGTTTTACACCCAAAACCGAAAAAATGCTTCAAATATAAGTGATTTCGGACCCTTCATCGACTTTTGCTTCCGTTTAAAAGATGCAACAGGCAAGCATCTGAGAGAGCTGGGGTATACAGCACCTGTCCGAAGTACGCGCGTTTTGAGCAAAAAGCCCGTCTGATCCCGTATACTCTGCAAATCGAAAATTTCCAAAGGAAACTAAGTACACATACAGATCCTTCAAGCTGTTTTCGTCTTTTTTCTTACTTGCGAGGAGTACTGAATTCCAAAAGACACCGTAAATAACTACAAAGTCAAATGGACACGCAGTGAGAATTGACATCCATTTATCAGCGGGAGTTTCCTTCCTGGTGGTTACCGTCAGATCTCATGTGAAAGGTGTACAGAAACTAGTTTGAGAAATAATCATTTACATTAGCCGGCCCCTGATGTTACAACATCACACTTTAGGTTGTTTTGATCTCCATGGGAGGCATCCTTTGTTTTCTGTGCAAAAGCTTAGGAAGCTCCCACTACTTCCATTTGATGCCCCTTAATCTGCCTGTTAGCGTGAAGGGTCTTGAAAATATGTAACTCAACTGGATGATCAAAGATCAAAATGTATGATTGGTAAACTGCAACCCTGACCATTTAACACTCGCCTTCATTGTATCTTCATAAAGTGAAAAACAATCCCAGTAAATCAGAGGACATTGCGCTTAACTCCAGGGAAGTTAGGTTTGGGATTTAGCAAGAGTTAATCTGAAGGTTTGCATTAAAGATAGGATGAAGTTTGGGGTAAGGCTTCATGTTAGGTTTAGGAAGAAGAAGACGATGAATACTCGATCTCTGGGACAATACTTTTATTAGCCTGACTTTTCGAGATCCGTCGCGGATTAATCATCAGAGACATAGTCAGATAGCAATAGCAGATAGCTAGGATTCGGGTTAGAACACTGTAATAAATGTTCTTCCTGGAAGCTTACTTAAGCCCGAGCGTATTTCTGACGGGATTCTCATACCCATGCCTTAATAAAAATAATATAAAGCCCTGAAATTTAAGCAGTTTTTCTGGTGCACATTTGTAGATTGCAAAAACAGCAGGCTTTAGAGGATCCATTCAATTTCTGGAAAGCTCATCAGTTGCGCCCATTTCATTGCACGTTTTGAGCAAGGAATCAAAAAAATACAAAATAAAATAAGCATATAAAGGTCAAAATATGCCATAAGGCAAGTTACGAAGCCTAATTAGTGAAGTTAGCGAGTAAAAACGAGGTAGAACTACGGCTAACGATTCCAACGAAGTCTATTACGTGCCCGGCAATAGGGTTGGTTCGAAGACGATGCCTTGCCTTTGAGTTAATAATGAAAGGATATTTGACTTAGGAAGGAATGTGAACGTTAGCGTTCGAGGCATTTGCGTGGATAAGGAAGAGGGATTGTTGGCCACCAGAGCAATTTTTTAATTACCCTGAGCTTTCGAACTCTTACAGCCATCCACCTTCAAAGATACGGAACAGCAAGATAAAAGGGGGTAATTATGATGGGTATATGCCAATCAACTGTCAGGTCATAAGAGGTAAGAAACAGCAATCAAAAAAGCAGGATGGCACTTGTAGGAGTATACGTTTATAAGCTGTCATTGATGTCAAGGTTCAGTAGTGCGTCAGCAACGAAAATGTGGGCAATTATAGAGGGTGCGCACCAATTGAGTGTCAGTGACGGACGTCTGGACGTGACTACAGGTGACTGGGCAGGGCTCTGTGTGCCAGCGCCAATTCGGTAGAGCAGTTGATTCAGTTCCCGTCCGTGGACCAAGCTTCAATCAGTTTATGGACCTGAGCCTGTCTCTTGGTATCGTTATGTTGACGACAAGTTTTTATCATCAGGAAGACTATGCTGCAGAAGTTCTATAATTTGCTCAATGAAATATTTCGTGACAAAAAAAATTCAGGTGAGAAGGAGAAGAAATAGAGCAGAAACTATCTTTGCTGGCTGTCCTCGTCAACAGAATGCCCAACGCTGAAATTAAGACGACGGTTTACAGAAAGGCAACGAACGCAACACAACTTTACAGTTTTGACAGCAACCATCCGGTTACTCACAAACGAAGCTGTGTAAAAACACTCTTCAAATGGACTCAGACTCACTACAGTCGGTCGGAGGAAAGGGTACGCGACCAACTGATGCGGAATGAATATTCCAAAACCTTTGTAAACGAATGTCTACGCGTTTGGCCCCAGATGCCCCAAACAGAAGAATAACTGAGGATATGACACAGTGTCATACATGAAGGACGTCTCGGAAGCGCCTGAGCACATCGCTGCGGGACCAGATGTTGGAATAACACACCGGCCCAAGGCTAGCATGATCAGGAGAATAATGAAAATCCAAGACCGGCTAAATCCCAAAGAACAATCTGGAGTAGTATATCGCATCTCATGCCTAGGCTGTATTTGTAAGTACACAGGTCAAACTGAACGCATGATCAGATAGCACATAGAACATGAACATAAACTGGCCGTACGACAAGGCAACGAATAATCACAAAAAAGCTACTACCACTTATGAAACAGATTATGAGTCCAACTTAGCAGCACTCTAAATACCCGGCCAGGCTGGAAACAAGACGAACCGAGAATTGCTTGAAGCCTGGTTGACGGACAGGCACTCAATCTATGATGTATCTAATTGACGCTGACGTCTCTGACAGTAAGTTAGAACATATCCTCTATAATTACCCCCATTTTCGTTCCTTACAGCCTAGCGACCCTTAACATTAAATTACACCCCTGCAATTGCCTCCTTTCTTTTGATTGCAGGTTCCTATCCCTTACGACCCGACGAACTCTTACAATTAACTGGCGTACACCCACGATAATTACCCCTTTTATGTTGCTATTTCTTATCTTTGAGGATAGACTTCTGTAAGAGTTCGGAAGGTCAGGACAATAAAAAAATTGCTCTGGTGCTTGACAGTCCCTCTTCATTATCCATAGTGGACTTGCACAGAAGCTACCGCAGTATCGCTTTCTTCAAACATATGGGTTCCGTGTCAAATGAGGGTCGATTAAGTGGCTGTGTGTCGTGAGCCTGCGCCTAGGCGTGCCACTAAATCCCATGAATGAAAATTTTAAGGGTACGCATTCCCCGTGGCGTCTGCCGTGCCATGTGTTTTCAGCGCATCTGCCATGTGGCCCATTGTAAGGGGATTTGAGATTGAAACGCAAGTTTGATCTTGAGCTGGCATGACTATCGGCAGAGAACTTTGCAAAATCGATGGCCTCACCCTCTCATACACCAGTCGGCTTTCCAAGTCTGTCCATTAGCTGATGACGGGATTGGGTGAACTAACAGACAAAACTGAACAGCTTGTCCACGCATGCCACCATCCTAGACGTGCCTTCAACCGTATATAATATAAGAGGATAAAAGATCAGTTAAATAAACTATTGCACCGTCCTCTGATTTTATCTTCAAATGTCAAATTATGACAAATGAATTAATTGCCACGAACATAGACATCCCATATTCTGATAACGGGGCTTGCCGGTTAGTTAACTTGGAAGGTTATGTCGGGAAATGGGTTCTGCATGGAGGCTTCTCCTCTCACAGATACTAGCAGTAATTTGACATGCCTAATCAGGCTTTCGGATGGTCTTTTCTAAGGTTATCTTAAGTTGTGACCTCGTTAGGGTCAAATACTGGCCTTAACTCTCACGTGGAACCTTACATTGTCATTTTCGGGTGATAGGCAGACTCGGCTCAGTTGATTATGTTTATTGCATCTTTTTTTGCGCGTTTACCTTGAGGTCAGACATGTTCGGGTCGGCTTTTCTTCAATAATAAGGGAACTTAAAATAGTAGTAACATGTTTTTATAGATCATCTCATCAGAAGTTCGAGGTGTTTTCAGTCTCGAAAGCTTTAAAATATGTTAAGACTCTCATAGATTTTAGGTCAGTATGCCTAAATGTTCACCATTTTGGAAAACAGTGTAGTTGTTTTAGGGCATGACGTTGTAGGGCCAATTGGCAGAGCTTTCCTCTCTCTCGAAAGTAGACGGAAATCGTCGCTTCATTCGGCCACTGTCCAACAGTGAGCACGAAGCGTGTTCATTGATTTAGCAGACAGTTTGACTGACAGAAAAGCGTCGTTCATTTGAAAACTTTTGCATAATTAGAAAGCATGCCTTGGATTTCAAAAACACCACATGCCAAGTATGTGTGACTTCCGAGTCCCGAGTAACTTCTTCGTGAGTGTAATTGCACTGGGCGTGGCCCGCATGCTTCTGAATGTTTGCCATTTTTGATTAGCGTATAATTATCAACTTTTAGAATTGCACAGAACACATCCTGTGTAGGTTTGAAACAGCCCATGCCATGCTAAACATTGGAGGAAATTTAAAATTTGGTTTTCATACCCAATTTTCTGTAAACATAGGCTTCTTTAATAAATTCGCCACGCGCAAATAATGACCTTATTTGACAGTTGTTCATTTTGCAACAACACCCCTAAACTATTAATATTTGTGGAAGTTTTCTGCAAGACTAAACCCTTTCTTAGCGCGTGGGCGCTTGAGCATGTAAAGGGGCGTCCCATGGCGAACGGTAGGTTTGTAGTCCATCATGGAATTGGGCACCCTCGGTGAACATCACTTACGCATGGTGGTAAACCAAGTAATGCCAGTATATCAGATTAGGTTGACGATTTTGCTGATTTGTAATTGATTTGAATTCCTCTTAGGGTATATGTTATTAAGAAGAAGTACTCGGATAGAAGGAAGAATTCAGTATGCCGTTAATTAGTCAGTTGAATGAAGAAGAAAATAATTTCTGCTGCGATTGACCTGATAAAATGAGATTATTGATGTAATAGCCACCGGGTCAGCTATCGTGGGACTGCAGCGGGTCGCCTGGTAGATGCGCTGGACCAATATGGGGGCCAACCCAGGGAAGGGCAGACGTTACTGGGGATTGAGAAGAGGACGACTCGATCGCTGGGACGATAATTTTATTCGCCTGACATTTAGAGATCCGTCGTGGATTCGTCATCAGGGACATTATCAGAGAGCAGAAGCATCTGTTATTTTTGGGGATTCCACACACGGGGGTTGGCGTGACGGCATGCCTAAGCGGCATCTCACTTCGTACCAGCCACCTGCGTCAGATAGTGCCTCCAGTTTTTTGACTCTTTATTTAACTTAAACGAGGCGTTATTATTTGTCTTATCAGTAAATGAAAGCTTATTTTATGCATTTGTCTGTATAGCACATATTGGGCCATTGAACATCACCGGAAAACATACATGCTACTTAAGTAGTACTTATTTACGGTGTGTAGTTCGTGAATGTAGCCGGAAAAAAAGCTTTTGCAAAAACCGGCATCATTAAGTGGCTGAACTATATTGGGCTTCTGCTGTAAGGAATGTATTATTATATATACACTTACCCAAAAAATTCAAAATTCAATTTAACCTTTAAGGTGGTAGCAAATCTACTGCACTCGCAAACTGATCTGCTTTTCCCATGACTTGCCTTTAAAATGCTGTCATGAAGAAATTCGAAATCAATTAGGAAAATTTCAAGGTAAGTTTTTAGGCAGTGATCCCGGTGGGGATACCCTCTGAACTCTTCTGCCCGTGGGAAGGTCCTTTTGTTGTGGTCGAAGTCATTCATATTTATTATCTGAGATTATAATCCTATGATACTTCTGCTACGCCAGGATATCGGCTTTTTATTTGCCTTCTTTTCAGGCGCTTACGAAAATCTTTCCCGAATATACTTTCGTTAGGACGGATAAGTTATGTGTGATTTTCATATGTATTATCTGAGATTAAAAGCCCGTGATACTTTTGTTACGCCAGGATGTTGGCTTTTTATTGAACTTTTTTTCAGCCGCTTACGAAAATCTTACCCGATAAAAATAGCTACACATGCATTGTGAGTTTTTCCATCGATTTTTGATATCCTCACAAATTTAAATATTTTTTATAGAAAATACAGGCAAAATATTATGTAATATACCCCTTTTATAGAAAATAACATCTTATTCAGCTTTTATACAAAATGAAAGAGTATATTCAGGGTTTGAAAAGATCATCAAACTCCCAAATAGTTTAAGCCTGATCCATCGACGCTGGGCAGTATTTGAAAGAGAAGCAGCAACCTTGGGGCCATAGGCCTTTTGAACTCCAGCTCTTCCATGTGTATTTCTAAGCCCAAATGCCATCTATAGTTTTCCTACCGATGCTTTACGAGGAGAGTTTGGGTAGAGCATTACCCACCAAGAGTCCTGGTGAAATTCAAAATGTTGTGCACTTGGCAGCAGCAAGAATGGCCAAAGCTACGGGACGAACATGGCTCGCAATATCGCAGGCGAATGCAATTCCAACCTGCAGTAGATTGAGAAGAAGACGACTCGATCGCTGGAACAATGCGTCAATTCGCTTGAAGTTTTGACATCTGTCGCGAATTCACCATCAGAGACATTAGCAAGAAACAGTAACAAAAACAGGTCAGTAGATTCCCTACCTCCCAAAATTTCACTCGAAATTCTGAACCTTGTTTTCGAGTCAAACAAAATACTTGAAGATCTTTCTTACGTCAGGATATATGCTCTTGAATGAGCTCCTTTCTGATCACCACAGAAGGTCTTCTCTGCAAAAAAAGTGGTTACTCAATTAGTATACCGTGTTTTCATTGATTTTTTTATGCTCTTAGAAATTCAAGTATATTTTTTTGAACGCACACAGATAAATGTTATCTCTCGTACTCGTTTGGTGACATATTACGTCCTATTCAAATAGTGTACGTGAATGATAGTTATATTTGTCGTTAAAATGTTTTTAAAATTCACGGATAACTTTGAACTTAACCTGCTGTTCTTGAAATTCAAGCTATATGATTATCGTGTAAGCCAAATTATAAATTTCTATACGACAGTTCACCCGTCGATTTCGATGATGAATGGATAAACTTCTACATATTAGTACAAAGCCCACATATAGAACTTATGAATTTTTCCATTTGATGTGGGCAATATTGAAACATGCACAAGCAACAATTGTAAATTGGCGGATACGATGTATTATGAATAAACACCTTATTTTGAAAAATCTCATAATTAGTAACGCTTTTTAAAAATTTAAAAAACGCAAATTCCCTGAGAAAAAAAATTGAAGTAGACCTCATTTTGTAACAAATATCTACGATGGATATAGTTTTCTATAAGTTTTCTATCCAGTTTATGGGAATACGATTTCGGTGTCAACGTATGTATTCTTGTTTTTTAATAAAAGAGAAGAAAGCTTTGGGTTATAGAAACTTGCTAAATTGCCAAATACGATTGAACCATATTGGCCGTTACATCTGCATTCAAGGTTTCCAAACTACGCGCTGTATATGTTCCCCCTAAATAAAGCCCCGTATTTCGCTACGCAATGAGGAATTCACACAATCTTCGTAAAATGCTGTAAGATATGTGAATGCTGTTATAGGCCTTAAAGGAGAGGGTGGTAAATTTGAGGATACGATGCACTGTGAACGAAAATTTCCCCCTTATTTAAATATTTCGTGATAAGAAAGTCATTAAAAACCGAAAAATACCTCTCCTTCAAGCAGAAAATGTGAAACAAACCTAAGTTTCGATCAAAGTAGCACAAGCAGTAATAGCTTTTGTCCATCCTTCCTATGAAATTTATTTAAACTTATAAGGGCAGGAAAGAAAGCATTTCTGCAGACTATGCTTTTTTTAGGTGGTCAAAAAAGAGTTCTTCCAAAGCTTGAATCCTCCCGTGAATTAAATATCTTTAGGTAAGGCTGAACGTTAATCAGTGTTACAGCTGTGCTTAACTTCTTTTTTGACTCGAAAACTATAATTTTGGTTAATATTTCATGATATATAAAATGTACTGCACTTAATACTACCGACATAATCTTAGAAGAAATCGAGCCCGTGGCTCAATGGTCAGACATTCACTTAAATGACCGAAAATCCTGGTTTCCAAACCTGACGTTTTTATGGCTAGCTGATAAGAACTAATAAGTCAGGAATGGCCATCAAGGCTTCACATGTATTTTGTTCTCCTTCTTCCAGCATACATTTCCGGTCACCAGGCAACGGCTCTCGGTGGTTCTTTATTCAGCCATACGACAGGTCGGACGGAGTTTTTACTATAACCACATTTCTGAAAGCAATCCCAACCTATTCAGATCAAATTTTCCAGGACCCCAAACTATGAATACTTGATAGAGGCATATCTTCAAATTTAATGGGGCTGGAGCTGTCCATATCAGGTTTGCAGTCCTTGTCTGTAACGTGGTTAGTCCCCGTGGCTTTGGCGTCACATTCAATAATTGATGGAGAACAGAATGAGAAGGTGAGAACGAGAGTTTAACTAAGGCTTCCCGTTTAAATCCCAATGCACACCAGTGATAGGCAGTGGGCAAGTCGCATGCCTTGACTCTGTCTATATCGTGGTGATTCGGTTATCCATGTTTAAGCCCGAGCTATTGACTATTGGTGCAGGAAACTTTACCAATCTTTACCAATTGTAAGCTTTGTCTGGTCATTCTTATCATGAAACCGGTTACATTTATGACTTTTTCAGTCGCCAGTTCCCGTAAACGACACCGTGAACGATACAAAAGAAAAATGCATACCAACAAAAACTGCTTAACGACTTGGAGCAACTAGAAGCCCTTTCGAAGTTAAGCAAGGATAATTTAGATGGCGTGCTGCAACGAAACCTAAAAGTATCTGTTGTTGAAAATACTTCAGAAATCCGAAGAAAGTTTGAATTGCGCGCCTTGTTCAGACAAAGCGATTTTCAATTGCTTTACCCTCTCCTGGTTGGAAAATAAAAATAAATGTGTACAGGCAGATTGGATTCAAAAATATTCCGGAATCGAAAAAACTTTTTCGAACCGAAAGATGCCCGTTCTTCAAGTATGCAATGTGAGGTAGACGTAATGTGCCATCGAACGAGTTTATGAAATATTTTTGCCCGTTCTTTATAAAATAAACATGAATTTATGAAGGCATCGACGAGGTTGACCGTCGCTTTTCAATGGTGTAGTTTTCGCAGGCGGGAACAAAGAGGCTCATTCAATAGCTGACATTAGAAGGTAAGACGCGGATTATGCTTCTGCCTCTCTCTCAACTGCCAGTCAAATTTTAAGAAATAATTATCAAGAACCAGCCACTCCTTGTCTGGAAAAATTAAGTTGAACCTTTTTTGACTGATTGTGCACCGAGTTAGAACCAACGGTGCGTCGAGCTTGCTGGGCGGGAAACATGCTGGCGTATAGATTCGCTACCGGCGAATGAAACCTCGAGGTACCTTTTACCTTCTATTTTCCCGCTGCAGGGGTTCGCGAATTTGAACTAATGACCTGCTGCCAGTGTGTGTCTGTGTGTGTAGCGAAGATGCCTCAAGTAACCGCAGGTCCTCGCAAGTCTAGCTTTCCTGTTGTGTTATTTGCCCGACAGCGAGAGAGGGAGACAATTTTGACAAGACTGCGCACCCGCACGTCCAGAATTGCTCCTTGATCTGCCTGACTTGGCCGCGCGTGGCAGCGCGTGGCCCGGTCGATGGGCGATGCCGTCCTTTACTTTGCTCCTGTATCAGTTGAGAGAGAGAGAGAGAGAGAGAGATAAGGGGAGGCAACTGGTTTCATGATGCTGCAGCTGCTGCTGAAATGAAAGAAAGCATACCGCGCGCCGAACACAGGCGTGTGCAGAGGAGAGAGGCAGGTGAGGGGGGGGGGGCGGAGGAGGGAGTCGGACAGAGGAGTGCTCCTTCTGCCAGACTGTCAAGTTGACTGAGTCTACTTCATCGCCCACACCGGCTAAATCCCTCTCTCTCTCTTCCCCTACCCGCGCCCCTGCCCCCTCCTTCATCTGATGTCGTGTCGTCCGCCGCCACCGCCGCCGTTAGCGGCGTTGACAAGGCTGTTGGCATGGGCAGACGCGCTTCAGTGGTGGCGCAACCTTGTGAGACGCACGCGGCGGTGGCGGCGACGGCACGGAGGGGTTGAGATGAAATCGTTATGCCACTGCCACTGCCACCGCCGCCGCCACCGTCCTTGCTCGTTTTAGCACGAACCTCTTACTCATCAGCAGCTCAACGTTGCCGCTGGCTTTGATGTTGCTGCTGCTATTGCTTGTCGTGTCGACGACTCTCGGGACATCGCCGCCCACGGCCAACGCCACCGCTGTGTGTTTGCCCACAGGTCGCGGCGTGGGCAACATCAGGTTTAGCCACCGCCCCAACGCGCGCGCTAGCGCGTCAGTCCGTTGCTTTGACGATTCACTCTCTGTGTGTGTGCGTGTGCGCACGTGCGCGTGTGATGTCGGAGCCTACTTTGCCGCTGCGCTTTCATCATCAGCAGCAGCATCCTCATCGTCATTATCATCACGAGAAGTGACAAGAAGGCCAATCTGCCGGGGGGGGGGACTGTTAGTGAGCCCGGTTTGAGCAGCGGTCTGTCGGTGACGGCCTCTGCTCTCATATACGGGCATGGCGGCAAACGGCAGGGAGGGAGGGGTGATGATGACGTGAGACTTGCCGGTGGCACGCGACCTAGACGGACGACCAGGGCAGCTGTGTGTGTTTTGTAAGATGTGCTTGCTTGCTTGCCCGTCGTCGTCGGCAGTGGTCCGCGTCCGAGTGAGACCGCGTCGGATCAGTGACAGCGACAAGGCTGAAGTCCACTAGCTTACAGTAGGCCTAGGCGCAAATTGAGTGCGATTGCTTCTTATCCATAAAAGCGAAGGAGGAAGAAATCCTCCTATGGAGAGCGAGAGAGCTCAAATGCTTCCAACGTCGGCATTTGGCATCTTCGGAAATGTCTGTGAAAATGATGGGGACGAACGAGGGCTAACCAAACTAGGCACGTCTAATTAGGAACTCAGTTGTGCGATAAGAGCCGCAGAACAACACAAGGAATGAAAAGCCAGCTAATGTCAACTGTGTGTCGCACACTCGGCCAAATGTTTCGTCCCGGTGTAACGCAGCAAACTGATGATCACTTCGGGAATCTCGAACGTCTTGCATTTTACTTATTGAGTTAACACCTTACGGGAGAAGCCTTGTTCTCTTGAGACACAAAAATGACCTACTTGCTATTACGTGTATTGATTGTATTCCAATTTCCCAGTCACCGACTGGTTTCTCCATATGTGGCCTTATCGAAACTTTTATGTTTGTGAAGGGCCATGAAAGTAGACTAATTCCTCTTGATCGCAGTCAGACTCGTCGCAAATAATGCAGCAACAGAAATCTTTCGTCAAATTCCACTCTAATTGTTTTCGAAAACCAAGAAGTTAGCTTGGTGACATGCTACATATTATACTAATTCTTAAATGATTCTTTTTCTCGATATACCTTAAAAGTATTTTTAGTCGCCAATTCTCTTCTTTTGCTTTAGGTTTTCAGCTGTTTGTATAAAAATACTGCATCAGTTTGCACGGATATGCGAGCTTTCGCCATTTCTGCTCTTCTAACCAAAGCAATATTCTATGCAACACTCATTTTTATTTCTTCATTTGAGTGAAATTCATTTATTGGTACTCAGGTAGTGATGGTTGGTGTATTTGAGTCGATTTTGAATTAACGCTTATTTAGCGAGAATTTATGACCTAATTTAAATAGCAAGAATCCGTCTCCACACTAATGGATTGGAGAGCTAGTGGCCTCCTGTGCAAAGCGGGTTGACTTATTTCATTCTAATCAACCAGTTGCCCTGTCCAAGGACATATTGAATTAAAGGGGATTGGACATTCAGGTGTATCGCTTAGCCGTCCAGTCCGACTACAGAATGGAGAACAGTCATTTTATTGTGTCTTCGTACCTGGGTTCCATGTGCAGCGGAGTAACATTAACAAATGAGCAATAGATTCTCATTCAAGTGGCCCTTGTCTTTGTGGGCAAATACGTACCGGATACCGGTCATGTGACACATATTAATGCGATGGTTTCAGAAATTATTAGGTGCAGGACATGGAGTTAGATGACGGAACTATGTCTTTTTACGGTCAGACCCGAAAATTCAGTCGACACTTGAGACGAAGACAATCAGCTACTGTGGAATACTAACGTAATGCCCATTGTGCATACGATTAGTACTATAAGTAGTATGAATTATATATCTAGTGGCCGATAGGCATTTCACCTATCGGATACAAGATTCATTCCTTCCGCGGTGCCTTCGGGCTACCTCTCGAGCCCTGCTAGCGGCCAAACAGCAGCTAATGATATAGGAAGAATGATTGCAAAAACAACAAGATTTATTGGATCCATAAAAATTTCGGGAAAGCTCATGAGTTGCGTCCCTTCCATTGTATAGTGAGAATAGCAAATGATAAAAATGCAAAATTGAACTGATACAAAACGGTACTTGCCTTGTTGGCTTTCAAAACAGAAACATAGATGGCCTCGTTCCTGCACTACAGAGCATTTGCTAGATACGGGCCATTCCGTCAACTCTAAAACTTCCTTCCGAGTACTTATTCAAGCGCGAACAACTCGTACCTTGTGTTACCTGGAGGCAGCCTACATGCGGTGGTCAAAATCTGACCTAGGTTACCAGTTGGACCATGTGGTTAATTGAGCTTTGCAATGGTAAAATCTGGCTTCCGGATTTACACAGTCCCCCTACTTCGTAACCTGCCATATGACCTTTATTGACCTTTCTGTACAAATGCAATTTTGAATTTTTCTCAGCCGCTACTCTCACCATGCAATGGGATTGACGCAATTGATAAGCTTTCCCGAAATTTCATGTTTCCAATAAATCTTGCTGTTTTTGAGCTCTCCAAAGTTGAACCTGGGAAACTTTGCTTTAAATGGGTAGAATGACATCACTGACAAAAGCAGCGACAGTTTTGATAAAATCCATCGTATTCCATATCGACCCCCCCCCCTTTTGAGCACTCCAGATAATAAAGTTTGGGAATCCCGAACTGAAAGTCGTTAATGTTGATCAGCGTTCTCGTTGGCGTTCAATATCCTCTTCTTCCTAACCCCTCACCTATCAAACGGATGCGTTTTGACAGCTAAGTGAAACTATCATGTTCCAGCGGTTAACGATGGGCACCAAACGCTCCTCGAGATACGGTTTATCATCGTCAATCGGCAAATATTTTCTATCCATTGTTAGCGACTGTAGTTGAGGAGTGTCTAAAAATGTGTTTGCTTCAAGGGCTGTTGTGTCGTCCTGCTTCTCCCACTTTAACATATCCTGTCTGATCATTTCTGGTACACTGAACCTACTGCTCCCGTCATCAAAATGCCTGCAAACGTTGCTCTTAAATTCCTTCACCCGGCTGCTCTTCTTTCCACTTGCTCGAGACTTACCGCACAGA
The DNA here is from genome assembly GCA_036362985.1 of Ligula intestinalis. Classification (NCBI taxonomy): domain Eukaryota; kingdom Metazoa; phylum Platyhelminthes; class Cestoda; order Diphyllobothriidea; family Diphyllobothriidae; genus Ligula; species Ligula intestinalis. The sequence goes on along the minus strand of JAYGXS010000001.1, from coordinate 86,863,931 downwards.
TGAAAGCACACAGTATCCACGTGTCTCCATCATCAATGACCCTCCGTACGTTTCTCAGAAACGACCGCTGGGTGTTGTTGGCCCCCTGGGGTTCACTCTGTTCACGAAGAAGTCTTAAACAAGCGCTGCCGGGGGAAAACTTGTGAATTTATGTATTACCGCCATGTCTTCAGTGCTGTCCCACGGCACCTGCTCTTTAAGAAAATGCGCCTGTATCGCGGCTTTAAGACTACTTCTCATTTAGGCAGTCTAGCCTGAGTAAAGCTGCACTTTTATAACCGTGGTGCTCCGCAACGTGCCAACATCGCCCTCAGTCCATCCTTCTCTCTTCCCCTTACACCGATGACTCATGGTCGCCAAATGATTGTCTATGCAGGCCGACGACCTAGTCACCGACCGCTCCCTCCCCCGAACTACATTGTGATGAACGCTTCACTGTGATCACCTGCATACTTGCCAGAAAGCCATTAGCGTGTTTTTGCCAGTTGTTGACATCCTCCTTTAATAAACCCCGCCCCTTCAATACATTTGTCACCCTATCTCCTAGCTTCTCTTGCCTTTATCGTATAGATTCCAATTTTAGCAAAAATCTTAACAAAATATGCACAACGTCCGAAAATTGCGTTTTGAATACACCTCCCTCAAATACTGCTCTGACGACCTGGTATTGGCTGTGTTCGTCTTGTCCTCCTCCTGCTGCTTATTTTAACACCATGTCTACATTTTCAGGCCCCTTCGTGTTTTTAAATTCTAGTTTGTTTGATCTCACAGTACGGCAGCATTCAAAAATGGCCCAACCACTTACTTACTGAATATCTGAAGATGTAGCATATTCTACTACGTCGATCAAATGTTACAAAGTTACTTCGTTCACAGTTCTCTCCTACGTACCTTTTTATTAGCAGGTTAGCATACCATCATTGGTTCCCTGCCACTGACACCATGTTTTGTGGCAGTCGCAAATGCGTTCCTCTTCTCCTTGACCACTTAAATTGACGGTTGAAAAACAAGCTTACCGGCAGCTGGGTCTCAGTTCTAGGTTCCAGCTAGTTTTTTGAAGGTGATCACGCAAGGCCTTGCAGGCCGGTGGAGGTTCGACCCGGCAATTAATTATATTCAATTATGAATACCAGGACCCCTGGAGTCCTCTGGCCTTCTCTGTATCCCCTGGGGATGATCCATGTTCAACCGAACTCGAACTTGACACTAGCGTGCATTGTGTTTGATAGGCAACCTGCAAAGTTGATCCCAGCGGTCCACTCCTGCCTTGATCTTGACGTTTTTATTACTCGCGGCCGCCCTCACAGACGCTGAGCCAGGCAGTGGAGGAGCTGACCCAGATAGACACAACTTAACGGCGGATTTGGAAGACGTTCATTCTTTGAAGTTCAATTGAGGTGTGCGGACGAAAGATCAAGTCACATATTCACCTTCACGGTGATCTTCCTCTTCTTATTCCTCCTAAAAATATTCTGGGTTATTTGTACCTAAATTTGCCTGAATCTGCACTTTTTGCCATCAAAAATCACTGCTACTCAATGTTTACAAATCTCCTGCACTTTAAAAAGCCATGCTTTCTCGAAAGTCCTATCATCCCCCGGCAAGAACCGTTAGGACCAATTTAATGGCATATTAAGCAAATTCCAAAGTGTGTTTTCGATTATGAAGGGTTAATTTTAAGATTGCTTGGCATGAGGCAGAGATCCTAAGCTACGTTACACATAAAGGAATACGAAGTTTTTTAATCAAAGTCTTTTCGGACACTTGTGCAAACCGTATTTGTTATAATTTACTCATAATTGGTATGTATTTTTAGATTTATTTTGGTAACTCTCATACATTCAGATATATTTTCAGTAAAACGCCTTTAAAATATTATTTTTTGTGGTCACTTTGCAGAAAATTTAATACTCGTGAAAACCTCCACTCGAATAAAGTCTATTTTAGGCATAAATGTAGTTCTCCGCATTCCGAATAATAGGAGCTGCATTTGCCATTTACTTTGTTTTTAGGGTTTAAAGTACAGGCACTGTATGCATTTCACGTGAAGAAAAAGCACTTTCCTAGGTCGTTAAGAAGAGATCACGTAGTGCTCATGAATTTTCACAATGGTTATGGACTATTTTCTATGCTCATTGTCTTATCTATACGGTAGGGAGGAGACAATTTTGACGTTAGAAAAGATTATGCACCTGCACTTTCAGATTTGGTCGTTGATCTGCCTATCTTGGCCACGCGAGGCAGCGCCCGGTCGATAGCTGGTGCCATCTTTAACTTTGCTTTCGTATCAGTTAATAGATAAGGACAGATGCAATTGTATTTAGATATGTTACAATTTTAAAAATGTCAAAGATACACACTTTTTTGAAACGAAAATTAACCCTTCTGCGGTCTTGGAATGCAAAGATGACTGATTTTGTTTTATCAAGAGAATATAATAAAAGGCAGTTTTAGCACTTTTTCTATAAAAAGTATTATAAATTATAAATGTTCCGAATATTCACAGAGAAAAATACTCAATAAGTAATAAATTTACGGAGTCTGCTTGTCACAGCCACCTTCAGTCAGTACTCTCTGCAGCCTTTATCCTCACCTGTGTAAAATAGCTTGACATTATACAGCAATCTAATCGATATAACAACTCTCCTAAGTTATACTGCCTGATAAAAATGCATTGAAGAATCTTTATCAGCCACTTATCGATTCTATTTTCTTTATTATGTCACACGTTATGATATATATATATATATATATATATATATATATAAGACCGAGGCTTTCGTTCAATAAATATAAGCTGATTAGTGATAAAACGAAGTGATGTTTTGGACTACAATGAATATCCTCTAGTCATTGAGATCATGATACTTATGCTGATCTCCCAAGAGAATAACAGTTGCATAAACACATGTGGTTGTTATGCAACCGAACTGCTATCTCAGTAAATTTTAACTGAAATTCTAAAACGTACTTTCGATCAGAAGGAATTACTCAATTAAAGTTAAACATCATGCAGCGTAATCACGCCAGGATTCCAGCTTTTGAACGACTTTCCTTCCGTTACCTGTAAAGTGCATTCTCTGAAAAGGGTAAATAAAGAAATAGGGATTTCTTCATTGATTTTAGATTTCATCATGCTTTCAGAAATATTCTGTAGAAAGCCAGCAAAACTTGTTCTTTTTGTAGTCATCTGGTTGCAAATAACATCTTCTTCAAGCACAGTAGTCGCCAGGGACTATGCAGCGTTCATAATGAAATTTTATCTGGCGATTTAGCGTGTATTTATTAATACTATTTCAATTTATTCAGTTCATTGAATGCTGCGAAAGCCTTTTACTTAGATAAATCGTCATTTTAGTTACGTTTATTAAGAGAATTGGATATTAGTTTTGGGGAAATTTGGAGTAGTCTCAGATGGAAGGAATTTCCTGTGCTATTATGAAAGAGAGAACCAAACCACACTTAAATTTTGATAATACTAGGAAGGAACTGAAAAATAAGAACAAAGATATCGAAAATATCCCTTCCAGAACTGGAAAAGTTTATCCATAATTGTTCAGATTGAAGGAAAGCTAAGTTAAAAAGACAAATTTGCATGCAGTAACATGAGCGTTTTGTATTATCAACACTATGTTTAGCTATTCTGTGTAGTTTTTTTGCACAAAATGCAATAACAGAAGAGTGTTTGTTTGAATGCACTAATGAACCTCGAATGTCCTTCAATGAAAACCAAATGTCTAACATGTTCTCGCGAATTTAAGACAAAGAAGCCCTTATTGGATGTAAGTCGTAAAGAAATATATTTTTATGTATACTATACGTTCCCTTTTTGCTTTATTTAGAAACGTACCAGACAGAAGAATAATAAGTAGTTCGAATAATGGCAATGAATATGGGCAGTTTTTCGAATTCGCCAGTTCATAACTGAATGTTGAATTAATCTACTCATGCGGAAGATAATCCATTATGTAGAGAAAAGAAAGTTCTTTCATCTCCAGTCAAATTGAATTGTTTATCTTCAGGAAGCTTAAATTAATTCTCAAAAGTATAAAATTTCATTGCGACATTACGTTGGAACAAGTTAATATACGCAGAAGTTCGTCAGCCGAATATTTAATCAAAGCAATTTTTAAGAGGTAACCTTGTATGGAAGGTTTTTTTTATTAATCTTAGGAATAGTAGTTTCACAAGTCTAGTGCACACAAGATTTACCCTCGACAATGTGCTTTTCTGTTTTGAGGCATTTATGGATATCAAAAAAGTTGCCATACTCATTAAAACTAATGTCGGCAAACACTTAAGTTCAGTAAATGCTTTTTATATCTATCTTATTTAAAAGATTTTGGTGTAAACGTTGAACAAATACAGAATTTATAAATTTATCAAAGAAGACAGTACAAACACGGAAAATTATGACGCACTTTTGTTGATGACATTCACTAAATACTTATCCAGTAAGATTAAAGTTTAGAGAATGTCTTGACTAAAGAATATTTATTTCTATTAGTAGAAAGTGTTTGCTTCAAGTTTTCAATTTAACACAATATCTTAATTTATTGTTCTAATTTATAGCACTTTTTACACCTCCAAAATCATGGGATTATGGAGAAAATTTTATTTTTCTTTACAAAAGCTTAGTAATTCCTATAGTTCTTTGAAGTACATAATATGCCTGATGCAGTTCATTATTATTTCTTAATCTTCCTAATTGCATTCACATTGCTATTAGAGTAATGATCAAACTTATACAAAGGTAGGGAAATTGCATGGTCTGTGGCGACAACTGTATAATGCTTTAAAAGGGTATCTTTCCCTTTTAATGAAGTTCATAAGACTATACAGATTCCATTCATAAAATCCCACAGTCATCCATTTATTGGTGTAAGTTTACGGTGAACAGAATGATTCTCATTTACTGCAAACGTTCCTGGGCCTGATAAGACGTCTTTTTAATTGTGTATGGAAATGCAAATCTAAGAGCAGGTCACGTTTAAAACTATCGTAGGTTTGATAAAGGTTTTGAAACCGAATTATAGGCTTTCTTAAAGTATAAAATTTGAATGTGACGGACATTTTTACTGCAAGATTACAAAAAAGCGTATTTTTATGTTTCATAAAATATGTTTGGATTTAGAATGAAATCGAAAATCAACGAGGAGTGCATACTAATTAATTAGTCATTTTTGGCGAATTTTTTTTCTACGGAAAAGGAGTTCACTCAGCTGCTGATATCCTGACATGACTGAAATATTTTGGTATTATGCTGCGTAATTATTCATATCGCAACCCTAATCGGGCAGCCCTTTCGAATAGGAAGCATCTTTTAGAAACTTGTTATCAGTTCCTGCTATATAAAATTTAAAATTTTTACCATTTTAGTAATTACTTCTGTATTTTGGTTCCCTTGCAGATAAAAATGCTTAGGGTACTATCCTTGAATGTTTATTGGCAGACTTGCGGCAGTGCATAAATAAGAAGTTACACCGGTTCGGACTGACTGGTTTTGTAGCAATTACTGACAAATGCAGTGCGTATTTAACACTACTTGTAATTAAATCAACGAATTATTTGGCCGTTTTAAAACGTTATCATATTAATATATTGACTGAAGAGAAATTGGACATATCGATAACAGAATACAGCATCCCTTCAAATAAAGAGATGACAGAGCAGTAGAAACAGAAGGGAAATGCGAACATCCCTCAGGTTAGAGGCCAAGACATGCGGTAAAAATTGGTTGGAAGGTTTACGAATTTTACAAAAAGGGTATTCGTATGCAGTGGAAGTGAAAGACTGAAAGTCAGACAGACACCAAGACTCTGAAAAATGAACCATGGTTCGGAGAAATGTCAATAAAATTCAGAATTCGCAGATGGTCTTATCTAAAAACACACCGAAAAGTGACTGTCATTAGATGTATTCGTCGCACTGGAACTTGGGGCTCAAGTAGGAATCCTTTTAGGTAGCCACTACAGATAATTAGTGCCAAAAAAGTCAAAGAGGACCGAAATGGCCATTTCTGGCCTATTCGTTGTCGTCAGGCAAGCATGTTTAACTGCATGTTTGAGGGATCTGTTGTTCTGAGGCTTGAGAAAAAGCTTAGCTCCTGACGACCGCACAGAAGCATTAAAGAAGTCTTCCTTGGTATTTTGGAGAAGGCTCCCATGTTTCGTCATGGTGACAAACGACAATCTACTTACAGTCGTAGGATGACCTCAGATCATCGGTGGTTAACTAAAAGGTCTGAGGAGATAAGAGGGATCATTAACGAGCGCGGCTTGGAACTCATATCATTAGGCCAGCGAGCGTGGGAATCAGTAACCCTGTGTAATCGTCCCCGTTCAATTGGTTAGGATTTGGATTGTGGTGTTCGACAATCCGAGAAGCGGAAATGGATATTAGCACGTCGCCGGCTTATGTCGTAGGCTCAGCGAGTCACGACAATGAGAATTGCTCATTTCTGTCTTGCAATCACTGCAGAGAGGTGAATGCCATTATTATGTGATTTATAGCCCAATTAATCCGGACAGACAGTTGCTTGAAATTAGGCCGACCGTTAACCAAAAGAGGGGAGAAAGGGGGCGAGTATGTTGGATCAGCACACTCCCTCGACTTGTGGGTGACAAAGGTTAATGTATTCATGCAGTGTGAAAGTAAGGCACCCTTAACTCCACCCTAGTGACATCAAATAATCTGACGTTAGGCTTGAAGCCTACAACCCGATTGCATTATTAAACAATTTAATCGGAGCGTTTCGGGTATGTAGGCGTCAACCAGTGTCCTCTAATTCGAAATGCTAACACACTGCTAATTCAGGTGAATGGCCATGCTTTAAGGGCGGGACAATGTAAATCTAGACTGATGGCTAATTATATTACAGGAGACGCCATTGGCGGCTCAAGATTATGTCTGCTTTTCCAGGGATATATGATAATTGCGGAGACCATGAAAAGTAAGAGGTGATATTTTAGTTGTCGCCATCAAGTGGGTATTCGTTTTGATGGACTCCGGTCGACGAAACTCAAGACAGAAATAAAAACTTCCCCGCAGCTTATGCTATTGAATGACTGCATGACTTAGAAGCCATCGTGCACCACCAACAATGATTAGCTGAGGGTATGAAGCAAAAATTCATAGCCACTGGTTTTCCCGATCGGACCTGCTATTTTTCTGGATGAATATTTATAAATTACCACATCAATTTATACTAATAGGCATATAGTACGCGGTTAGCCAGCAGAGGTTTATGGAGTTTGGCCCGAATATATATACATCAGATTTCTATCTATGTTTACAGAGCTTAAATACACTGATCTATACGGAGAACAGAAATTAATTCCTAAGAAAATTACAAAGCCAAACTACGCGAAGACAGATTCATCACAACCTCGGCTTTAAGAGTGTTAGTTTGACCACCGCAATCGATAATGTCCACCATATGCCCAAGAGCTGGGACGGTGACTGTAGTCAGGTATAGTGAAAGTACACGAGCAGTCATCGACCCCAATCTAAATCCTTTTCTCGCTTGAACCGGTGGCAAGACAAAGTCGAGATGATCGAGCAGGAATCAGACGTAAGCCGCTTTCTCCAATGCAGCCAGAAACACCGCCTAATTTAGGTTTAAGTGAAAGTAGCCATTTGAGTTGTTACTACTGCACTATCTACCCACATTCACCCACAGTAGTTGCCACAAAAAATGGCAGAGTCCGAATCTTGTATTTATACTTCTGCAACCACTGTTTATACTGCCGCTTCTAGCAGTATATCTGAGTGACTCTAGTGCTGGTGCTATTACTGACGCTAATATTTGGACAGAAATGGCAATAATTGGCCCGTGTTCCCTCGATCTCAACTAGAAGTGGGGGCCTGGATTTTTGCTATTCCGTGTAGAATAGGTGTTTAAACCTCGAGCACACCAGTGCATGCCCTGGTTTTATCCTTAAGTTTAAACTACTGGGGCTAGGATACTACTGTTAGAAGTGCCGTGCCTATGATAGAAGTGCTATTTCTAGTAATCATACTTGCTAAAAGAAGTAATTTCTACTTTCAGAATGATTACTTAAATAGGGTGGTAATAACAGCTATCCTGCGACCTAATTCCAAGTATATTGTTCAATTCAGAACGTCAGTTTTTGACTGCAAAAAATACACTGTAAAAGATGACTACTCAGTTAATGTGCATTCGTAACCTTGATTATTAATGCCCTGGTATATTCAAATATACTTTATCAAAATCATGCATGAAATATTATTTTTCGTACTCAGTTGGAATCAAAAAACGTCTTCTTCAAATTTCTAGCTTCAATAGAGGGTTACGTTCGATTAAAAAACTGAATCATTTTGGACCAGACGTGCCGCTACACTTTTCTTTAGAGTTCGCAATCTACGTGCTCGATACCCTCCGTTTACCGAAAAATCATATATTTCTATGCCTTATGATACAGCAGAGCAAAATGCTCGTGAAGGTTTCAATGGTTGTGAATCAAGTTGTAAAACTTATAAGCAGCATTAATAAATGGACAGATTCGATGCTTTACGAATTGACTTTTCACAGTGCTTAAAAGGCATACTTAAAAAATTTGAAGACCGCGCTCTACAGGTGTATCGAATATGAAATTTGAAAAGGATGTATTTTTCTACTAACAGCGCACAAAAAATTATTTTCTATATGAATTGAGGCAAATGTTCGCATCCGACAAAATATATAACAACACCAAAATCAGTGACAAATGCATGCGCGATTAGTAGTATATATGACAGATTATGGTTTTCGCGTAAAGAATCCCGTTCACAAGCTGGCATCCTGGCGTGAACAAACTACATACTTTAGAATAAGGCTGTACGATAGTTAAGTTTATGACTCTACTTGAGTAATTATTTCGAAAATAAAACAACTTTCAGGAACTCGGTTAAAATTTTATAAGTTAGCAAAACTCCTGTAAGTTCGTGCGTATCTTCCGAAGCGAAAGCCGTTAAAAGTCTGTTGCAAATGTTCCTGCTTTAATAAAAGCTAAATTAGAATTGTGAGAAAAAGTGTGCTTCAACTTCAAATAAAAAAGCAGCTTCTGAGCCCTTACGCTGATGTCGGAAACGTTTCCAGGGGGCTTTACCTTCTGAGGAGTCGTGATAGTTTACACTGAAGTTGATTAATCACACCTCCGACGGTTCCGTGCTATTGTATTACGCTGCCATTACAAGGCGCTACAAGTGGTGGCAAGAAAGATCGCTAACCAACGGGATAACTCAGAGTTCATGGTCAGTACTGTGTCTGTGGATCAAATAACTGCAAGACTCAGAGTCTAACCCGAATGCTCCTTCCTAAACTGGCTCTTATAATACTCTCACACATGCCAGCTCCGTGCCGCCTTCACAAAAACCTGGTATATTCTGTGCAAAACAGGTCGCGGGACACGTGTGGATGGTCTGCTTGGACTGAGCCAACCTCTGGCCGTCCTTACATTATCTTGTTGTCGGAGTTTGATAGGCGAGGAAGTAGAAAGAGAGGTTAGTAGAGGTTGCGGATGTCTGAATCACCGTAAACTAATTCACTCACAAGTTAGTGGACACAGGATGGATTTCATCGCTTGCACCGGCTCAACTGTCATATTAGTGCATCGGATGGATGCTTGATAAATGTCAACTATCTGCATCAAAAATTCCAGCAGTAAATTTATTAATCAATTAATCTAATCAAATGAACAAATGAATAAAATGGGACTCCCCAGACAGAAAAATTAGCTTGATGACGGACTCAATTAATGCAGAAAAATGACGCAGCTGCGGAGTGTTCAGCTCAGTTGTGCATCCGCTTGCATTCACCGGGTGGTTTTTAGCATAAAATTGATGAGTATTTTAAAGGGTTAACTTTTTACATGCGCAAAAACCCTGTGCGCGAGCTTGGTGCAAAGTCCAGAAGCGGCCTTCCCCAAGGACTTTTGCCCAATTTTACGGGATGATATTTTGGCGAATTTAGAGGATTGAAAACTATGCTAGTTTGGGATAACACATCTCCAATTGGTACGCTAGGAAAAGCGTAGGAGGTAAACCAAAAAACTGAAATTATTCATTTACCTTTTGATTCAAAATAGCATTTTATAAATAGGAATGCCCGTTGAAATACCGTCCAGTGGGTTATTTTGACTAGTTCGAACAAGTTGTTGGCTGTTCGAACTACCTTTTATACTTTCTAATTAGTGCCAGTTAGGGCCTCCCGCGATTGCTTCCTAACATCTTATACGTACCGAGCTCACTTTTTATTAGGTTTTTTTCATTATTTGGAATAATAAGATACAGTGGGCAAGGTCAGACGAGTATGGGAATGGGAAACCTGGCACATGTTGATTTTTTTAAATGAAAGAGAGATTGATTTTGAGTGCTGTGTGGGCAGACTTCTTGTTGTCACGATGAAGCAGCCAGCTCCAGATCGCCATAACTTAAGACGCTTTTTCTCTCAATTTCCAGGTTATTGCTTCAGCACTTTTAAATAGTAAATGTATTCCATCGCGGTGCCACGAAACACAAACTCAACGTGTAAGGAATCTTTTGATGTCGATAGAAACAAACTGTCATAGACGCGTCGTTCCTTGCAGCTTTTTCCTCGCAAAACTGCCTAGGGCAGGGGAGGGGACTTAATAAAACTATCACTCTGTCCGTTGCTATCGGTACTCCTGGAAGCTACTTGAATAACCTACCAGAAATTTTCTGCTAAACACACCTAGTGGGAGAGGAAAGCACTGTCAACCTCCTCGGTTACGGAAAATAATTCTGAATTTTTTGCGTACCTTCTACTATGGCTACCCGATGATATATATTAAGTCAGAAACGACTGCGACGGTCCATCCTACCACTGCCAATACTGCTTTAACTCTACTTATCTCAGATTCAAATGTAGTAAACGCATATCAAGAAAGGAAAGGTTAAAAAGTAAACTGCCATTAAGTCAGCAAAAAACGTCCCCTGTGGATCAAGGCAGGTTTTTGGACCTCAGAACCTCGATCGCTGTGTTTCTTTTATCTAAACTACTTTTTTTCTTCCAACGGGAAAGAGATCAAGATGAAGCTTTTACCTATCGCCATTTGTCAAGAGGCGCAACTACCTTCGCAGAACCTAAACACATATGCATGCGTAAGCTTACATTACTGGGCGTAGTGGTAAAGTTTCAAAGTCAAGAATTTAATTTTATTGACCTGCCTTGACGTGCAAGTCATTCATCAAACCCGCCCACGAAGTGAAAAAGGGTGCCTGCTGGAAATGACCAGCAAGTGGATATGTGCAGTCAGGATGGAAACTTAGTCACACTTAAAACTGTAAATAAAAGAGTATGAGAGTAAATAGCAGAAGAGCTTCGGAAGGGAAAAAAGATACATGTGACAAACGCGAGGAGAAAAAAAAACTAATCATGAAGGTCATTTCTATTGTGGCTCAGTGGAGGACGTGTGCTAGACAGTATGCACATGAAATTTTCAATGTACTTTCGGGAATAGGTATTGACGTATCTGTAGTGGTACCATTGGTTAACAGAGAAAATGATCACGGAAAAATTGATATGCAATATGAGACTGCATTTAGATTGAGAACTTTTGACCTACTTGCAGAGCTCGCGTTAATGAAGAGATTACTGAGAAGCGAGAGTACAATTTGTGTTAATCGTCCATTCGTGTGTAAATTAAACTACTGTTCCTGGATAAAGTAAACTTAAAGTTCCAGTCTCCTATGTCTTTGTCGGTAGTGTATTACTGTCCCCGAAGGCACAGCGGAACAAGTGAGTCATGTAACCGACCAAGGGACTCCTATCCACCGAGACACAAGAATGGCCATTTCTGGCTTATAAGTCATCATCAATCAGCCATATTTCACTTTGGGTCTTGAGATCAATTTGGTAACATGCAGGAACCATAGGAAATATGACTAGATCCAGATCATCTATTGCATCCACGCTCAGCTCCAATCATTCTGAAATTGGCTTGACACTGGAAAAAGATGAGTCTAATGCGTAATTTACGGTGGATATTTCACAAGTCCTTTTTTTACTTTCTTAAACTCGACATAGTATTGGGCATGCAAGCGAGATATATGAAAAACAAACCGTATTTTCTATGAAAATCGTAAAATATATAAAAGTGAATAATACTGATTGGTGGTTTTCAATTTATGAATATTACGTGTTTATGCCACTAAACCTAACGGATTTTGTCCGAGCAGTTACTAGCAACGCTCTGAATGAGTCTGGAATGCTATTTCGAATAAATTATTCCATTTTAGCTTAATAATTTCTGCGCATAGGCAAAGGCTGAAATTTCACAACTATGTTATCTGCCAAAAAGTATACTGGAAACGCTGGATGACGTTCTTATAAGTCCAACATCTCACAGCTTTGTCATACAGCTACAGAGTGTCGGCGAAACATAGATCTTGTCTCATAGAATTTTGGCATGGCAACTCATGCAACATGTAGAAACAACCTCTGTTTCGTTCATTTTTGAAAGCGGCTTTCTTGAGCACCCTCGTACGCATGAGCACGATTCAAAATCAGTAACCAAGTTAACAGCGGCTGGCTAACATTCCTACCATCTGAGAAGCCCAGTTAACAGCCTGTTTAATGCGTTTACGTGGTCTATATTGACTGTCCCATGTCATGAGAAATTTTCATGCGACAGGTAAATCGAAATGCCTGCTGATGCTGCCTCTTAAAGGAACTCGTGGCTTTACTTTATTGAGCAGGCGCCAACGATGTGCGTTTTCTCTCATGGAAGTGTCTGTTTCAAGTCTGATATGTGCAGAAAAGGGTTTAGCTATAGAGAGAATTGGCTATGCCTCTGATTCTTCGCAGTTATGCACCGGTGCATCATGTTTAAAGAAATACGAGGAAGTCAAAACGTCTCTTGTTGTCTTACCGTTGGCCTCGTGCTGCCCAAAAGACGCCAAATGGTTTCACTAGTCGTAGGCTGGTTGACGCACATGCTGGTGGCTGAGCCTTGGAGTATTTTAAATTTATTTCGGTGTCTTTCGATTTCGGCATGTCCATAGCCTCATATGTCATCTCAGAGCAAGGTTGAGGCTAGGAATCACAGAGCATGGTGTACATTTTTGCAATCCATTTATTTGTTTTGTTCGTGTATTTATGAGTGGTCATCGTTCATCTGCCGCAGCATAAGCTCAAAACGGACTGTACCAGTTTGCCTGCATATCAGTTTAAATGTCAAATACAAAATTCTCAAAGCCAAATGCAAGCGGATAACCAGACGCGGGTGACACTCATGCGGGTACACTCCGGCCAACCATAGTACCTTATGTTAGGCATCGTCTTAGGTTAATTGTTTTCATACATGTCTCAATTGTCTGACGATGAGCTGGGGGGGGCGGACTCGATACTGTGCACAATAAAGGTTGTCCGTTCCCAAATAACTTTACTTGCTAATAAATATATGTATAAATAGGAAAATGTTCCGGTAGTGGAAAAATATGCGTTCCATTTTTGCCATGGAGCCCACTTTAGAGTTTTCGCAGGCAGTCGCTTAGCAACTTGTAAAACTATTATAAAGTTGATCCGACATAGCAAAGGGAAACCGGAATGAACATTTCTGGTGTATTAGCCGTTATCGGCTGGCCATACCCAATCCCAGGTGTGGATGACCCGAGGGCTCTAAAGTGAGCTCCAGGGCAAAAATGGAGTGAACATATTCCTCACCCGGATCAGCGAGCACCACATATTCATCATGTTCCCGGTTTCAACCGACAAAGCAACGAGTTTGTGATGTAGTTGTAGAGTGTTGAACTCAATGACCAAAAGTCCCGTGTTCGAATGCTGGTCATACCCAATCCCTGATTGAGAAGATTCAAAATGTAAAAATATCTGAGTTGCTAAATCGCCCTGCTTGACTCAAGTGTTTTGTGTATTGCCCATCCTTTATACACCGACATAAGTCAGTTAGAGGCCTTCACAAAAATTGTAACCTAGGGCAGTTGGTGAAGTTCTCAATGTATGAGGACAAGCTCTGGGGTAACCCGAAGCTTACAAATCTTATCCAACTACTTTAATAAGCAAAACTTCCTCTGAAGTCGTTTATGTCTAGAAATCATTTCGCTCAGGGGACTTCCCGTACTTACCACTACAGAACGCCAATTCTGCATGTTCGCCGGCGAACTTTTAGAGGCAAGTATTAATATACGTTAAGGAACCTTGGGAAGCCATCTTCAGATTCTTTGCGATTGACTGTTCAGTCCGAGTAGTAAGTCAATGCCAAAAAAACTTGTATTAACGACCGAGTTGGCCATAGCTCAAAAAATAATATTTCAAGAACAAGTGCGAAAGGGCGCACAGATTCCTGCCAAAGTGCAAATTTTGGAGATAGTTTTACTTGTTGTTCATTTTCAGATAATAAACAACTTTCGAATTTAGCAGGTACCACTGAGCTATTTGAGGAACCATGAATAACAGTGCTACTAATGAATGAGCCTTTTTTATGAGGTAAGCCTACTGCTGACGGTCCAGTTCCTTTGAACAATCGATAAAAGTTGAGCCATCGTTTTTTTCCTAATCCTAAGGATAAAAAGGGCCCGTAGCCCTACCAGGAGAGAGAGAGAGGGAGGGAGGCGGAACATGCGTAGTGATCTCCTGGGTTCATGCATGCTGCCCTGCACAGAAATAGTTGCGTCGCTGGGGTACTTTGTTTTGCAAGCCCAGCAGGCATCGCTGTTTGCTAGAGAAACCCGTGGGAAATTTGAAGCATTTGCCCCTGGTATAAAATAGAAAACAAGCAGGAGCAGCAACAATAACTGGAACCGGGGGATTTTTCGACTAATCAACAGCTGCAAGCTGCCACGTGGCGACACAAATAACGAAAACAGATGAATTTTCTTCAGCTAGTCAGGAAGAAAACTACGATCATGCTGGGTAAGTAATGTTTTTCTGAAAAAAACATCTGCTGGGTAGTTATCACCTATTTTAACTTCATGGGAGTAAGTCCGCCCTGGAGTAGATGTCACGGCAGGGGCCGTGGTCCATAACAGATACCGCGTTGGGTCGTGGCTTACGTTAACTGGGTTATTTTGAGTCAGCGCGAGGTATTTTATACTGCCGTAAGTGTGAATGAAAGGCCCTGAACGGAGACCTTCATATGTAACCAACTTCTGTGCCCAGGCGTCTACAGTTGTGAAGAGAGGAGCAAGTGAGGCCGTTACTGAGAAATCTGTGATCGCGCCACGTTAGCTCATTCCTCATCACAGTGAGTGTAACAGGATCTAATCGATCACGACACGCTGGGAGTGTTAGCTTGGAGGCTGCCATGGCTCCTTCGCAATGCGGCCCTCATGACGCCTTCATCTATGGGAGGTCCGAGTCGATCTCAGAGGGCCTGGTAAATGAGGGGCGACCACATCGAGCGCGAGGCCTGTGTAGACGGTTACTATCTCCAAACCAAATTTCAGTCGTTTTGACTTTGTCAAATATGGGAAGAAAGAGAATGTTGGATGCCACGAAAGTTTACTCCACGATCAACTAATTCCCAGCCAACTCCTCGCTCTTGAGGGTTAGCTAATGGGACAGTAGTGAGCGGTGTCCCTTTTGACTGTTAAAATATCCGAGGTAACTGACAACTACTATCAGATTATCTTTTATGTTTGCAATTCCTTGGAACAAGAATGCTCGTCTGTGTAAGATTACAAAATACTGGCAGTCGGGTCATTTCTAATCTGAAAAACAAGCTACTTGTGTACGGGCTGGGGATAAGGCATTTCACACAACTTAATTTGCCAATTGCCCTTTTTGTTGCTGTGCCTTACTTTGGGTGGTCCATGAGAATTGGTCATATAAACAGGGAGGTCCCGAAACCTGAGACCGTTAGAAAGAGAATAAAAAGCATGTTTCTGGGTGAGCTATGACTCGGAGTTAGGACCTGCATATTACTCATTTTCCAAGGGTCAAAAATTAAACGAAAACACGGTTTTAGCACCGACTCATTCGCATCAAACCCGCATGCTCATACAAACAACCATATGACATTAGGTATCGAGCAATTCCAAGCAGTACCTTCTCTAGGATAAACTTCTCTAAGTAATTACACTGATCAACACTCCGAAATCTGTCCATTTAACTCACTGGACAAACCAGTACCGTTTACACCGCTTACCTTTCTACTCTGCTTAGAGTCTATTCATCGAATTCAGACGTTTCGTTACTCTTCCATCAAAGTTTATCTGATAGAACTGTTTGACTTACCATAGTGTGCATGGTAGTGAGTGACTGACGTAATGGCAGAGTTATCCCAGCTTGTATAGATATCCACAATGTCCCCTCTCCTGATGGAAGAATATATCATCGCCAAATAGGCTTGTTTTTATTAAGCTCCTGTAAGTTCGGGACTATTCACCATTTTGTGGAGCCAAGCAGAACGAAACCGTATTAAAAAATTAAAAATCGTTAGATATTGAGTAAACAGCCACTGCACTTTCGTCCGTTTGCTAAGCCTGGGAGAGGCTTGCAAAACCCAGTAGTATAGTAGCTAAAGATAAGCGCGAGAAAACATGTAGAATGATCGCTCTTTGCCAGTTACCATTCCACACTTTTAGAGTGCACATTTTCTTATTTACGTTTGCTACTAATATGAATATAACTCTTAGTACGAAGGGAAATGAATAATAATTTATTTTATTCCCGTGCAAAATTTATGTCTATTTCGGAAAGTTGGCCTCAAGAAATGGGTGCACTTTATAAAAATATTCAGGTGTCGACATACAGTCGTGCATACTACTGCTTTCGAAGTGCACAATCCGCCTCACATCTAGTGCGATATGGCAAATGCATCGCAGCGCGTTTTCTACGGGGGCAGATAGAAGTACACGTCATTGCTTTGAAAAACTAGACGACATTTAATTTGGAGGAAGTTAGAGGGAGTGACGATGCAAAGGATTGATAACAACCTATAGACTTTCCTAAACTCTTCTAAAAACACAATGCTCCGAATGCGGGGATAGAAAACTTGCAAGTAAGCAAGCTCAAAACTCCCTCGAACAAAAATACAAAATTGCTGACTCCTTTTTGAACTATTTTGTTAATATAGGTGGGCAGGTGGACTGTCAGTTAACAGCTTACGTTTTACTGTGCATTGTTTAACTTGAGTTTATCTTCGGTACTAATAATTAATGCACTTCCACCAAGGATAGCGTAGTTAACACTTGGATTTCGGCGTGCAAAAATATCTGCCGCACTGAATCATAAAACAGTATGAAAAAAGCATACAATATGGCAAGTCCTGCAAACAACTTTCACGACGAAATTTAACTGAGTACTTTAGCAGATAGTTGGACAGATTATTTTGACCAACTGAGTCGATTTGATGATAAGAAATGCTTTTGTTTGGAAAACTGCCATCTTAGTTAAAGTTATAAAGTGAAATGGGCACTAATTTTGGCTAAATCGTGAGTAAGTTTATATCGAAGAAATGTCCTATACTATAAGGTACGATAGAACCAAAGTTTTTACCAATATGCATTGTGCTGTGGAAAAATTTCAGAATAATTAAAAAGTGGAATAATAATCCCTTCCAAAACAAGCATTTTTTTTCCGAAATTGCTGAAATGGAAGCGATGCCAAGTTTAACGAATCGCACTTAGTTTCAGAACTAAGGACAGATTTGAGTGTTAAAAGTTCTTGTTTGCTAATATGCGAAGTTTTACGCTATAAAAGCCAGTTTTATTAATTTGTATGGTAAATTTGTTTGTACGTACCGATATCTATGAGCGTCAGCTTGATATACCAGGGGAACCCATGATTTGCTTTCATTTTTCTGTATTCTGTCGTGGTGTTTAGATGTCAAATCATTTACTGTCTGACGCCGACTTCATGCACATATGAAAATTGGCAGCTGAAGGGCTGCCGCGTAAGTCTTTAGCTTAGATGTTCGATATTAATGAGGCCACAATCTCCAGAATTATTAATTATAGGACAGTGCCCAGACGTAAAATTCATGGGCGAAAACGGTCTACAACGAAGCAAGATGACGATTTTATTCGGCGAAAAGTAAAAAGGTACTATTATATGTCGGTTAGGGCTATTCAAAGGGAACATTTGTCAATGTTCTCTCGGTACATACTTACAAAAAAAATGAATGAAAGTAGTATTCGTCAGCAGTCAGCAACTATGAAGCCATATTTAAGTAGAAAACTTATCTAGGAACGTTTCTTCTTTGCTAAGGAATATATTATTCGTAGGCTTTAATATTGGAAGAATATTTACCATTGCGATAAAGTACTATTTTTAAGCAAGCCGCCGAAGTCGACGCAGACGGTAATATGCGGACAGAACTTTTCAAAAAACTAAACAGCGTCAGGACCAACTTTTAAGAACTGTAGTCGCCTTATGGTTTGGATGGCTATCAAGTTTGGGGAGCGACCGATTTGGCGGTCAACAAATAGCACCATAAATAACCATACCTTCGTGGGCATAGTAAAGGATGCCCTCGGATACAACAAGATGAAGAGACGTCGGATGCTCACAATTCTATTACAAGATAATGCCCCTGTTCACCGATCAAAGTAGGTATGATAATCATTACCCTTAAGCAATAAATTTATTTTTACAGAAGACAGCCTGCCTTTCTGTCTCCGGTCTGCGGAGCATTTTTATTCCTCCCAATTCTCCGGACCCTAGTCCTATTGAAAATGTATTTGCTTTAATCAAGAGAAACAGGGAGAAGGCAGCTAAACATCTGTCAATGGAGCAGAAGTTGGAATTTTTACTCAATAATTGTATCAATCAAATAACCATTGAGAACTTACTACTCTTCTTTCCCTCCCGACTTACGGCTGTTTTGAACGCCAAAAGACAATCCACGAAATATTAGTAGATAACCAAATTCATTAATTTTCCTTATTTTGTACTTTTATGTTTTTTCCTACACCGGTGTCACTTGCACATGGACTTAAATAATTGACCTCTCGTACATTGCCTTTTTTATTTCTTAGGTTTCGATAAAACTAATTAGTTCTCACTTAATAAATGACACTTTATAAATTTAAATATACTTTCCTTTTAAGATGAATTGTTCCTCTGAGGAATATCAATTGTGCGTCCATGGGGTAAGTGTTCTGCGAGCTACAGGGGTTTTTGTACGGCTTTAACGGTGTTGCCTGCAGGACGCGCCATACTGTACTTCTCATTAAATGCTTGCAGATACAAAATTTGAAGTTGGTGTCATTAAACTATGCTTTTAAGCTCCACAAATTTGGATGTAATTAGATCTTTGATCCGTTGTACATATAGGGGGAATAATTGCGGATAATATTAAGCGCATGACATGGAAGTGCGGTATATAATCATTGCCATGTAGAATCTATACTACCAGTATTACTATTTGTTTGTAGAATGGGCATGCCGTGGGTATTCCACTGTGGTTGATTGTCTCCGACTCACATTTTCATTGGAATTTAGGATCTGGCCACAAAAAGGTAATGTTCCGGTCACCTACTTCCATGCCATGCGCTTAATAATTTCCACAATCATTCCCCTGATTATTATCTGGAGATCATATAGCAGAAACCGTATAGAGAGCTCTGGGGGAAGCCACTGAAGAACCAACCCCCTCGTTGCTGTAGCAGCAGAAACATCGGCGAAATACGTGTCTGAGCTTTTAACTAGTGCCTATTTCGGGAAAAATTTACGAAATCAATGTCATATATATAGCTCTACTACCACCATTCCCACATTAAAGGAGCCTTCACCTCCCGAATGTTGCCCACAAAAATAGGGAATTTCCGACGCAGTTAATTAAATGAACGTATGTATACCTATGCAATGGTGGACGGGCGCTTACCGAGCGGTTATAGGACTAACTCATCCCGTCGTGCCTCAGGGTTCGTTCTCGATCCCCGTCTGCAGCCACCCAATCGCTAGTGTATATTGTATGCAGAAATAAATTGCTGACAAGGACAAGGGAGACTGGAATGGCTTATTAGTTTTCTAGCTTATTAGCCGTTGCCAACCAGCCATACT
>JAYGXS010000001.1:86783575-86838299 GCA_036362985.1 Ligula intestinalis | reverse complement strand
CGTTTAAAGTCGTGGTCATCACGAAGGTCAGATTTAACAACAGAGCCCTCTAATACAAACGAAAATGCGGGCCCCAGAGAGTTGTTGAGAAGAAACCGATGCGATGGCCGAGACAATAAAGTTCAGTAGGTCACGCCCCGCACGCCGGCCATCAAGCAATTAGCGCACTAGCGAGCAACTATTATCGATAGGGAGCACCGTATGCAGGTATGCAGTGGCATAGTGACTGGCTCCTATAAATACTGCAACTCTCTGCGTGTCAATTACCCATTTCTGTTAGTGTTTCTGATGATGGATCCACGACGGAATTCGAAACGTCGAGCGAAATAAGTTTTTCATCCACCGATCGGCTATAACCTTTTTACCTTCTCCTTTAGTTTGATTGGTCCACACATACCGGGGCCATTTATTTTAAACAATGCTTTCTTTTTGATTTTCTCCGCTCGCTTACGGTTACTAATTTCCAGTATTTCAACTTGCGCACCAGCTTATTTATGGCATTTTCAACTATGAACTGCATAATTGATCCCATTTGACTCATCCATCAGCTTTGGGTCTCGGTATTTCAATACCTGCGCTGTATGTACTGGTGTTTTATCCTGGTTTACCAAAAACCGTGACTTGGAAGGCTGCCAACTGACGCTTCATACTAGACCACGCCATCAGTCCAGGGTATGTTTTGTGTTGACTTGCTGCCCAATGAACTAGGAGTCGGACGGCGACTGATGGTTCTTACTCCTGGTTTTTGGTAATCATGGTCTGTGCGTCAAGGGGGTCAGGTCGTGCTGTTGTGCGGGCAGACGGATGAATAGAAAAATAATTCTAGCGACCAAATTGCCTCCTTTTTTCCCTAAATATAACTGGGATATGAACTATCGCTTCAATTCTTGCGTTAGTCTTCCCAGAAGAAATTATGTGAACTTGGAGCAATTCTTTCCCGTCAAAGGCTTTTAAGACCTGGTCCGAAATTTGAGAGCTAGAGAGAAGAATACACTTTATTTTGAAAGGGGTATTCGACATTTCCAACAAAAACTGGCCCCATTCACATGACCCATATGCACTAACAAAATACGCAAGAACCTAACGGTTTGCATAAAATGCACATATAGTTCCGGGCTCGGTTTATGCATTTCAGGCTATTTACATAAAAGGTAGCCTGCTAAAAATGGCAGTAAAGAACACTGATATGCCTATGTACGGTGGGACATATGCAGGGAGATTCGACGGATGGTGGGGGAAGACTTCGCAGCCATTTAGTCAGAGTGAAGGGGATGGGCAACATCATCAAGAATTCGACCAGCAAAGTGCTTAGCCGCTGTAAGCTGTCGTTGTATTATACGATCAGCTGAAAACACAAGAGACTACCGCAGCTGAAAGGAGCATTCGAAGGATACGTTAAACAATCAGCAAATCTTTTTAAGCAAAGCTAAAAAATAAAAGATGAACAAAATGGAATGAGAAGGAGAGTGCAGGCATGTGCATATCGCGAGATTATGTATTTAGGTGTATGATAGGAACTTAAAGGGTGGACATAATAAACAAGTTTGCAAGTTTTAGTATAAAAAGGTTTAATATGAAGGGCTAATTAAAGATTGGATATAACAATATCACCAAGGTGCCGAAAAGAGTATACCTCGCTGGGCAGAATGTCTAGCAATTCAGGACTAGGAGAGGGTCGTAATCGCAAAACGCACTAGACTGATTTCCGGTTATTCAGCCGAAGACCACTTGCCAGGCCATTTTTTCAAAATCAGAGTTTTCCAGATCCTCGGTACTGCATTTAATAGCTTTGGCCATTGACATGTCGGCAAATAGCGGCATAACGGCTAACCATGGGCTGTCGTTCTCTGGGAACGCCGATCCCAACTACTAGTGGATCGAACTCCAGTTGAAAGAGCAGTTTGTTTTTATTTTCCTCACATTGGTTTTATCATACAGGAGTCACCATTACCCCCTCCCAGACAGGTGGAATTTGCCGTAAATATTTATTCCTCTGACTCAGCTGTGAAAAAGCCTACGGCCTTTGTGGGGATTCAAACGCACGACAGCCAGGGGAAAGGCTTTAGTGCAGTCAGCTCTCTATGGGGACCCACTGGAAGCCGTGAGTTTAATCGCACTGTGACGTAGAGAATCCATCCATTCTGATTAAACTCAGGGCTCTAGGTGCGGCTTCATAGCTGAGTTGGTTCGAGTGCTGGCTATAGTAAAGCCTTCCCTTTGCCATCGTGGGTTCGAATCCCACTGAGGCCACCGAGTTTCTCACAAATGTGACAAATTGTTTACTCAAGTCTGCTGATCCCCCCCCCCCCCCCCCTATTAACCAGGTAATATTTATCCCGAGTGCGGAGGACGAGCGCACAAGAGATTAAGCTGAAGGAAGATAGAGAAGTGCTCATTTAATCATCTCTGACAGTGCGTTGCTGGTAGATTACATC
Source organism: Ligula intestinalis (assembly GCA_036362985.1). Lineage (NCBI taxonomy): Eukaryota > Metazoa > Platyhelminthes > Cestoda > Diphyllobothriidea > Diphyllobothriidae > Ligula > Ligula intestinalis. Next base: position 86,835,864 of record JAYGXS010000001.1, on the reverse strand, counting down.
TGCTTCGGTTAAAACGAGTTCACCTCCAGATTTATACGCTCCCCTTCTCCTCCACTGCTGCCATTAGATCTGAATTTCAATTTGGATGCAGTAAGTGTCCGGGTAGCCTTCAGTCTAGTGTATGCTGGTGGACCGATGCTTAGTCTAATGCTGCCAGACGTAAACCCCGTTTCAACCACTCTGTTCTCTTAGGATGAGGTGATGGCACATGTAGATTTCCACCTGGGTCTGTCTGGATGAAGCCTCCCCCTTCTGGACACTGGCTGTCTTCCAGGTCAAACTGACCGGAGAGAAGAGAGGGACGGCTTGTAAGTGCTGACCGTTGGGCTGGGCCGCAATGGAGCGTACTTGAAGTTTACCAGACGACAGTCTGTGGGCAGCGTTTACGGGTCACGGACATTTATGCGCGTGCAGGCAACTGTTAACTCGGAAAAAACATGCGTGAGCCACCGCCCCCCCCCCCCCCCCTGCCCCAAACTTGCCAGCAAGCATGGCCATTCTCTAGACCTGACTCCACCCGCCCCACCCTCTGTGGGTTTTCTGGCTTTTTAGAGCTCTCGTGGTAAGCCGCGAGCGTTACGACCGAATGCGTTTTTTTCGACGTGAGGACTCGCAAAGAGACCACTAAACACCAGAAGCCAATCATAGTCATCTTAGCCCCCACCCCTCCCCCCCCCTCCTCCACGTCACCGACTGAAGGAACAATGCCAGTCCGGAAATCTACAGACGACTGAAGGTCTCGCCCCCCCCTTTAGGAGGCGGGGTGAGCGAATGGCCTTCATTAACAAGGACTCACGCAAGCCCCCCTCTCTGTCTAGACTCTGTCACTGCCAGCTGTCTTAAAATCAGTCATTCTGTTCAAGTTGATGAAGTGGAGTGAAGGTGGGCTGCCTGCTTACTGGCAGGATTAGGATCACCCCTCCTCTACCGTCAACTGAGACAGCAATGTGCTGTGACAAATGTGAGCAGGTCTTTTCTACACCTATCAACGTTGAGGGTAGGAGATGTGCGAGCATGCATGCGTGAAATGAATGCATGTAAGCGCGCGCGCATTCTAAGAATTCGTTCGCTTTGTCTCCACCCCCACCTGAGGATTCAAGCAAACTCATAGATACAGTCGCCGCATTAGAGGCCTTTAATTTTTAAAGTTCTTGCTTCCGCCAAATCCACAGCCAGTCCAGTATCAATAATTCTTAATATAGTGCTAATAGACGCGAGGATGCATGTCTCAGGCATAGAAGAAAGGGAAATGCCATCTCCGGAACCATTTACATATATGTTCTTTATGGAAAGTAGGCATCTTCGTTCGGTATATTTTCATTGTCGATGTCAGACAGTTAACATTTCAAAAATGCTCAAAAATCGACATTTATTTGACACCTGCGCCAATAACCGGTTGCCGTGTGCACCACGCCCTATTGATGGGTTACCATCTATTCCATTTTCGCGGCAGCTAACTCATTATGCCAATTCCTGTATGTCTTCGAGAAAATCTCGGTTGTTTCTTGAAATAGCAGACTCCACGATGCGCGTTGGATCCTAGGCGAGGCTGCGCAGGGTAGCTAGGATATATATGAGCAAATCAGACAAGCGTAATCGTCGCCTAACCACCAGTTGGGCCTCGGAGATGCCTGAAGCCGTGGTCTTTTTAATTTGGTTATAATAATGCAACAGTGCAGGCATCGCGTGGGATGTTCTAAACAACTACCATTGTTAGATGTCCTCTGCTGCAGAAAAAAATGAGGCAACCCTTCAAACCTTAATTTACTTCAGATGCATAATCCGAGGGCAACTTACACTCTGGGAGTAAACATTCAACCTCCCTCAAGAGCACCTCTGTGAACAATTTATTAAATCGAGCTCTAGTCGGCTGTCCCTATGAAGAAATGAATCAACAAAAAAGTCCGTTTTTCAACCAGTTTCCAGCGAGGAATATCCTTCTAACTTTGTCAGCTAACGCATGCGGCGTCAGCGGTTCAAAGGTGAAAGATGGTTCCAAAGTTAGGACCACCAAGACGCATTCATGAGCATCAAATGGCAATAAAGAGGTGACAAAACCTGTCCCTAGTGGCTATGTATACCTGGATATCGGATACGGCTTCGATTAAGACAAAAATCGCATTTGGGCAAAAGTAGCTTATGTAGGCCCACTCATATACCCCTAGTCCCAGCATGCTGTCCTGCAAAAACGGTGGTTATAGAGTTTTGGGGGTAGGGAAATAGAATAGACAGAGAAGGAATATTTTAGAAGTAAGTGAAAAGTGAAATAAATGTAGTCGAAGTGGCTTCTCGCGGTTGCTGTGAGTAAGTTGTTCCGCTTCGCGCCGTGGACTATACTAATCTAAATCCAGAACGATAAGCTGCACCTCAGGTGAGTTGAAGTAGACGACCTCCTAACCACCATTTCAATTTTTCGAGAAATTCAAGAAACCTGCAATTTGATAATCGGGTTTTCCCGCAAAAGTTAAACGATAACACAGATAAGGAAAGTCAACAGATGTAAATCAACAACACTTCAAAATACAGTTAAATAAAAATGCATTTAAAAGTCCTATTGGCAAACAATTGTTTTCGGTCATTCATCATCAGGCCGGCACATGACATGGGGAATTAAAATGGACAGTTAATTGCAGCGTTCAAATAATCGTCAGGTGGGGGGAGGGGAGGGGAGGGGGAGAGGAAGGAAGTTAGTAGGTGGGTGTATGTAATTAAGCATCTGGGTTTTCCCTCGTCTCGCGAATACGGGTGCCCGTGCGGGTGGGTGTTGGTGGCGATGCGCAGAGAAGACAGGGGAGATGTTCTCATGGTCAGCCTAGCTTGCGCTTGACTGTTTTCTGTGGCTTCATTTTGTCTGTTTTCGGATGACGTGGCTTCAAGAGGTGTGGAATTCTCGCGTGCAGTCGGCCAAGGGAGGCAGATTGTTTATACAAGCGCCTTTTGACAGCATAGAGTGGGTTTTGCTAGCCGGATTTCCACTGCCTCTGCTGTGGCTAGCACCAGTTTGCGCAGGCCTTTGGCGTAATGTTTGGGCGTGCGGTGTATGACCCGAAAGGCTCCTCTCGCGCCCACTTGGTGGTTCGTGTCAATTAGGTGGGCGAGGATTAAGCTTGAGATCGGTCTATTCTCTTCTTTGCTGAGCCAAGCTGGTAAGTGCTCGCGTATTCTCTTCGCCAGACGTAGCGTTGTTCGGCCAATATAGCCCGCTCCACAGGAACAGGTGAACGAATATATGCACATCGATGTGGCATGAAACGGTTGTCTGTCTTTACCGCCCGTTCATATAAGGGGAGGTTTATTGAAGAGCACGCGTAAGTTTGCTGCCGGGAAGGCACTCGTGACTGCTGTCCTCGGGCGTCGTCTTACCAGTTTACTTGCTGCGTCTCCCTCCAAAATGGATTTAGCATTTATTAAAGTATATTCCACTGCGTGTCCTAATACCCCACTCATAAATGCCTATAACTACCGTTTTAGTAGGAAAACCTGCAGGGAGTAGGGATTACTGAGTGGGCCTACATAAGCTACTGTTGCCCGCATTTGTTTTAGCGGCAAAGACTAGGAGAACTGAAGTGGACAATTACAACTCGTTAGCCGTCATCTGCCAGTCATACTCAACCCAAAGTGGTGCGCCACCCGAGGCTCGAATACGCTCGAAGTTTCTGATCAGAATTCCAAAAACCTTACCATTGAGCCAGGGCTCGTTGTTAAGCCTGCTTACATCGGGAATATTGGCACTCGTTAATGAACGATCACCGATCGCTTACGGAACATACTCTCTCCGCTCTGCCTTGTGGTTCACTCTCCGGCGGGTGCAGGTGGCTGTTGAAGCGTGAGCCTTTATGCTCCCCTCCCTTTGTGTAGCAATTGCTAGGGGTGTACATCTTCACTAAAGACTATTGTGCCCTGATCTGGCCCCTTGTTAACCCAGTGCGTCTACTGCGTGACCCGTATAAAAAATGTAAAGAATTAACGCAAATAAACGGGCGCAAATAACGACCACACACACGCACACACACACACACGCACACATCCAGACGATCGAAAAGCGACCATAGACTACTTGTTGGCGAGTCCAGACAGAAAGTATTTGAGCACTTGGATTTGTAACCGGTAATAATTTCAGACCTACGCGATTAAGCCCCACATCCTGGTCGAGTCCTGATAGAGGTTTGTGTGTTATTTGCCTGACTAACTATGAACAACTCCGATCATTGCTTGTGTGCGTGCTTTTCTGTCCTGGCAGAGAGCTCTCTATCTCTCTCGCTCTCTCTCTCTCTCACACACACATAAACACACTTTTACGACAGCACGACTGCTGAGGAGCCACATGGCTGCCTCTTGAGTTACTGCTGATTTTTATTACTGGTTTTATTATCAAGCACGCGGGCGAGGCACAGCCGACTGCTCGGGCTGGTCTGACGACGACGACACAAGCAACGGCAATTGCCTGTCACCCTCTAGTTCGTGCTTGAAGACGCCCAACCGAAGGAACTCACAGGACATGCTGGTGATCTACCCCGTTGTCTGACCTCGACTCAGCTCACGCTAGAGGCTGTGCAGGTGTTTGAGCACCCGAGTCAGAAGGCCAGTCAAAGCAGCTGTGTGTGTCTATTGACCTAAAATAAGTGTCCTTTCATTAGAATCACGTATCTGAACATTCGGCTAAAGGAGGCTGCTCTCACAGTCAGTGTTTGATATGGATTTCATCGGTTTAACTCTCGCTATTACCACCTTTGCCGTAAAGACCATATAGTTAGAGTAATGCCTACAAATAAAGTTAATTGACTTCTCTGTTGCGGAGCCCGGCACGGATGATTCCAATTTGTCATAGAACTCTCATTTTATTGGCGGTCACATGTGGTCGCATTGATAAGAGTAATCAACAATCGATAACGGACTGAATTAGTCATTCTCGTCTACTGGCCGATATCACTAAACCACATCAAAGGTTTGTTTCTTCCCATATGGCCCCAGGAAAACCTTCTGAGAAACTTTTCCGATGAATATGAAGTGAAAAGGGCTCATTATAAGCAAATGAGCCTGCTTCGATCGAATCCTTTCAAAAGGACGATTTACCCAACCTTAACACAAAGTTATGCCCATTTGGAATAGCAGGAACGTGAGGTGCATACGCTGTGAGCATCAAATCGTAGGAAACCTTTGCTGAGATCCTTAAATATCCATTTGACTGTAACATATTATCAAGATAATTTTGAAGGGCTTGCAAGCACTTGCACCCACTAAGGAAAATGCATACATGTAGAAGTGATAGCCCTTAGTTGCGCATCTTTCTAACTACTTGCAGAAACCACACTCGGAAGGTAATCACTATTTAAACAATGCCTGACTTTTACTTGATTGGCGACCTATCCCCAAAATTTCAGTATACTTCCTAAAAAAGTTTAACTTCTTAAGATTGCTTGTAAAAACTGCCACTAGCCTCACACATTGTGTATCTTACTCTTGAAACCTCAACCAACTGCCGTGTGCATTTTGCGAAACAAATGATTCCCTAGTACTTGAAGTCTACAAAAAATCACATGCTTTTTCGCATTTATTGCATCATGTCTAGTTTAAAGTGCTTACTTTCAAATCAACCTTAATAGGCACCCTGCTAAGTGGAGAGAGATTAAATCACCGGCTGACGTCTGCGATCCGAACTGAAAGCTAGCACTAAATTCAGCAATCGCAGTATTTACAGCTTACATTTGCCATCTTGGGACACAGGCAATGAAACTCGTCACTCCGGCTTGATACTCATACTTGTTGCGGTGATGGCTTGATTGCCCGTATTCCAGGCGTCAGTGGTCGCAATTTCCCTTTCAGTGCTTGTGACGCGTATGATAATTACTCAGCAATTTGGCTGTTCATTGCCGTCACTGGAAGTCCTGCATAGCTCTACGCTCTCTGGATGATTGATTACTTTGTCAGGGGAAGTCTTGGCATTTTGAATGAGGAGGGAGAAGGTGAGTGAATTAGAAAACCATGACTCAATCAGCTCGCAACTCATGCGATTGTCCCCTCTCGCATCCTCGAGCCTGATACGGTTGCTGATTGCCATCGAGTGGGCGGCAACTTGAGGGTCGGCGTCACTCCTCCTCCTTCTCGCTGCTGCAACGCGCTTGACTATTCGCATCCGGAACAGCTTTCTAGTTTCTTTGGCGTATTGGCTTTGTCCGAAACTGCAACAGATGTCCTATACAGCTACAGGCGTTTCATGGAGTGACAGTGAGACTTTCTGTCTGCTGGCTTGTTGCCTCCAGTCTGCAGTCAGTCACCAATCCAAGCGGTTTGATGTCTTCTTCGCGCAAGGAAGCAATCGCCGAAATCGGAGGCCGATGCAAGCTGAACCCATTTGCAGTGTTCGTAAGCACGGGTTGATGAAGTAACGTGGATTGGCGTTCGTTCTGAACACCTGTCAAAGCTGCCGTAGTGCAGGGGTTTGATCTTTTAGCTCAATAGAGTATAGATAAGGGAGTTCCTAGGTGCAACAACAACAGCATCACTTAATTGTATCCTTCTGACTAAGAGACTTATTTCAGCAAATGCGCCCTTTGAGTTAAAAACGGTATCAGCCCTGTTAGGCAGGTTTCTAGTTTTGATAACGCAGCAAATACAGTACGCGCCAGAATTCGTGCAACATGCTGTCATTTGCGAATTTTGCTAATCGGCATTGACTCAGGTTGTGTTAGTGATTATTGTGTAGCCTATCCTGAAGTCATTTTAGTCAGAATAGGAAGGTGGTTATTTAACGAGCTTCGTTCCTACTCCTAGCAATACGTATCTATTGTAAATACTGACTACTAAACTAGTATGCCTTTTTATCATAGATTTTGACTGCCTTTATAAATTCAAGTATATTTTATGGAAAACATGCAGGAACAATTTATTTACTGTTCTCGTTTGGTAGCAAAGTACACCTTCTTTAAATTATTTACTTAAAGAAAGCGTATCCTTCGGTCTTAAAAAAGTTTCTTGAAGTGCCGAATAATTTTAAAACCTACTAACTGCTACACTTGGATTCAAGTTTTACAAACTGCGCACTGTGTACATCCTGTTGAAGGAAAAGTACGCTTTCACCTACCATTTGAGGAAGAAACGGCACAGTTCTCATAAAATGTTGCAATAGATGTGCAGCATGCCTTATATAGCATACGCAGCATTACTTAATTGACGGATACGATGTATTATTAATGACTACCTCACAATCGTAAAAAAGTTCAAAATTAGAAATATTTCTAAAACCGAAAGATACCCTTTCTTTCAGTATAATTTAAAGTGTTATTTCCTACCAAACGTGTACAACAAACAGGGTTTCGTGCATGCTTTCCATAAAATATATTTGAATTTATAAGGGCAGCCGAAATCAATGATAAAAATGCATACTATTTAAGTAGTTAATTTTTAAAGTGCATACGTTTTTTAGCGGTCAAAACGAAATTCGTTAAAACGCCCGCATTCTATCATGATTGAAATAACTTCAGAGTAGGCTACACAATAATCAGTATCACAACTTGATTCAATGCCGATTAGCAAAAGAGTATCAGTATTTCGCATATTTCGGCATGTTGCACGAATTCTGGCGCGTACTCTATATTCTAGTTGCTCTTGGAGGTTGAGCTTTTCTCCCCTGTCTGATTTTTCGCGGTAGTACTTATTCAACTCTGCGCATATTTGGATAGAACGCATGGACCTCTCACGTTCGCAAATTGCTCCGATTCTACGTAGACTATTGTGAACGCCGGTTCTAATGAAGAAGCATGCTGGTTTCAAATTCATCCAAATATCAATTTCCCTTCCCTAGCTATAACACTGATCTCTTCTGACAAAAGAGTGTCCGCAAATCTATAAATGGAAGAAAAGCGAGGATTGTTATTGCTGAAGTTTGTTCACCACTAGCCGCCTTCTCACACTACTAGAAGTTGGGGTTGCACACCAACAAGAAGCAACTATCGGCCGCGAAATAATGAAACCGAAAGACCCATTTACATGACAGGAAACGTCTGAATTCGTTTAGGGAATCCAAGCCACGACGTCGGCGAAACTAGGAGAATACTTCACGTGTAGATAGCAAACATGTAACTGCAATGAGAAGGAAGGACGCTAGCCCTTAGATCGAAGCCCGTTTAACGGAACCCGGGCACATATTAAAGTTTGATGATGCAAAACATTCTCGTTATTGAGCCGCGAATTGCTTCAGTCATGGTTCTACGGGTCGCAGTTCGTTAGTTGGCACATTGACCTCTCGCCTCTATATTCTATGTTGAAACTTTGCCTACATTGATTAACTCTTCACGTGCGATTGGTCAAAAGCTACAGTGGGTCAAAGTTTCGAGATATTTTCACCTTCAGGATCCGCGGTGGTTATATAATTTCCAGCAATCCTTACATTAATCAAGACCCTTACAGATGTACGCCAGGGAGTTAATTTGATTAGGCCTTCGATCGCCTGAAAACTGTATACTATAAATATTACCCACTTTGCACCTCTATCGCCCTTATCTACGACCGTTTCCAATGGTCGGTTTGAATGGCAATCCAAAGCGTTAAGTCGACCTACTTCTTGTTCCAGAGATGGCACCTGCTTCATCTTCCGAAATGCTTCGCGAAACTCGTCAGTAGAGCGAAGTTAATCCATAATTGCGGGAAAGCCCACATTCTCTTCGTTGAGAACACAAAGAACAAGCCGACCGAAAGTATCAGGAGAAGATAGGAATGAGTTCACCTGACCGTAGCTCATGGACCCCGACGATCTATTGGTCATCCTCCTATTGCATACATGTACAGTGCCTGAATTATCATCTCAAAAATGCCCACATTTCTAACTGATTGATAACTACTCGCATACCAACAGAAATATATCTACGGAAGCTTTTAAATACTAATCAGCACCCATAAGGAAATTTAAAAATTAAACGAAATATTTAAATTGATCTTAATTTATGCTTTATCTGACGTTTTGGAAAGTTGTCTCGTCTATCCATCCAAAACGTCAGCTTAAAATAAAATCCTCTCGGTGAACGCCTTTGGGAACCGTATTTTCACTATTATTACTGATATTATTTTGTTTGGATACACCAGCTTATTTAGAACAGTGGCGAATTCCAAAAAGGTGGGAACTCGATCTAAGTTTGACCAGTAAATGTAACTATATTTGTCAGATGCAGTATCAAATATAAAATGTTGTGTACATTCAAAAAAACTTTACTTACTTAAAACTTATTTAGTGCTATTTTTGTTATTTGATTGCAATTAATTCCAGCTAGTCCCTTAAATGCCAGTGAATGATCCATGCTTTTCATTATTTCCAATCGATTGTCTGTTAATTTAGATTCTGTTATATGTGTTTACCAAAAACACTTCATAAAAGTAGCTATAAAAGTAGTGCGTTTCCGGACATTCTTTTTACTGCGCAAGGCTGTTTGAATAGTCTTTGTAGGCTCATCCAAACATCAAAGCCTAGTGCCAATAAAAAGTATGCATATGCCTACAACAATGTGACCTGCCTTTGGCTTAAGCTCAGGTTTTCCATTTCAGAAGGAATTTATTTAGAACTTTTCTTGCACGTATTCATGTCCTTTTATAGGAAAACGGGAGAACAGAACAATAGGTTTTGTGCAGTTATAGTAAGTAGCATAGGAAATTTCATGGGTATCATGAGACTTCCGATTTCGCCCACATCCTACCTTTTTTCTTTCCTCAATGCGGCGTTCTTGACTATAAGGTCTTTCTGATCCTCAACTTGAATCAGTAAATCGAAATAACATGACTAAATGTATGCTAACCTACTAATTCGTATTTCGATCACGGCCTTGCATGAGTTGGGGCATCAAAGGGCGGATAAACCGTCAAACATTGGAGTTCTCTCATCGGACGACCTGCTTCGTCCGATCGTATTTCACTAATCAAAATGCATGACCGACAGTTAAATCCGGCAGCCATTTAGAATGACTCAGCAAACCTAATGAAGTACTTAAAACAGACGTCTATAACAGGATTTATTGGTTCCAACAAATTTTGGTGACGGCTTTCCCACTGCAAGCTGACTTTGCACAACATAGAATTCATACATATCGTACATACTCTTTGGAAAGAAGGAGGAATAGCTTCTCCAGTGGGTCACTAGATACGGAAATTTCCCACATCATTGCAGCTCTACTTAACCATGGCTATCTTGCACACTTCAGTCAAAAGTACCACAACTTTACAGCCAAAATTGACGGAACGGTCACTTCAAATATTGTTTCGTGTTCCTATGAATGTCCGAACTGAATGCTTCAGTTAGTTAAAGGCTTGACCGGCCCTGGAGGTCCGCTGGTCTAAAGATTGCTCCTTGGCGCGGTTCAGTGATGCATGAAACGACAAGAGCTTTTCCAGAACGAAGACTGCAAAGGGGTCAAAATCAACCGATTAGCGATCTCTCCCCTATGTGGAGAATGTACCTGAGCTCGACGCAAGACCGTTTAAAAACCACCTGATATGGGGATAACTCTCACGTATCCAATTACTTTGCAGCATGTTCACTCTTATGACAGGGCTGACTATCCGAATAGAAAAGAAATCGCTAACAAAATACTGTGCACCAGATTTAATGCCATCCGTTTTAACCAGACTAGAAGATCTTCCGGCCAGCTAACATGAACAACAGCTAGCAGTGAAGGGACGAGAACACTTATGATCACGTAGCCATTCACCCACCGCATGCAGGACGTTTATTAATAGCATAGAAAACCCGCTTCCTTGGCACCTGTCGAAGAAAGTAAGGATCGGGAGTTCGTGGAAGCATTTCACTCAGATGAGACACACATCAGCAAGCATGTGCTCAAAGTAAAGTGGAGACGAACACTATCGAAACATAGGTGTCAATCGGCATAAGCGTCAGTCAACTGAATAACATGTTGGTAGGTATAGTTTGTGGTTATCCAGTTTTGTTTATTGGTCAGTTGTCCTAAGCAGAACAGCGGAACCAGGTTCGAAAATTTAACCAGTAAAAGTGTTCGCTTCACAAATAACTTGGCCCATTTTCAAATATATATATATATATGAATATATTTTATGAGAAAATCGTTCACTGAGCCAAGTATGCAAACTTTTCGCCCCGTTTTGGCTGTGAAAATCAGTCTATAGCCTACGTCGTCAATCGGTCGTCTACCACTAATTATTATTTAGCAGCATATATATTTGCTTACGTGCTTTCTTGAGAAAGAGAGTTCACACACTTAAGCTGTGACCTCCTCGAAATACTCAACAAGCAGAACCGAGGAGTACATCAAAACTGCAAAAAATCGCAGTTTAAACCGAAAACCCGGCCGATTTTTATTTTTTTTTCAGTGTGTTATAACTCAGATGGCAGTTGCTTCAGTCCGTCAAGTTCATATGATCTACAAAGTGATCAGATATGAACTGGGAGGTCGTGACACCCCTACGTGATGCTCGAAAGTGCATCCCCTATGCAATTTTTTTATTATTTCGCTAGTTTAGACACTAATGTCTCATCAAGTCTGGTATGTCCGATAACTTTCGCACACGAACGTGTACTTTGCTAACCACCTGCTGCGATTGTTCCCTAAACGTTCCTATTTAAGGTATACAAGAGGGGCATTGCACTGCATGTTTAGCCTTAGTCTCTCCCTAGTTGTTGCCGCGGATCCCAAGACCAACACCGTTTCAGTGCCATTTCCTGAGCAATATGTGCCCTTGAGCTTAGCTGACGGTGGATGAACTCGTGACCAAACCGTCTTGTATGAGAGGCATTTTTACTTGCGAAGAGGTACCACTCATAGGAGACGTAGTCTTGCAGTAAGTGCTATGTGGTACCGTGAGACCTCGGGTGACCAGCAGCCTCATCTACGAGTATTTCAGGAAAAGTGCCAGCCACGAACAGAAAATCTACTTCGCTTGACGAGCGTCCAGTCAGTAAACAAGTTGTCAGCGCTTTCGAATGTGTTGGTCTCCACCGTTGAGTCTTGCTCCTAGGGCATGGGTCCTCGGTCACCAGCAGCCAATCGGTGAACTTATACAGTTTTATTGGCTACGGTTCGCATGAAAAGTTCAGAACTGGAATGGATAAAACTCGTTAACTGAGGTTTTACTCTATGTATTTCTGTGTCCTAGTTCTAATTCCCTGGAATTTGACAAAATACCAGCTGTAATACGGACTGTACCACGTCTGTTGTCCTACATGTGACCGCTTTGGGGATGGGTCCGTGTGGTGGGATTTATCAGAAATTAGCATTTCCCAGCTGAACTTTGTTGGCAGGCAGTGAACAGTTATTTGCCTTATCTGGACATGTGTAGTAAGTCATAATTTTCATCGATTGCCCTCCATGGCATATTTCACCAAGATATCCTGCTTTGGGCTGACCTGTTTGGAGGTTGTTTTTGTGGACTGCAAGCAATTGCGAAATAGTACACTGCTGGTAGCAGAAGTACGCCAACTTCGGTAAAGTTCCAAACTTCCTGGATATGCTATCGAACGTTAATGGATTGCAGTGGGTGTGAGTCTAAAGCAGTCAAAGATAAAATCCTGTAATGTGCTGGATCAAATTAATTTGAAATATGCCCATCAAATCTGGTGTCTGCAGCCTGGCCAACATCTTGTAGTGACCTCCTTTGAAAGCCCATATCACATGAGACTCTGGACATCATAGTCGGCGTCGCAGTGAAAACACTAAAAGGGATTGCCGGTGCTGAAAGTCTGTGCTGCTGCCACTTCTATGCTTCTGTCTTTCAGCATCAGCTCGCGGGCTTACCGCATTCTGCACATGCATTGTCATGTTGGGCGGCATATTGCCCAGTCTTTCGTTTGATCGCCTCTGTGTCCCTGCGTGTGTGTGTGTATGGATGAAAGCGGGAGGAGAAGTAGGGGGGAGTAGATAGTCCCGTATTCGTGTCAAGTCTCCACACCCCCCCCCCTCCATATTCCCACGTCTTGCCGCTCGGTTTGACTTCAAAGCTCGACCGCCGCCGCTACTGCCACTGCACAGGCCAATCTCATCCTCCAAAAAGACCAGATGGGGGCTTCCATGTAGAGGGTGGAGAGGTGGGAGAATCAGTCAATTTTAATTCATTCGTCTGTAACCTGTGTGTGCCATCGCCTTCATATACACTAACTTCCCATCGCCTCTTGCTCTTCCGCTGCAAAAGTAGGATTACAGTGGGCCAGAGAGGGGGGGGCGAATCGGCACAGAAACACGCGGAGAAGATCCTCGAAATGAGGCCCTTTCAGGTGCAAATGGATTACAATTAGGATAAAGACAGTGATCTTATGTCGACTTCTGTATGTGCCTTAAATTAAAACACCCCCCCCCCCACATCCTAGGCTAGACGCGAAATCTCAGTGTAGGATGGAGATCTCTGAAGGAGGCCTCCGCTCTGTGCCCGAGTAAAGGGTCCTTTACGCCTCCATTTGCACCCCGTGTCTTTTAATGTTCTGAGGAGGAAAGACGTTTCGCAGTTAACGTGGATCATCAGTAGGCTTTCTACTTATTCACTCTCATCGGGCCTACACCGACTGTTTTAAATTTGACCTTTAAAGTGATATGGAGGTAATGCCGTACCCCCAACTCCTGATCAGTACGATGCAGTACGACTCATTGCTATGAGTCAATACTTGTTGACAGATATTTTGATAATTGTTGAGTGTTTTTCACCATTGAAACCCCCTATGAACTCAATAAAGCGATCCGACCTCATTTCTTAATCGGGTTGGATTGGTGAGAGGCTAGTTTTTATCACAAGCTGTGACTGTTGGCCTACGCTGGAGACTAATAAAATGGTTGGGTAGGACACGGACATATGAGCCTAGCACTAACTTCCAAAGAGGCAGTCAAAGTTGTGAGGAGTTTAGAGTTAGAAGTCAGCACTAAGCACTCTTCCCGGAATGTAATGCAAGATTGGGATGACGGTCCCTGTTTTTTTGCTATACATACCTTCCAAGTTAGTTTTAATTTATTCTTTTTCAGGAATTTCACGTGATCTCACAGATACCTCCTATTAAATACTTTCCCTTAACACAATAGTTTTGTCAATAACCTTACTTAATACGAAGATGATTACTTAATTAACATGCATTTTTTCTATCAATTATTGATGCCCCGTCTAAATTCAAATATATTTTACATCAAACGTAAGCCAAGCATATTCTTGCCTATGCACGTTTTATGAAAAATCATGTCTTCGCCAAATTTTATACGCAATATATAGGTTTTAAAAAATTTCCAATTCTAGAGACATTTTGAGTCCGATTTACTTTTGCGTTTAATTACTGAGTATATAACTTCTAAGGAACCTCACAATTCCCCTACTTCAGTAAGAAAATGCCCTATATTGCTCAAAAAATTTATCGATTGATACGGAATGTGTCGCATACGTTATGAGGGGCATAGATGAACAGTGCGATTCAAAGGAGTATTAGAAGGTCTTATAAATAGCATTTTTAAAAACTCTTTATAACCTAAAGATAGCCTTGCTCGGAGTATAGGAGTCCTCAAATGTGTCGTTTGTTAGATAGGCTATCAAAGAATGCTTACGTTTGTTTGCTGTAAAATATATTTGAATTTACAAAGATATCGAAAATTGACAGAGAGTGCATACTAATTAAGCAATCATCTTATCAAGTGAGGCTTTTGCAGCCGAGCGAAAAGGCATAGATTAAAAAGCGGGCCTTCTGGTTTGTCCTAAATACCTTTTGGTTATGCTGTACAATAGTAAATATGACAATCCCACTTAAGTAATTCTTCCTAACCCAACATGCACTTCAGTATTTCTGTCAGCATTTCATGTGGTGGGTCACTGATAGTTGGTCTGCTCTCTTGCACTAATATAATATTAACTAAAAAAACGGCTCTTGGACTATTACCCCACATTTTATTATTGGTAACTCGAATGACTTACCCTTGAAAAGAAAGTTTGTTGCACTGTCTCTGCTTTCCTTGGAGATAGTCAGTCTTGGCACATTGAAAATTACTGCTACACAGGCATTTTTCATCACGAAGTTGGATAATTTCGCTTGCATGATATAAGGTGGCGTTCATTACGAAATGCAACACCTATTTTCCTTTCATTCCGACGATAATAAGCAAGTTGCCAATGCAAGCGAAAATTTAGGTCTCAGGAATTACTTGAGAAGAAGCAGATGTGATCGTTGGACAAGAACCTTTTTCATCTGACGTTTCGGATTGCGTCAGGGGACCATCATCATAGGACTTAGCAGAATCGGGTAATTCATGCAGAGGGAGTTGCAGTATTTTTGGGATGCAGTCGCCGAGCTACTGCATGCCTATGACAATTAACGATTCCCCCTATCGAGGATAGTCGCCTGCTTGTGTCCGTTTATGTTGTTGTCTATGATGATGTATCCGCGGCTGAATCCGAAACGTCAAGTGAATAAAGTTGTTTTCCCAACGATTGCATTTTCTTCTTCTTCTAAATAAGCTAGTTCTGGGTTTACTTTCAGTTCTTTTGACAATGAAACATTTGCCTGCATGGTCCCCTGTAAAAATCTGCAAATATTACTCCCTCAATGTCCCTCGTAGCTTGACTGCATGCCTAGCTGTCTGTGACACGACTACGAGGCAGATAAAAGCAATGCTGATCCGGATTCGCAAGGTCGTTGGTTTAACTTCCTTAACCAACCTTCACCACCTTTGCGGTAGTAGAAGACCAGGCCGCCTGGATGAACGGCAACCACGAAGATGAAAGTGCCGCCTGCACTCCCTCATTATTGTGCATTCGCCTCCCCATCTCCCTCCACGCTACTGCCTGCCCGTTCGCAGCCATGTGGGAATGGCCCTCACATATCTGACCCGATTGTGGGACGAAATACGTCGTCCCGTCTTAGAGGCGCTGGGGCTGTGCCCTCGCGGGCGGTCGTAAACAACGGGGCAGCAAGTTCTCCAAGTAACAACAAAGAGACTGGGTGGGGGGAAGTTAATTCTGATTTAGGCGCCACTGTTGTCGATACAAGAGAAAATACGAATTCCAGGAAGCAGATGAGAAGGAGGCGTGGTCGTCGGACAATAATTTGATTCGCCTAACTTCTGGGATTCACTCTCGATTTCCTTATCACAGCCAGCATGAGATGAGGTTACTTGAACTGCAGGGGTTGCACTATTTGTTAGGATATTGTTGCCGCTTCTGTATACCAGTCAAAGTTAATAGCTCCTGCAGTCGTCAAAGATGGTAGGAGCTTGCGCGATACTTATCCCATGAACCGCATCCAAGACGTTGAGATCCACTCATTAATCACTCAATTTGGCCATTTTTGTGATAATTTAATTCACTGAAACTGATACTAGCAACAGAGTTCGTCCATTAATTTGTCGCATAGTTAATTACTCTGTCCAGGAAAAGCCTCCACACTGAATATGGAAGCGAGAGGTCATTCTGGGGCTGGGAAACCATGATTCAATCAGCTCCTGGCACACGCGTTTGTCACATCTCGCGAGAAGTTCGACCGCAGAAGAAAGTTATTGATTAAGACAAGGCTTGCTGGAATTGTCATTCCTGGTTTATTAGCCGTTTTCAGCCAGCCATACCCAACCCCAAGCAGGGGGCACCTAAAACTTGAAACTGCACTCGTCTAGTTGGTAATTCGGTACTCTTAGCCACTGATCCACAGACCTCTTGTCTGCGTCGTTGGCATGCAAGATATTGACAGAACCCTGCAGGAAAGGACACCAGTCGACCGCTGTTCTCCTTCATTCAACTTATTATAGGTTTGTCTGAAAGTCTCCTTAACCTGCTAAAGGTTCAATGGCGACCGTCTTTTGTATGTGGTCCTAATGAAAAACCGAGTTTAAGAACCACTATAATGCGGGCATAGTGGGAGATAAACGAGACTGGCAGATAACCTTTTTCAGGACGCAAACACACACAAAAAATCGTTTTGGGATATAAAATTTTTTCAATACCCCAAGAAGGCGTAAAAATATAAGCGCTCTGTTCGAAAACCTAAATTTAAGAGCTAGAAAACAGCGGAAAAATCAAAAATCGGAGGCACTGGCTAGATAATTCAGGATAACTTATTCCAGACTGGGACGCTTCCAGGTTTTCCATAACCCCGAGGCTCGAACCCACGACTTGTTAGGTAGAAGACTAATGCCCTACGCTAGGCTACTGCAATTAAGTCGGCCAGTCCCATTTTTTCCTTCCTTTCCATCTTGCGAAGCTAACCTCTTGTAGACTGAGCCAAACTTCTGTTGAAACTGTGGGGCAAGTTCCCCTTCTACGCATACAACTAATGCTCCTTTGATGGTTAAACAGAACCATACTCGTGGGCTCTCCTGACAACATGCCGGCTTGGGTTTCCGGGATGCCAGCCAAAATGCGCAGCATACTTGCCTGCAGCATGATGGGCTTTTGTTGCCATGGGTGAAGAACACGGCAACCACTTGGGAGGCAGTAGCAAATGGCGCAGAACTTGAGGAATACTTTCGACTCATCGGCGTTTACCCTGCCTCTCCTTCTCATAGTGTTCCACAGTGAGTCAGGCAGAATGACTAGTCATGCGACTGGCCTCATGCGATACGCGTGTTTTTTCATCCATCAGAATTCCCACGGTCAGTTAAAGAACGCCAAATGTAAATTTGTCTAACGGTTCAGCAAACCATTTTTTCTTCAGATGGGGGATACAAAGTTAAAGCTTTAAGGCGCCATACTAATTCAGAATATAGGTACATGCTAAAATATGAGTCCCAGAAAGTAATTTGGGAGAAGAAGAAGAAGAAGAAGAAGAAGAAAAAGAAAAAGAACAAGAACAAGAAGCGATCGTGGGAAGGAAAACCTTAGTCGCCTGCCGTTTTGGATTCCTTCTCGAGGCCACCATCAAACGCCACAGTAGAAACAGGTAAATTGAGGAGAGTTTGAGCAGGGCCGGTCTCTCGCGTCCGCCCCACCCATCAGAATTCTACGGCTCGAAGAAGCATAGGACCTGGACCCATACAGTCCTCGTCTTCACCCTTCACTACAGCATGGGTCCTCCTCTCATTGCCAAACCGGTGTTGGTCAACAAATTCGCCGACTTTGAGTGGATACGTAAGCTGAATTTGTCGGGTTTCGGCTCTCAGGTCAGAATGATTTCAGAGGAAGTGCAGATTAAAGCAGAATATCAGAACTAAAAAATGTCTCATACAGCTAGGCCTGCCTGCTGTGACTGGGCCTATCTGTTTTGGCATGTTATACATCCAGATAACACAGTGTACCAATTATAGTCTGCCCTGCATTCGATAATTTATTACTGAAAATTCAAAGTCACCGATGGTCAGTCATTACACTTCTTCATCTCTAGCAGGAGCATAAGTACAGTGTACCGGTTAATCGAAGCTCGTGTGAGCACAAGGCAGTATCTTTAGCGACGGAAATTTAGGCGTCTGGAGTTCTTCTATGTATCCTAAAAGTTCTAAGTTCTTCAAGCAGATATTTGTCCTTGACATCACAAATAGTAAACCAATGTTTCTTTTTCTGGCGTCCAAACATGTCGATAAACAATATTTTTCATGTTTTGATTTCTCATATACTCAAAAATCAAAAGGATGGTATGTAGCTTTAGATTGCAGATATGAGACCTGATAAAAAGCCAGTCAAACGCTAGCTAGTACTGGCTAGCTAGCACTCCCTGTGTGCCTTTCTTTGGATGTTCTAGTTCTTAATCTTAAAATACTTTATCTCTTCAGAAATAAGTCGAAAACTTGTAGTTAATCAATCGGAATGAAACTTGCTAGGCTCAGTCCGAAAATGCCAGGGAATATTTGGATTGGCATCCGTCAAATAAAGCAAAATAACGGACGACAGTTTGACAGTCAATTCCGGCGATGCCCACTATGTGCTCCACAGCGTGACGGTGCAGGGACGGTGACCTAGTTAGAGCTTAGTCTTAAGGGATTGTAGATTTGCATTGCATCTATCACGCTCTATCTGCCTTCCCTCATCCGCCTGTGCCCGATATCAAGACAGAGTCAAGAAACCCAGAGGCGGGTGTCAGGTGCATGTGGGAGGCGCGGCCGGAACCACCACGCCTGACTCACATCTTATGCAGAAGGAGTACCATACAGGCCACAGGGGACTGGGGCCTGAGCCAGCACATACTCTTGCCACCAGCGTTCCCCCATGTTAGGTATTTGCTACAAGAGTGCAACCCAACTAACGCTTCTGTCATGCTCCTATCTGCTATTACTCTCTGATTAGGTCTCTGACGACGAATCCGCGACGGATATCGAAAGGTCAGGCGAATGAAAGCATTGTCCCAGCGACCGAGTCGTCTTCTTCTCCTGCTCCTGTCATGCCCTGATCCGGGCTTCATGCTGGTCCAGTGCATCAGCTACGCGTCCGGTTTAATGGGGGCACGTAATTATTCAACTGTCAACAGGCAACCAGCAGTCCACATCTGCTGCGTGATTTACCCTAGTGTACTCGAAGGAATTGTCTAGTGTCTTGCATTGTGGAGGAGACAGGCGAATCCAGTGCGGAGAACGTCGTTTGCACGGCCAAGAAGGGGTGTCGAAAACTGCTGCGACCGTCTTCCCTGCCCGCCCACCTTCAAGCCAGGAGAAAATTGCAGCGAGACACCCCTCTAAGTGGTTAGGGGGGGGGGGCGGGACGGCGGGGGACGTAGCCTCGTGACTGCTGCATCTTATTAAGGGCCTGTCAACGGAAGGTTGGCTCCCAGCGTGCGGTCTCCTGGTCGTAGCAAGGCGACCGTGAGAAGGAAGTGGGTTACTGTCAGTAATTAGGCACTGCGTTCGGTCAGTTTAGTTTACTGCAGAGCTGACGAGTTTGTCGACTGTGGCAGCAACCTCGTACGAAATAGGAAGAGCGCGCCTGCCAAGTTCCCTTGCTTCCTGAACGGACCAAAAAAGAGTTACGAGTGGCTGTCAAGCGTGGACGACTAATTGGCCATCGCTGCGTAGGATAAGTGGACCTCAGCCCTTGCCATATTGAGGGTTTTACTTATGTGACCTAGGGTTGGCTCCGAGACTTACGATTTAATGTTTTCGACCGCTTGCCAGCAGATAGGCGTACGCTGGAATCCGATACTCATTCGATATATTCGGACTTTAAATTGGTTTCGGTTCGTCTCCAGCCTGGAACCAATGAACCTTAGTCATGCAACACCGGTTGGCATGCATCTGCCCCAAGATATGAACTGTACGCGCGTTTATACTGTCATTTGATAGTGTTTATTGGAATACCGTAGTCGCAGGACAACTCGACTGCTGTGGAAGAGGGTTAAGGAATGAGAAAGAAAAGTTGTATACCCCGGAATTATTGCCTTCGCGAAATAGTGCAGGAAAGGAATGTTGGCAGCCTGGGTAGCAGACAGTACTGGAGAGAGGGCGAATGAGAGAGGGAGAGGGGGGGTGGGGAGAGCAGAGGACTAAAAATTATCTTTCGGTGGATGTCGAGAGGTTCTGCTATGTGATTGTCGGATGCCAGGCGGCAGCTTTGCGCCAAGGCATTGTGACAGAGGCATTTATAACGATTATACAGATAATACGACCGGTCGTCTCGACCCAAGAGAACTTTATGGGAGCTCTGCATATAGTTTGATCCAACTTTCACCAACTCGACGTCCGCCTATTCCACAACATGCAAGGTCTGTTCCTCGTACTCTAGCCCACACTAATCCAATCCTTCTTGATTCCATGAATGGTCTAAGTGCGTTTCCTGTTTCTTTAGGCTGTAACTTGCAGCGAGCGAATTATGGTGTCAACTCCGACTGTTTGTTAATTGAAAATACCCCGAACAATGAATCACAGGAGAAAACTTCTAGCTAAGTTGTCTTCTCGGAGCAAAATCTGTTTCACGCTAGTTGTAGGCCGGCACTAAGATGCAGAATTTTTTAAGAGAGCGTACCTTTCTCCTATCCCCGATTCGATCTTCCGACCTCTCTGTCAAAGAAAATATCCGGGCCCTTAACTCCTTTCCACTTGCATGCCTACTATAGAACGACTTCTGAATGCTTAGTTGTGAAGTTCAGTCCAAGATCCAGTAAGACGTAGGAGTTAAAGGCATACTGGGACCCACTGATGATTTGTTTTGAGAGTAAAAATCGTGTTCACGCCCGCAATCTTTGCAATAAGTTGACTACCTTATCGAAAGGGCTACGTGCCTATGTGCCATGCAAGTAAACTAGCCGGACATTAGTGGCCGCAGTTAATTTACTGAGGTCTTTGGGGGCATAACTGGATGCAACATTTTGGTTAGATGCCTCAAAGTCAGACTGGTCCTGACTTTATATTTGACCTTCGATAGCCCGGTAGACTAATGTTTGCTGACGCAACGACCTATCTTACGTCTGCGACCGCAAATCTAAGCCGAGATGCAAAAGGAGGTGTTTGAAGAATGAACGAGCAAAGTTTAATTGTCATCTGCGGATTGCCCAGTGCAGTCCAACGCTTTGATCTCGTTCCCCTTGTATGTGGGTCAGTGCGGTAAGTGTTAGTGGGATAGGGCAAGTAATCCAGCTCCCTGTCAAAATCCCCGAATGAGAGATCTATTTTGAAAACTCTGCCGGCCGTGCACTCGAACGAAGGGTCGATCAAATTTGAGGGGGTCGTGATGAGCTAAATTTTGCCTCCCGTCTACCCCCGCCCCTCAACCCCATCTCTGACATTAAGGGATCTGCAAGGCGGGAGAGGGGTCAGCATATACTCTCGGCATGTCTTCACAACTGTGGGAACGACAGAAAGGACCATCTTGTCGGCAGTAAACCCATCTCTTTGAAGTTAGGCTCTCAAGAGAAAAACACCGATTTCGAGAGATGCAATTAGATTTACGGCTAGAGACCTCCAACTTAAGCAACCTAACTTCGGATGATGCTAGGTTACAAAAGGTGCCTAAACTGACATCTTCACATTGGTCAAAGTACGAGGTAATTAGGGAATCTGCTTGCCACTCCAAATGCCTGGATTTGACCTCCTAAGATCGAGGGGTCGTGTACAGCGATTAGGAGAAAATGTCCTTCCCATGTAGGTGAATTAAAATTATAAATATCCTAACAAATTCCTGCCACGTAACAGGGATACTGAAAAAGAAGAGACTGACTAGATAAAGCATTTTGAACAAGTTGGATCCGGGTTTAACGTCCAGGTCTAACTGGCCTGAGATTTGGGATCTCCGGCTTGTGACGTTTAGTAAATCAAAAGTTACTGGTCCATTATTCTTCTATGTCAGAATTTCGCCTGCTAAATTCCACCCCAAAGTTAACACAGAACGCACATGTTCCCTTCAAGTAGAATTGACACGGTTAATCAAGAGTTTTATTTGATACTGTACTCACCATCATGTTGTGATCAATAAAGACGGGGAAAGGTACAGACGTTTCTTCTTTTTCCTTGCTTCGCAATCAGGAGACAACCACTCTAAACCACAAATAGGTCAAGTGTAAGACAAATGGCATCAAAAGTTATTTTGCCACTTCTCAGAATGGAAATTCGTGAATATTTCAGCAAACTGTTAAAAAGAATTTCTAGTGTATATCCAGTGTATAACCAACCAAATTTTGAGAGTTTAGACCAAAACAGCACTTTGTTAGTACACTACTGATGAAAGTTGTTGATAGAAGCGAAATTCGAGGTCCAGAAAGTAGTTGAGAAGAAGAAGAAGAAGAAGAAGAAGAAGAAAAAGAAGAAGAAGAAGAAGAAGAAGAAGAAGAAGAAGAAGAAGAAGCGACCGCTGAAACCTGACGTGTTGGATTCATGCTCGAACTCATCATCACAGACAGCATTAATTACGGATGCTGTCTCTGCCATTCCAGTCTATCTTCTCTTTGTCGGCAATATATTTCTGTCTATAATATGTTTGCTGTTGACGGGGTTTGGAAGAGAACCGCAAGGCACAATCGGACGAATGAGTTCTTTCGGCGATCAGGGAAGGCCCACGTGCCATTGCTAATTATATATGTATATACATGTCAGCATATATGCAGAGGGGAGGGACGGAAAAAAGTTTTCAAACACAGAAAATCATGAAAAATTCACCGGAATTTAAAAAAACGATTTAAAACTAATTCCAATCGTATAGCTGAAATATTTATTTAGGAATTTGATAGAGGGAAAGTTGTTTCACTATTTAGGAAATGGTACGATTATGATTTCACTTGATTATATTTACATTTATAGGTCAAATTTATAGGTATTTCTCACGTTTTTGGAACTCAAGGCTTAGTTAAGAAGTTTTTGTTTCTAAACAAACCATTCCTGCTTTTTATATTTCTTTTAGGTTAAAAATTCACTTAGAAATGTTCACTATTATTTTCAACTTTTCGTACATGCGTGAGCTTCAGTTCGAATTATATACGTGTATTTTGAAGCCAAATAAGTTCTTTGGGAAAGAAACTTTGTTGCCCACATTTTCGAGACTGGTTCCGCAGCTCATCTTCAGATGCAGAGAAAAATGAAAGCTCCTAGAAACAGCTAGCATCGTGAATGCACATAAAAAGTCTATAATGGCGTGGCGCTTGCACAAAGTCTCCTCCCGTTCGTATTGGCTCACGTTTCTCCAATATATATAACAATGGTTTAGTGCACTCCTGGCAAGCACACTATCTACAAGTCCGAACTTTTATTTTTCGATGTTTCTGTTCCTGCATGTTGCAGCTGCGAGAGGTTTGGCTGCCCAGTTATTCTTCCAGCGTTCCTTGTGTGACTGCTGCTATTTGAGCTCCAGAGTGTAATAAAGTGAATAATATCAGAGCGTATTAAATGCAGAACACGGGGTTAGGTTTCTGGCGCAAGACCTTCTAGCCTCCAACCAAAACTTTCAATGAATATTCAAGTTGAAGACAATCAACTACTATAGGAGAAACATGTTATGCTTATTCTTCAATTAAGTAGTACTATAAGTAGAATAAATTTAATATGTCAATGCTAATTACTCTACTGCCTACGTGAGAACTAATGCAAAGCTTGGTATTTTTCTGGAATTTATATTCCAGAAACCACCGCCGAACGCCCCACCGCTGCTTCAGGCAACAGCAGAAACATTGGCGAAACAGGTGTCTGGACTGTAAATCCTTTGTCATCCAAAATGTACGCAGCTTGTAGTACTGGTGTTTAGAATATTACCTGATTACTCCACAGTAGTTGATAGTCTGCGAGCGTAATAGTCATTGAAAATTCTTTGTGTCTGGCCATAAAAGATGATCCCGCACTTAATTATTTCTTAAATTATTAGCTCATTGATTGCGGTGCAAAACATACTCATCCCATTGTGCATTTGGTGCTCAATACTGAGCCTCACCAACGGCCATTTATGGCTTATTGACCATCTTCAGCCGAACATCCCTAAAATCAGATTATATATGCGGTAAATTGGGCGCTCACGGGCCAAGTTGCGTGACCTGCTCGTCTCGCTGTGCCTTGGGGCTCAACTCAGAGCCCTCATGGGCAGCAGCGCAGTAAATAGTATTATATGCAGGAGGATGTCGACAAATACAAAACCGACTGGCATGGTCATTTCCGACTTCTAAGCCCTCGTCAACCAGTCAAAAATGAGCGATTCTCCCTTCATCTGGAGCTCATTATCTATGGTCTACGCAGATGGTCGTACTACCGCTAGAAAGCAATGATAGCAAACAAAGACAAGAACACAACAGTGGCCACTTCTCACTTATGTGGTGTCAGCAGTCAGCTTGACCCCAATTCTGCGCTGCACTACCATGCCTGAGACAAAAAGAAACTTTTGAATTGTTATTGCCATTGTTCAGACGACCCTCTGTGTAGGCTAATGACCCCCACCTCGAAGGCAAGACACACATGCTCATTTATGGTTAGGTCAATGCACATAACTATCATGTGACTAAATTCTCCTGACCTCGACCGACATCACGCGTGCCCGTTAGTGCAGTGGCGGAAGCTTTACTTATCGATGAACTGACTCGGGATTTTGATGAAAACTGTTCTGTTTATAGTTGTTGGTCAGAGGTGGAGTGATTTTTCATGTTTTTGTACGTGGAAAGGATGATTCCTATGGCCGCCCAAACAGGACATGGGGATAAGAACGCCCCGCAGATTTCAAATCCGAGACCTAACGATAGATTTCGGGAGGAGCAAATATCCCCTAAACAGTACAGTTGACACGAATCCAAGCATTTGCCCTTAACATAATTCTGATCCTGACTTCAGCTCTAACCTTAATTCTAACCTTAAAACTAGCCCTGAATTTATCCTTGGCCCTTACCTTTATCCTAAACCTAATTTCCACGGAATTAAGCACTAAACCACATGTATTATGGATGTTGTCTGTTCCTGTGTATCGAGGATGCGGCCATACACGCAATCGTTCTCTGAGAATTTGCTTCTTCGTTAAATAAGTTGGTTTTTTTTAAACAAGGTGACTTCACTGTTCATAGTCTCGTTAGGTTTTAAATTCACTTATGGTTGTTCAGTATTATTCCAAAGCTTTAGTACATTTATTGGTGCTGAATTACGAGTTCTTAGCAATCTATCGTAATTTTTTTATTTTGCAGGTGATAGGTCACTATACCCCTGCTATCATATAAATGTTCACATATGTGGAAGGAGAGTGCTCATCGATCTATCTGATTAGGGAACAAACTTGTCCCATTGTGCCCTGAGGCTCCTTCTAGGGTGATCGCAGGCAGTCGCTTAGCGAATTGAGACATATGATGGGGGGTCCACACCTGGGGTTGTGTATGACTGGCTGGTGACGACAAGCAAGGCAGAAATAGTCATTCCGGTCTCCTTTGTCTTTAGCGGTTCAACTCCATCGTATGTCTGAAGTCGCTAAGCAACTGCCTGTGATCACTCAAGTACGAGCCTCAAGACACAATGGGAAAATTATATTTCCTTATCAAATAGGTCAGATGAACACCCCAGTTCCATGATATGCCCGATCGCAACCGACAAATCAGCGAACCAGTGGTGCAATGGTAGACTATTAAAGTCAATCACCTAAGATCTCGGGTTCGAATTGCGGAGGTTCCGACCCCTGGGATTGGATTTGACTGGCCGATGACGGCTAGCAACCCAAAAATGGTCTCCCTTGTCTTCGTCGGTTCCACCCTATATGCAGGGTGCCCACAAAGTCTGGGTGCATAGGAATTTTAATAGATTATTTATTTATGTTATTTTTGTTGGGACGGCAGAGTCCCATGATTAGTCAACAACGCTTAGGCTCTCAGCCCAGCTGCAGCGCAAAGTCGCACGCCGTGGCTTGACAACGCGTCAATAATTATCGATTTTCCGTCCTATCTGATTGGACCGTGAATACTGACGCCTCCTCGCTATGCGCACTGAATAAATAACCTGGAGCCTTTTTCTTTGACTGACTTGCACTCTTGAATTCGAATTATGCATTGCAAATAATGGAAATCATATTGAAAATATAATTTCTTAACATTATAATTAAATAAAATCGTTTTGTTCAAAAGGTATGTATTAATCCCGTATGTACCCAGATATCGTGGACACCCTGTATATATTCTATTGACTTAATTTTTAAAAATTTGCGGCTTCGGTGGGAGTCGAACCCACACAACAGGGCAGGCTGCGCAGCCAATGGTGAGCCTCATGGCTCATTGGTATAACGTTGGCTGCGCAAAAGCCTCCCTTGCTGTGTGGGTTCGACTCCCACAGAGGCCGCGAATTGTTCACAATTGGGTCAATCGAATTGGCTTCTTATGCTCGTGAACAGCAGCCGAAAGCTGATCCAACGACTTATACAATACAAGGATTTCCTCTCCAGCTGCAGCAACCCACCGCAATCAGCCCTGTGTCGTAGTTTTACCGAAGTTGGCGCCCAACGTCATTGTGGGGATCGGGCGGTTACAGGGCTCCCCAGCGCTTGCTAGTAAGGTGTCAACAAATTCTTCCTGCGCATTTGCGAACGAGTGCAATCTTCAGTCCCTCGGCAGCGAAGTCTCCAGATACTGTTGTTGTAGCACCGAGGACTAAGTAATGACGACAATAACTTATGGATTTTCACGAGTGCCTGCGGGCGTCTTACGGCTCACAATAGCCAATAGGGTGATCTTCCGGTAAGCGTGATTAGAACTTATAACCACGTGCTATCAGCACCAAACGCAGGGGCACTGAAACTGGTTAAGGGAGGCTTATTATTGCCCTGATTCAGTCCACTGCGTCTTCTGACAAACCAGTTACAGGGAAAACACAGGCCGTGGATGGCTCACAGGTTGCTGATGGGTCAGCAGCACAAACGAGGCTTGAATGGATAGCCTTTGCTGGCCTAGAGCTCATAGGTATTTATACGTAAAATAGTGCATATTAGTCAGCAAAGGTATCGTATGTGGCCCTGCTGATAAAGTGAAAAGCAAGGACGCCCGTAACCCTTAATCCTAACGTTAAATACATAACTCTAACTCTAATTCAAATCCAGAGCCTAACACGAAAATCTAACCGTAACCTTAACTGCTAGACCTCTCTTTAACTCTAACCCTAGCTTTCGCATTTATACGAAACTGTGACCTTAAACTGTGAGCCTTTACTAACCTTACTAACGCTACAATTAAACCCGACCGTAATCCTAACCCATAACCCTAACCCGGACTCTAATCTTAACCCCCAAACCTAACCTTAACTCGAACCCTAACTTCAATCTTAATCACAAATATTTGGGTTAACTGTCCTTAGTGTTGACTCGAGAAGTCGATTTTGTGCAAGGCTTAAAAAATGGGTATGTTTAGCAATAAATTAATTAGCAGAGTTTTGCTCCTCGTACTACATAACACCTTTTGCAAGCTGCCACCGGGCGAACGGTAAAGAACCACACTTATACTAAAAGGCAAACTTATAAAAAATATCTTAGCACCATCATAGTAGGGTGCAAATGTGTATCATCCCAACAGGCTACACCGTGCTTAGCTATTTCACTTGAATGCTTTACAACAAATCTACGGCGGGAATACACTCTTTGCCTTTTTATAAGTTTCTTGGAATCAGTTAGGTGTACCTCGCCCTGAACTATGGCTCAAATCCACATGCAATATGGGAATGGTGATAACAGGAGCCCTTTAAATAGGAAGTATGGTATTTTCAAGTATATATACCAAGGAAAACTCGTCTTTGATCTCCATGCTTGTTTAAATATGCTAAAATGCTCTTTTCTAAGAACACAGTACAGGGTGACTACGCAAACCCGCGTCTTACCTAAATCTTCCTCATCATTTGACATCATTGCCTTTAATGATTCTCGAATCTGTGACTTCGCTTCTTTTAATTTTTTCGCACTGGAATTATTGTACTTTGGTTTACACTTATGCTGTCGTTTAGTAGGTCTGTTCTACAAATTCAGAAGTTCTAATATGTTGGTACTTCTTGGTGGAACAAGCGTTGTTGATCTAACCTGGGTTTTAGGGAATTGGAAGGTGATCTATGCCACAGTTTCCTATAACGAACAGTCAATGTGTCCCCAAAATGATAACACCTACACCTGTAGGCCGACTACTTGGTAATTGCTTCTCCTATTTCCCCACCTAAAAGGTATGTTTTGTCTTTCTTTATAAGTAAATCTTCTTTTGAAGAGCCTCCTAGTCCACAGTAGATCATCGTCTAGTGCTGTTATAGTTAAAAGAAACCTGTGCCTACGTTTTAGCACTGATTCAGTCAATTCTCTCATTTCTTCTTTCTTTGAGAGCAACCTTCACTAGAACTTAGAGAAAGGGCCATCAAAAATTGACATTTATGGCTTACCATCATTGATATGATTGCTGATCTCTTTCACTTGCTCATTTCCCTACATACAAAAGGCACGTTCAACCCCCTTCATCGGCCTACCTTTCTTGTAGGGTGTTTGTTCGAGGGTTGGTTTACGTATACATCACCTACCGTCCTATCATGGTTCTGTTCAATAAGTTGGACAGTATTCCTTCTCAGCTTTTTAATCTCCTCAGAAATTAATTTATGTTTGCGGTATGCATCAGTATATGTAAGGTTTATAGGCGTAGACCGAAATCGTAAGTAATTATTTGTGTTGAAACCCGTCAACCCCTGTGAAATCTACACCTGCTGCCATCAAACAGTCTTTAGTAGTATAAAGTGACGTTGTAACTTACCGTACTAACAGCCTAGGTACTTGCTAAAAGGCCCAGACCAGAAAGCAGATAGGGAAAGCTGGGGGACCCACTGGTGAACCGGACCCCTCGCAGCTGTGTCAAGCAGCGGCAGAATACCGGCAAAACACGTGTCTTGGCCTTTTAGCAAGTACCTAGGCTGTTAGTATGGTAAGTTACAACGTCAAAGTATTCATTCTCACATATCTAAGCGTATTCACACTGTATTCCAAAGAGTTGAGACATTGCAACGCGCCGATCGACAAAAGAGCTGAATGGCTGCATCGCCGTAACTTTTTCATGGTCAACGAATAGGCCAGCCATGTCGCAGAGTAAAACAGAGGAGGAGCGATGACAAGATGGCTAAAAGGGCAGTAATCCGACGTCTTGAAAACCTTTCTCCTTGGTGCTATTCTGAATGCTACAACCTACCGGAATGAGCATGAACCATAGAATATAAACCGACTAAAAGCTATTTAATTGTCCTCTAAATGTTCTGCAGCGAAGGTGACTGTAAATACGCCGGAGAAGTTACATGAACTGTGCAAATCGGCCTACATGAGCATAAACTGGCAGTATGAGGACTGAGCCTCAACGCGCAACCTTCAATGCGTATTGCGGAAATAAGAACACTTTTTCCTTCAGGCAGTGGCCACCCTAGACCGAGACGACTTATACTAAATACATTTTTCTTAAATGCCAATTCCATCCATAGGCACTCATTACTATGCCCCGATTTACGAGTTGTTAACCGCAAGAAGACAAGAGCAATTTTGTTGCAGGGACCCCAAAAATGCTAACCAGACATAGCTTGCTAGCGAGCTCAACCTACATACAGAGGAGCCATCAGAACAGACAATCACCTTATGTTGGGAGTGATGACTGAAGATGCATACAGTTAGTGAATGTGTCAAGCATCGACTAAAAGGCCAAATCAACCCAACTGCCATTAAAGGTGTTCACAGTGGGGAACCCATCAGACCCTCCGAAACGTCACCAACAAGGCAATAGATCTGCTCTGGTGGGCCATTTCTCCTTCTCAAATTGTTACCTGGGGCCGTAAAGCTTTACTAATTGCACATTCCCTCAAAATCCCTCAGACTTGAATGTCAACTTACAGCTTCACTTGTTACAGTCGTTGCTCAATCCCAAACCGCAAAATAAGCCCAAATTTTCCATGGGCAGCGAAAACTGGGACGTTTTCTTTACAAAATTGTTTGAGACCTAAGTTCTGTGTGTTTTCTGCCTGTGCATATAATCTAACCTCGCAGATTGCCCTCGGGAATTTGGCATCCCCCTTCCTCCCTTAGGTTGACTAGTGCTGTGTCTTTTACCTGATAATTATTTAAACCGAACTATGATCCTTGCTGTTATATCATCCACTCTGCGAAATTTCAAATGGTTGCATGTCCTCTTCGTTATCATACTTATACAGCGACAAGACGCAGTTGAAGAGCTGTCACGAAATTTACTGGTACCAATAAATTCTGCCGTATATGCCTGCTTTAAATTTGTACTGGGGAACAACTGCTTCAAATTTGGCAATAGTAGTTTAAGTAGTGCAACTCATATGCACCTAATACCAGCATTTTGTCCTACAGAAACGGTAATTATAGGGGGTTTCGTGGGCGGAAAGCTAGCATAGGCAATTAAATAAATTTGTAGAAGGAAGTGTGAAGTGGAGAAAATGTAGGTGAATTTGTTTTCCTCAACCGCTGGGAGTAAGTCGTTCCGCAGACTATACTAACTTTACTCCAGAACGGTAATTTGGATCTCGGGTAATTTGAAGTAGACGACCTCCTAACCACCATTCCTATATTTCCAGGAATTTCAAGAAACCTACACCTTGATACTGGATTTTTCCGCAATACGTTAAACGATAATACAAATTAGGAAAATATACATATATGAATCAACAACATTTCTAAATACAATAAAAAATATATGCATAAGCAGTTATTCAAATATATTCCACTGCCTATCCCTATAACCACCGTTTCCATAGGAGAATGCTGAAACTGGTGGTATGTGATGTGCACTACTTAAACTACCGTTACTGGGAATTTTTCTTATTTCATTTAAAGGTTAGGTGCTGCACCATATTGAAAGCACAGATACTAGCTCATAGCCCAGATACGTTTTCCCATGGTATTCTGTCGCTGCTGCTGCGAATGGTTTGGCTCATCCGCGGGTCTCCTAGCGCTCCGCCCGTACTTTCTCGTAGATACTCCAACTGAAAAATTACTGCTCCTTTTTAATTTCCTCGTAAATTAATGGCTAACTTAGAGTAAATCGGTCTATTTGAAGGGGCGTTTTTTATTGGTGTAGACTCAAAGCTGGTGTGAATAGTTAGGGCACTTTCGATTCGCCACCTACCCACGCAATATTCCGTAAACTCTATAACATCAAAAGCTACCACTGTGAACACTTGCCGTCCTAGCCTCTTTGTCGCAGCAAGTGAGGGTGACCTTGACCTTAAATCGTGCGTGACTGTCCTCAAGATGACTGCGACTACCCGTCTCTCACTTAATGGCCTTAGAAGCGCGCAGTAAGAGCACAGCCTAGGGAGGCAACTAAGGCTTTTTGCGGCTTTTGCCAGCCGCAGCCGCAGCAGCAGTGAGGTGAGCCGGAATGAGCGCACACGATAGGTGCGCACAATAGCGTTAGATGGGGCGGCGGATTGTGGATGCGTGAGGAAATGCATTTCCGTTGAGGTTTGCTAACAACCGAACAGATAACTCCCTTAGACAAAAAACAGCAGTTTACTTATCGCCAAAGCCCCTGTCCTCTTTGGTCTTTCAAAGCTTGCAAGAAGTAACGCTTTAACGGAGGTTGCGTGAGGGTCAAGTCACTACTGGCAATGTCAGACCGTGACTACAATGCTCGCTATAGTCTCATTTGTCGATAATAGTCAGACTGTAATGAGCTGATGTTTGTTCTCGGTGTCTGATTGGCTAGTAATTTAAACGATCTACCACGTGAACACACGATATAGTCGGCTGTCGTCGAATTGAGACACTCGACTCAGCTAAATCGTTCAAGGTCATTTGCGAACTGCATATAAAAACTTCCATACGCACACGACAATAAATCTATTAGGGGTGACTGCCACTTTGGGTATCGTATCCGGAAAAAAGCAAATACGAAGGACATTGCAGTTTTTTAAACTTTGCAGAATTTTATCGCTAAAATCAAT
This sequence comes from Ligula intestinalis, assembly GCA_036362985.1. Lineage (NCBI taxonomy): Eukaryota > Metazoa > Platyhelminthes > Cestoda > Diphyllobothriidea > Diphyllobothriidae > Ligula > Ligula intestinalis. The sequence continues at coordinate 86,803,642 of JAYGXS010000001.1, read as the reverse complement.
CTCTAACTCCGTATATGCTAAGGTGTATAGGCGCAGGTTTCTATCTGCTATGAATATTTGGCCCGAAGTCCATCGGCCACTGCGAGATAGCAGCGTAAATATTCACAGAATATTTCGTCCTGCACTTATGGAACCCAGAATGTACCACTTTACACCAAGTTAGAAAGTAATTTCAGAGGAAATTAAAAATCTACCAATTCAAAACTGATATATCTGCCAAAACTCACACGGGGTTACTGGGGGATTAACTGCTGTGCCAAAACCCTCAAAGCTATGCCATCCAGCCACATAATATAAACGAAAAAATGTCCGGGCTCTTAGTATTTATGATACGGTATGATCGCAATGTCGGTGATTAGCGAACTCCAGTAACGTCCACCTTAACACATAAGCAGAGAATTAGAATACAGGGAGATGTTAAAAAGAGACAGTGAACATGATCAAGAATCCATGCAGCTAGTTAACTTTGGGCTAAGGGCAGCACGGAGCGTGTACGAGCTTTTTCAGTTTACGCAAGCTGACCCGGCTACGATTTCCAGTCGACTTGAGATATGCTCAGTCAGCTTGCCGGCGCGTAGGAGTTGCTCTGGGATGATTTTCCACGCGAATCTATGTTTTAGTTCACTTAAATGCCTTTTTATATATTCACTGTCTACCTAAAGACGTAGTCACTGGTTCGCATGTTCTTGCCTTTTCAGTATTCTGCAGTCCAAATTACTAAATGCATTCGTCAACAAGGACTTATAAACAGAGAGGCTTAATCATGGCAGATGCTGCTTTTATGCTGAGACATGAAAAAATAATTTTAACCATATCTGGCGCCTATTCAGTCCACGGTACTCCTATTTTCCATCAGGTGGCTCAGCTAAATTTCAGCCATTTGGAGCACTTTTCAGCATCGTATTTAGACAAATTTTGTAATATGTAATGCATGCTAGTATCATCGCCGGTGTTCTCATTTGTGCGTGTGTGATGGCTGGTGTGTAAAGCATCACTTTTATGTCAAATCCCACGTTCTACAAAAGCATACATTTGCTTTTGAAAAACTTCTGAGGGAGGGATCAAGTAAAAGATGTGAGTACTTGGAGCTTTTTAATTTCCTCAGAAATTAATATTTAACTTGGAATACATTTGTTTATCCATGAACACAGACCAGACAGCACATGCATTAGCAGTCAGTATAGTATATCGCGTAACCCCAATATATATTACTAATTGTCTTAGAATGTACTGATTAATACAAGTTAGATATTAACTTCGGATGAAATTAAAAAGCCACAGATATAACTGCCAGTCATAGCAGTCATAGTTGCCAGTTATTACTGGTTGATGAGGGCAAATGAGCCAGAAATGGATACTCCAGAATCCCTTGTTTTTTTTCGGCTATGCTATCTGTCTAAACTACTAGCCCTTATGCGACCGCTGGGTGGACTCAAGAATGAGCCTCAAGCCAGAGCAAGACAGAGACAGAGACGAGTGAGTTCCGTTAGCAATCGGTGTCAGTCAGCGAGTGTAAAAATGTGCAAGTTAAAAGCTGGAGTATTTACCAGGGAGCACACTGAAGATCCTGGGGGATCAACTGATGAATCCAACTCCCCGTAGCTGTGCAGCGGTAGGATATTGACAACACAGGTAACTGGACTTTCAGCTCGTACCTGTTCGGCCAGTATAGTGTATCTCGCAAGGAAGAACATGTTCAGGGCAATTAATCGTCACTGATGGCATAGTACGGCTAAGCTATTGCGCTCTCATTCGTAAGGAGATGTCAGGACGAGGAAGGAAAATCCCGCCTGGAAAAAGTAGACGTGCTAATGACTCCTGTGAGGTTTTTTACTAAGGGCCCTACCTCCTTTGTAAGTGACCCACAAGTGTCGCTGCTTATTTCACCATCTTTAACGCAACTGTACATGGGGCCGATGGGAAGAGTTTCGGTTGATTTACCATCTGTCGTAACAGAAAAAGCATTGATGGGAATTAAACTGAAACAGAGGCATACTTCGATCTTGTGACCGTCTGGGTAAAAGGAGAGAACTCCGTTGCCTTTAACGAAATAGCAGGCTAAATTAAAACAATGAACTCCAATGTAAAATAAACGGGTAGCGAGGATGCGTATGACCACCTTAACAGGACGTGGGAACAGAGCAACCGCTCCCAATACATGTGGCTTTGCGCCAAATCTCAGGGAATGTAGGCTTAGGATTAAGGCGATGGTTCGGTTTAAGGTTGGGCTTAAGGTCAGAGTTGACGTTAAAGTCAGGATCAGGCTAAGGGTTATGGTTTGAGTACGTATTAATTATACGATTTAAGTTAGGCTTGGGTATTAGTTTAGCTTTATGTTAGGGTTTAAGGCATGGGAATATTGACCCTTCCTAGAAATGTATCACAAGGCCACGTATTTTAAGTGGGCTGGGCGCTCTTATTCCTGTGTCTTGCTTAGGCCGCCGTACCTCACCAAAAGTAGTGTACTGAATTGAATAAGACAAAGAAGAGGTCCTACCTAAAGAAGAAGATGAGCCGTCTGATGAGGGAACGGACAGTGCCAACGATAATTTACACAGAACAGAAACTAGCTAGGTCGAGACGCTAGCCAGCCGAGCCTAACACCGATACCTACGGCCATTCAATGCTGAAGATGCAGGCTATTGGGTAAAAGGAGCGGCAGAGCGCGCACCCGAAATGTGCGCCAACAGAAGCCGCACAAAATCACGGGGTGAGTGTGCAGGCAGTGATCAAGCGTGTAGACGAAATTCGCACCTGACTGGCTCGCCAAGTTTGCCAACACACTCCCCATACTAGCCGAGTAGCCAATCAGAACCCGCAGCGGATGCCACCAACCGTGGGCACGCGTGTGTGCAGTGCGGTGTCTGCAGTACACTCGCACACAGAGTCCGCTTGTGCCGGCCCTTTGCTGGACTTTGAGGCCTCTCACCTCCCTCCTCCCCCCGTCCCCCGCCTTCCCAAAATTGCTGTTACTTCTGCAATTCGGTGGGTGCATGCGAGTGCAACCACGCGGCTCCACTGATGATGTGCTGCTTGCTGGATCGGCCTTTTCTCGGCACCAGTCCGGCCGAGGTGATTATCCGTAAACCAGCCCATTTTCACCTCTCGTGTCCTCGTCCCCCTACACCCACTCTGCCACCGCCTCCACCTGCCCCCTCGCCCCCCCCCCCTGCCTTCCCTCTTCCGCCTAGTCGGCACGACCGTGTGCGAGTGCGCACGTGCGGGCGCGTGTACACACGCACCCGCTGTGACCCATCAGGTAACTGCTTTTTGATTGGCTGCAGGGCGACTCGAGTGACATGATGTCAGCAGTGTCTGCCAGCGTCAGACTGTCAGTCAAGGTGCGCGGGGCGCGTGCGCGTGCGTAACACACCAGTGGCCACAACAGTGCAACGGCGCAGATGGCAGAAGACGACGACGCGACCAGGCACGCACACACACACACGCATTTCACTCTCGTGCCCTCTGTGCGACGCAGCTCACTCGCTCGGTCTCTTCATTCAACGCGAAGCTCTCAAGGCGTGCGACGACGGCACTCGACTCTACCCGTACAGGCCTACACCCTCATTAAGAAGGGAATCTTGACGACAAAACACTCCCAGTGACTAAGTGCCCTCAGCCAGTCACCTGATATGCTTTGATCTCGTCAAACTCGCCAGCCAGCAACGCATGTGTAACAACAACAACAACACCAGCAGCAGAAGAATGTCATCATTGCCCAAACTGGACGCACAGGACGTCTTATCCCTGCACTGTCCCCTCTGTGCCTTCCACAGCCACTGGATGCACCGCCTGGAGGCGCACTTCTTTGAGGACCATAAAAATTGCAGTGTGAATTTCAGTCTCTACAGGTGTGCCCTCTGCCGCAAAGTTGCCAGCTCGAAGGCATTCATCAGCGAGCACATGGAGTTGCATCATCGAGCGATGCTATCAGTGCCACCAGCATCGCAACCACAAGACCACCCGGCTCCCGGTAGCCCCAGCAGCGACAGTGATGCCCTCCTTGTCAGTTCGTGGGCGTCTCCGTCGAGAACCGAGCGACGTTCGGAATCCACACCTAGTACCAGGGCTCCAACACCTCCCGCGGCTGGACCCAGTTTCGCGCCTTTGGAAATCTTCACTGGGTTTCTGGAGGGTGGACTGTTGAGGGATACCGCAGAAAAGAAGCCCGAAGAAAGGGATAAAACGAAACTGATGGCTACCACAACTCCCACCACAAACGTAGCCTCTGAAGGACGCCTTCCTCCCTCTGAACCATCCAAACATAATTGCCTGTTCTGTAACTTTTCCACTTCTGTGCGTGAAGCCCTTGCTAGCCACTACGTACACCACGGAATAAAGAACCTGAGGGGAGTGGGGCAGGCCATGGATACGGAGCAGTCCATCAAGTCTTCTGAAAATGTGTCCCCAGATCGGACGATTGATGCTTCCGCCACCGTCTCTACTGAGAGTGATGTCCGGAGGATTTTAAACGCTGCATCTCCCACTCCGGAAGCAGAATCCTGTCGTTCCGGCGTGAGTCCCTTTTGCTTTACCACGAGTTGCACTATACTTTGCCTTGCCGTACCTTCTAATTTTTCCTCCGTGTTCTAGCCGCGTTTTCTTTATACGTAGACCAGGATTAACGTTTAATGCACCTAATAATGGCATTGACCATGAAACAAAAAATTGGAAGCAACAGAGCAGCATGGTACCAACAAATGATTTGGGATGCTTCATTTTCTCCAAACTCTGCTCCCGTTAGAACCCCCCCCCCCCCCCTCATAGCACCGGAATGTGGCATTGAGTACCCGAAAAAACGCCAGGACTTGGACAGTTTTGGGTGATTTTTAAATCGTTCGAATGTATGCAATGTGGTACAGGGTCTGTTATTAGTGACCAAATAAATCTGCTATTTTCAGGTTACAAAATCGACAACTGAATTGGCAAACTAATTCGCTAGCCTTTAATTAGAATGCGATGGCCAACAATGCTGCACGAAAAGAACACCGTGTTTTAATTTGCCCGATTCATAAAACTCTGAAAAATGCAAATGTCGGCGTAGGAGCTGCTTCCTGGTTGAAATACCTAGTTTAGGACAAAATTCTAGGGATTAATTGGACAAGTCTGACCCAAAATTCTTATTTTCGTTCGAGTGAGATTATAAGTTCCAGTCAGACAAGTATGTACATACTTTTGGAATTGTTTGCACCTATTGGGTAAGAGGATACGTTTGACTCTTTGTGCCTTGTTCCTCGATGTAGACTCCCGCGGCCGCTGCACAGTGACTAGCAGCATATGGAAGTCATATGTTACCGACAAAGACCAGGGTGATTGGAACATAGCTCTTTGGCTTTTTAGCCATCATCAGTCAGCCATAGCCAATCCCAGGTGTTGGCGGTGGCTTGGCACTCAACGATCAGTTACGGAACTCGCTCGCTCGTTCCGTTGTGGTTTAGGGCTCACTCTGCAACCCTACAAGCAGCCAAACAGTACTAGTAGCAGTAATAGGCAGCAATGTTCTTCTACATATATATATATATATTCGATCGGTGTTCGCACATTTCTGAGTGAAATATATATATAGCAGTAAAGGGGTATGACAGCATTTGGAGGTAACTTGATACAGAACTGTTTCGGGCTTATTAGCCTTCATCAGCCAAGCATAACCCTGAGTGAATATATATATATATATATATATATATATATATTTGTGGTATATGGGCATTCGCCGATTGGTGGCCTCATAGCTCAGGTGGTTAAGGCGTTGAATGTACTCCAGCTTTGCCCTTTTTATCACCAATGACACCGCATTTTTTCGCAATCGGTGAAACTAACCTTTAAAATCTGCCAAAAGCTTAGTAATATGTAATACAGTATAATATGAATATGTGGTATCATCGACCTACATGTGGAACAATGTATGATTCGGCTTTGCCCTGGAGCTACTGCTTGCATAACGACTAGTAGGATAGGATGGAATGGATCCGACGAAACAAAGGGAGAGCCGAATGGCCATCTCTTGCCTTTTAGCCATCATTGGCGATCCCCGCATATTTATCATGTTCCCGATCTCAACCGATGAAGCGACGAACCCGTGGTGCAATGCTAGAGTGTTAAACTCCGTGAATAAACGTCCCGGATTCGGATCTCGGGTGATCCACACCTGGGATTGGGTGTGACTAGCTGATGACGGCTAAGAAGCTAGAAATGACACTTCCGGTGTCCATTAGCTTTGCCCAAAATGGGAGACTAAGTTGGCCGTTTGGGGCTTATTTGTCGTCACCCACCAGTTATACACCAGATTTTGGTAAATTGGGCCCGAACCAGCAAGTCTTAATGAACATATTGCTCAACAGGTGGTCCATCTACTCGGTATAACACTTTACTGTGGTTTATTAGCAGCCACACGCTTTGTTTCTCAGTCTATGAAGAAGAATACTATTGATGACAGTCACAGCATCTTATTCCGCACTCTGGAAGATGGTCGTTGTTCTTCCACCGACATGGACCGTCATTCCGCCTCACCTTCGTGGTACCCTGAAGTTGGCCTCACGAGGTTTCAACAGTTGTCCGTCCATACGGTATCGGGCCAGGCGACCCGAGGAAAGACGAGGTGGGCGGGGGGGGGAGGGAGGGAGGGTCGGCGGTGGCGGCGGCGGCGGCGGCGGCGGCGGCGGCGGCGGCGGTAGGCCAACGGAGACGAGGACGAGTAACTACGTAGTTGTCGCGCTGCGCGTCCTCTTCTGCCGGAGGCCACGAAGGCAACTCGCAACTGCGCTCTTTACTATCGCATTCCCTCTCTCTCTCTTTCACCCGCTGCGCAACCACCGCACAAGGGCTGTTGGATGTGCTGGCCGTAATGGCATGCATGTCGGTGTAGGTGTGTACTTCCAGGTTCTACGCAACGGCAGGCCATTTACGACGTTTAGTATACCCCCCCCCACCCCCAGAGGAAGTCCTAACTTCTTGCAGATACCCTGCTATTCTCACCTTTTAATTGGCAGGTGCTCAATGTTCCCGTCCCACTTACCGCACGTGAAAGTAGCAAAGCATAGACATTTGGGAATTGTCAGGAGGTCTAGGCGTTTCGATAGGGAATCCATCTGCGCAAATACAAGTGCTTATCTAGTGTCCGCATTCCCCTCCCCCAAAAAATGAAGACTTTGCTTAAAACACACCTTTAAGTGGGAGGAACAGTATTTAAAAACTAGGAGCAACGTGGAAATTAAATGAAGTAGCAGGAAACTCCTCGTGTATGAGCAAATTCGCCCAGGTATGGAGATGGGAAGGGGACGATTCACAAATGAGACGCACCAACCTGCTATCCTAGCGGGAAGTCCCTGCATCGATCTGATTCTCTTCTAAAATGGCCTAGAATGGGGTGGCCTCACGTGGAGAGGAGATTGGGATACCTGGGCTATTGCTCTTTGCACAACATTAATGCTTTGCTGGGGACAACGAAGAGGGGATAACTCCAGACCTGACTTGACAGAGTCCATGAAGATGGCGAAGTAGTCTGTGTACCTTCCGTATTGGGCGCTCAACCTTGGAACAGAGAATAGTTCGAGCTTTTCAGAACCACTGGCACACAACCTTGGATATCATTGACGTTGCCTAGGTCAAACAGGTTCACAGCCATAACAAGCATTGGGGGTCATCAGGTGATGAACCTTCAGATCGTTAGGCGATCAAGCGGATGATCGGCTTTTTATGCGCTTCACAGTTTCCCACTTAACTCGCTTGTTGGTATTTTAATAGCCGATGCATTTTGTTCTCGTACCTGTCTGCAGTTTTATGGGCCGCTAGATATTTGTACTGCTTATCGCATGTTATGGAGACTACCCTATTCTCCGTACTTCCCCCTTTTACTTAGCCTTCCCGCTCACCTGTTCGATTTCCTCTAAGGGCAACAGAACTAGGACATAGATAGTCACATGATCAAAAGGACTCCTTCCATAGACATAAAAAAACAACGCCATGTGACGATACGCCGATTAGTACCAAAATTGTTTGTTTCTAAAATGGTGCAATAGCTGCTAGAGAAACTGTGGGAATGGGACTGCATGTGTGTGAGTAAGTGATTTTCCACCGACTTGTCGAACTTCGATAATTTTTGGCTTAACTATCAGGCAACAACCGTCTTGGGGTACTTACCAGTCCAAGGAGCAGGGGACTACCAAGAAAGCAATTATCACAAGATTCTTGAGTTTAGTAAAACTCGCGTACGATAGCTGATGGACCAAATCCGCTACTGTTGTGGCATTCAAAGTAAGAAGTTCTACATTAATGAGTAGTCGTCATGCCACCTAGGGATGCGAAAACCAGCAGTCCTATCTTATCCTTAAATTAAATCTATGACGAACTAGTACCTGCAAACTTACAAATCTCCAACTTTGAAGTTCCTCTTTATCATCACCAAATTCGCAGTATCTATAGGGGAAGAAAAGTTATTTGTCTGCTTTTCACAAAAGAGGTGCATGCGTATTCTAGAATTTTTTTGGTTTGTTTTTGCATCGGTTCTCATGTGCTATCTATTTAAGGACTCGGTACGCTTCGTATCCACCCTCAATAAGTTTCTTTAACAATTGTTCCATGACGCTGAATTGGCAGCGTGGACTTGGAATTTTTTAACTAATAGTTAGATATTCATTAGTTAGAAGTACTTCTCAATGATATTCAATTTTACGATCAAGTTACAAACCTTATAAACACACAGTTTATATAGGTTAGTTACCAACCTATTTTACTGAAGAAAAACACATGTCACCCAACAAGCTATGTTGTACTCATACTTCTTGCACGAAAATTCAATCGATAAAGACAGCAACTGTTTTTGAACTAATGAGTGCCCTTCTCGGACAATTTCTACTGCGAAGCCAATCAGGTCAATGTGTTCAGATCTTGACGCCAAATGTTTGGCAGTCAGTGAAAATGACAGCACAAACAGCGTTGTCACGTTATTTGAAGCCTGAAGAAGAGTTCATATTTTTGCAGACTGACACCCAAAAGGAAACGTTTACGTATTCTTGCTAAGTGCTGTGAATTATGTTTCCAAAACCCCTACGTTTCTACCTGAATAACCGACTGGTAAACTAGGCAGCTGCTTTGCGGGATGCCTATACACGTTTAGCAAGCCCTGCTATTGATCTGCTTACAGTCGAAGTATCTTCTCCAGCATAACAGCTTCTCTGTACGCTGCAGTAATCTTTATTTTAAAAAAGAAACAAAAATTCCAGCCAGTGTTATGGCGAAAACTAGGGAATCATTTAGGTTAAGTACGCCTCTATTTTTTCATAAACCAAACGAAGAGGATGATCGGCAACTGTGGATATGCAGAACTTCTAAAAGGGAAAGGGGTTGGCGTTATGGTCCGCTAACTTGATAGGCGTTCCTCTTTTACTATTTGCTGAGCATATTTGGTCCTACTGCTACTGCGCACTGGACTGCAAATTAATACACGGACCTCATGTGTTGGACTGGAACACAGTGTCTTGGGGGGTGCTTCTGACCACATCTATAGCGGAGAGATGGCGACTATAGACAGCGGAGCAACTTGGTGCATTACATGCCATATTTTTTGCCCCGGACACTAAAAAAATTGAAGAAGAAGAAGAAGAAGAAGAGGAAATGTTTTTTCTAGGATGACTTTCCGCTGTTGCCCGAATAATTAGATGCGGGGGGAGAATAAGCTGGAGACGGTGGGAATGGACCAATCAACCAACTCTTTTGCATTACATACTGCCAGATTGAGATGGCATGCGGAACTTTACGGTAGTGGCGATGGCGGCGGCACAGAACACAGAGAGACTGGGGGTAAGACGACCAGCGCGCAGTGACAACGATTTCGCGGAGTCGAGGACGGCACGGATGGATTGTCGGCGCGCGTGCTCTCTCTCTCTCACACGCGTGTATTGCTCACGCACGGGTGACATAATAAACATCCCAATCGTTAGGCGCATTTCCAAGTACAAGAACGAGGTGACGGCGGCGGTGGTGGTGTCTTGGAGGGGCCCGGGACGGCGGGGGGGGGAGGGGAGCTGGGAAGAAATCTGGTGCGGTGGTGATCCTTCCGGCACTTCAATGGTGGGTGATGAGGATGCCGCCGACGAGAAACAGGGGATGACGCCGGTGACACGCAGGCTGCTGCAACGGCAGCGGCGGCAGTGGCGCAGAACAAACACGCTGTGACGCTGAAATTGGTACACACAAACATGCCTGCTGCTGCACGCGTGCACACACTGAAAAGCACACACACACACAGTCACAGGGTCATCAGCGTGACATCCGAGACACACCCGCGAACTTTGCGTCTGTGTGACCGGGTGGGGGTGGGGGAGAACCGGTTGGTGGGGCGAATATGTGTGCTTGTGTGTGTGTGTGTGCAGATCAGTTACGAGTCCAGCTTCCTCGACGCGCGCGCGCGAGCCAAAGTGTAGCGTTTCGCAGTGATGAAGGCGCACATCGTTTGCGAATGGTGCACGTCCTCCGCTCTCCCACCCCCCACGCTACTGAGGACCCCAAATCGGAGAAGGGGGGCGGAGGAGGAGGAGCAGAACGGGAGGGTGCACAGACAGCGGTTGATCCGATTACGGCGCCTTCAGGAGGTCCGTCCACGTGCCACTGTCGGCATTCCCGTCACCGCGGCGATCCGCCCACCTGAGGCAACAACTCACACGGCGAGGAGGGCGTGACTCAGTGATTCCGCATCTCTAAAGAAGGGTCTCCTAGCAACAGCTCATTGGTATCATGACCACCATATCAGCACTGTTTGGCGGGGTCTAAAGTATCGCTTAGAGAGAGAGAGAGAGAGAGGGCGATACAGGGCCCGGAAAATCAGGTCCAAGGCAAGGCGGGACAAGTGGGTTTCATTAGCGATCGGTGAACGTTCAGCAATATCTGCCGACCTAAACCGGTAAGAAAACGAGCTCGTGTCTCAATGGTTAAAGCGTTTTCCTCTGATCAAAAAGGTCGCGAGTTCGAGCCTTGGGTGGCACACCACTTGGAGTTGGGTAAGACTGGCTGATGACGGCTAGTAAGGCAGAAATGGTCATTCCAGTCTCCCTTGTATTTACCAGCGATACTATCTACAATCGTTGGTTGTTTGAAAGCAGGTCTCGTCCAAAATAATTGAAAGACACCTGAAGAAGCACCAAAAACAATTGTGGCACAAACCGATGAATATACTAGAACTCTGGCTTCTATAATCTAGTGCAGAACACGGAAATGAGAAACCCTACCCATAGTACAAGTGACTAAACGCTCAACTTCAGGGAGATTAGGATTAAGGCCGATGCTATGGTGAGAACCAAGGTTATCCCGAGGGTCAGAGTGAAGGCTATGGTTAGCGTTAATACAAGAGTTATTGTTAGGGTTGGAGATGGGACGCGGGAACGGGTTCCCATCCTGAACTTTAGATCAAAGCCACCCCTTCTACGGGGATTCCTAGTCGCGCGTTTTACATATTCTAAGGATATAGTTGGCCAGTGGAATCAGAAGGGTGTCATCTGCAGTATTCCATGCGACGTGTGCTACACAGATTACTCGGCTGAAGCTGAAAAAGTAGCCTTCATACCTGTCCATGAACATCAAATGGCAAGAAACGTGTGAGGTCTTGCGCCCCAAGTTGCCATGTCCACGCCGCAATCTAGACACATTCTTGTTTGGGATAAAGCTCGTATAGTTGACAGCTGTCTATCCAAAAGAGGCCGAGAATTTCTCGACATTTTTAACTGCAGCAGTTTTTGGAATTTACGGAATATATGACAAGGGTCTGGAGGGCCAGCGTTGAAAATTCAGGAAAAAATATTTTAGTCTTTCCCATAGAGCTTATTTGAACTTTTTAAAACATCGTGTAAAAATATATGCCCACAGTAGATTGCGCACCCTTTGAAAGATTAACCAAGGCTTTGGGGTTTCAGTTGGATTGAAGTTGGGAAACTGATTACCATACAGCAAAACTCAAATATATGTTTGTCACGCCAGGACAATGGCTTTTAACTTCTTGTCTTTCCAACCACCCGCAAAAATCACCTGGACTAAAAAGGACTACATAGCTATGATGAATTTGCCCATTTATTTTACCCTTCCTGACAAATTCATGCCTGCTTTATAGAAAAATACATTAAAATGTCCCTTACTCTGCGGACTTAACGAAAACTGCATCTCTAAAACTTATATCCAAAGATATTTTATCTGTTCTAGTTTGTGATTTCGAGATTTTGATGCCTATGAGATGCCTGCTGGGATAGCATACTATTCATATGTTTAGTAATGTTCACCGTAGATTAGGCGACATCGCTCGGATCCCTTGCGACATTTTGTGATTTCTGCATGACGCCTTCTTAGAAGCAGTTTATGATTTTCCTGGAATGAAAACTCCCAAATAGTAGTTTGGATGCCTTGAGTGCAGGTTCGGGTTAAACACTACCCGAAAATCGGCAGGCTTTATAAAACGAAAAGATACAGTTTATTTAGATACAGAGCTTATAAGGTGACGTAAATTTCTACAAATGCGCAAAAGACAGGAGAGATTTATGCAGACTTTCCATAAAATAGGGTTGTCATTTTTCACGCACACATAATAAATCAAAAGAATACACAGTACATCAGTGTAATTTTTGTGAATATTTGGAATGTCGGCGTGCTGGTATGAGATGAGTAGTACAGTGCACCCTAAGTAATCCTGCCTTAGTGAAATGGCATTTCCGAATTCCGTTTAGCGTTCCATCAGGTATTTGCCAGCTGAGGCAACCTGCATTCGTAATCCTCTCCACTAGCTCCGAACTCCGCGCTGCGTATTGCATTTCACTGAAAATATTTTCTCTTGTCCATTTTTATCGATATTCAGATAGCTTTCGATAAAGTACCGTATTCTACAAGCAGCATTCATATACTTACGAGCAGAAGTTTGCGCAAATACTCGGGGTCCAACTACTTGAGCCCAGCGAATGAACGTTTTACGTCCTTTCTGTAAAGGACAATTGTTTGTATTCAAACCTTCACAAGAAACCCCGCCTTGACAGTTCTCCATGTTTGCAGTATGAAGAATCCATCCTCATACACGCACTAACCTGCTGCTTTGTCTAAATAAGCCCGTGCGTATCTTTCTTAATAACCGTAATTGCAATTTAAGTCAAGTAATCGCCACCTATTGTTGACATACCTAAAACGTTAGCTGAACTTCACAAGTTTCGCTACACAGTATATTTCCTGGAGTACTAGCAGAAATGTTGAAATGAGTTTTCCACAAAGAAGGATTACTTAAACGGGTAATAATTTTCTTTATTGTCTAGCATAAGCCCAGTATATTCCAGTCAAGCCAGGGTGCCCTCATTTGGAGGCATTTATTTTCGACTGCTCGTGACAAACGCCCTGGGTAAGAACAGGATTTAATCATTTGGCTTTACTTTTATAAATGCAAGTATGCTATATAAAAAACATTAAAAATCCTCTCTTGTGCTAATATGGCAGCCAATCACATCGGCCCAACATTTTTCAGGGCTACTGAAGTTTTTAACAGGTACGGATTATGCTGTATACTTACAAGGAGTATTACTAAACTGACAGATACAGTATTTTTTGAATGGACAATTCACCATATTAGACAGGTCTCATAATTATAAACTCTGTAAAACTCAACAGGTACCTCACCTTTAGTTATAATATTTGAAGATTTTATTTACTTTCGAATTAATTTCCCCCATCGATTGTCAGAACGCTTATAAATTTAAATATATTTTATAAAATATCCACAAAAATGGTATTTATTTTACTCATTTTTTAAAATAAAATTTATATTTTATTCCGATTTTGTACTTGGACAAAGGGTATCTTTCGGATGTAAAAGGGTTGCAATTTAGAAATTTTTAGGACCGTAAGGTAGTCTTACTTAAATCATAACATACTTCCATTAACTAATGCTGCTTAGTAAGTATATATCATCGTCCCCCTCTATTTGATACTTTTATGAGCATTATTTGATTCTTCCCAATAGTTTGTTGGAATGTATGCTTTTAACTAGACGGAATGTAGTTCGTGAAACCTTAATGCAATTGTATCTGCAATCTGAACTTAAAATTATTCGGGAAGTGAAATTTTCTAAACAACAAGTTTCCCTTTCCTCAAGTATAAACTTTGAAGGAGAAGAAGAAATTCTGTTACCAACTAAGTACAAGAAAGAATATTTTCGTTCATGTTTTCTATAAAATATGTCTGAATTCCTAAGGGTATCGAAAGTAAGTGAGATAAAATTATACCGCTGATGTAGTCAGGTTTGCATAGGGTAGATTAGTCAGACGTCCGAAAGGAAGCTCATTTAAAGCCGACATCCTTATGTGACAGGAGTATTTTCAGATTATACCTCACGACACTTACTATTGTAATCCTGCATAGAAGATTATTTTCAAAATTTCGCTTTACATTTCATGACAAGTCAAACAAGTAGGTTCGAGTCTCGCTACCCTTCAGAACGCCCACAACCCCTACGGTTTCCCTCTCGCGCTTACATATACCTCCTCAGCTGGTGAAATGCTTTAAAATGAGTGAAGAATGTGAAACTTTTGGGGAATGGAGAGGGCTATTGAGTGATGCTGTTTTTGGCATTTTAATTAGTCAAAGCGCATGCAAGATTCTAGCCCCTTTTGCGTCATCAGGCACCTATAAACTGCACTTGGCTGCACTCTCTTGACAGCCAGAAGAAGAAGGCACAGCTAGCGCAGTTACTTTACATGGGTTCTGAGCACTGTGTGATCGATGCCTTATGATTGCCACTCAGGGAACCAGGTGATTCCGCCACACAAGTGGGCCGAAGCCTGTTTTTGTCAATCTCCGCCTGCAGGTATGTGCAGCAGACCTGGCACCCAGGCTAGCCTAAATGCCAGATCGACTGACGGACTGACTGACTGACACATGTGTGGGCTGTGAGCAGATATCAAAAAAACAAGGCGGAAATGAAGGTTGCTTGTGCAGCACAAGCAATTTTATGCTCCCGGAAAGGGTCCTGTTTGTGCCAATTATTGACATATTGCAAACAAGGTGCACGACCGAATATTGGTTTAAGCACATGAGCGACAGATGGATGGCTTTGAAAATCCCATGACACAGCCAGACCACAGTTACTTATAGCTTCGGCGCAGAAAGGTTCTTTTACAGTAGAAGTGTACAGGCATTAACAGTGATATTCCCAACTTTCAGAAAATCGCTGAAATGAAACTCTTTGCAGGCCATGAAAATCTTTTAACTTTGGGCTGTTGTAATCACCAACATGGTGGGAAGATTCCATATTTCGGCTGGGTGAAAAGCAGGACGTACGTAGTTTGCGTATAAGTATTTACAAATCGGCTGAAATCAGAAAATTAAAATGCTTTCGAAACATTACCGAGGTTCGTAAATGAATTTACTTGATCTTAACCCAATCGTATCACAGAGTGACTCATCCTCGCGGAAACTATTAGTCTTTAAATAGCAAGAGATTTTAAATACATATGAGTCAGCTACTCTACGGGTTCGTAAAATTTTACTGATTACTGGCAAACTTTAGATAAAAGTTGCTTTTTTAAAATAACACGATTTCTATACTGAAATTTTTTAAATTTGAAATTAAGGGAACAATTAATTTCGCATGACGGAAACCACCGAAAACCATTTTTTAAATGAAAAAGAGTGCCAAAATTAAGTTGTACAAAAAAACTGACAAAAAACGACATCTCTAATAGACTATCAAACGGCATGCAGACTTTTGAGGATACCTTTATCAGTCACTTGCATGTAGACCAGTCGGAAACATGACTAAATTCGCGGTGCTTTTGTTCTGCTTTAACTAGATGAATTCATTCATACTTGTCATACAAAAGACATTTGAGGATATCTGTGAGAACGTGCCTCAGTTATAGTTCCTCCACTGTTACACAAAAATTCACTTTTAACGCTAATTGTGTAATATAGTAGCTCATGCTTGAAATTGACTCCCAGGGGAGGAAGATATATCGGTCTCCAAAATTCGCAAATTCGACTCGCATTAGAGGTAGGCCTACAGCAGAAAAGTTGAGGTGTTGAGAGAGTTGTTCTTCTAGTCAACGTGTTCGAGCATCAGCTGCCGCAACACCTAGGGCCGAGCATGGCTGACTGAATAAAATTAACAGATTGACGCAGGCGCTAATTATCCATCGAAAAAGACGAAAGAAAGATTGGAACACTTATTTTTGGTTTTCTTCAGTGCCACCGAGCACTCATTTTTACGTCTGTTTTATTTAATCGCCGGCTGGGATTGCGCTCATACAACCTTTTGAGACACATTTCCGCAGAATATATATCGTGTTATTTACTTAGATAGATAGCCCAATGAAAACCTACAAGGTGATTATGAGTTTTCCGGAATCTAGATGTCCATTTTCCTGTTAAAAATAAACTGAATTCAATATTTGCACTGGGATATTGGACGCCTCTCATCCGAACTAACTAAATGGACAATGCCACGATAACGTATTTCTGCAGGGTCTTTGGAGTGTGCGAGTCATTGTTGCCTATATTTTTTAAAGATTCAATAACTACTTCAAATTGTGTATGGAGTTGCACGAATTTATTAAGCAGGTGGCTCAGAAAATGTTTATTTAGGAAAATTTTCGTCAAGCCAGAAGAAAGCTAGCCCGTATCCATATGTCCTGACTTAGTCTTGCCACAGGGTCTATATGGGGGAGAGCGGAGAAAGTTTGGCTGAACAAGAGCTTGTTCCAGGGATCGTGTCTCTTTCCTTGAAACAGGGTTCGCCTGCGATGCTGAGAGGATTTATGAAACTAATATCTCCCTCCTCTACCCCCTACGATAAATATCGTGGAATAACAAGCTCGCACTTCTTTTCATAAAAGTTAGTGCACGAAAATTTTTGATAATCGCTTCAACCATATGCCGTGGTTGCTGCTAGATACTTCCACTTTTTTGCGCGATTACAAGGCGGTGGTGACGATGCTTCAGGAGTTGGCTACTGTTTTGTCATCCATCCACCACCTCTTCCTCCTCCTCCTCATCATCACTATCCACGTCAGCGGGACAACCGCAACTTGTCACGATGCGGCCGGGTACACGCACACACACACGCACACACACGCAACAGGTGGACCGCCCTCTACGGCCCGTAAGGAGGCCAACAGGAGGGAGATGTAAGCATGTGGACGAACAGATGCTTCAAAGACCCGCGGCCGGTACACTTGCGGAAGGAGGCAAGAAGTGGGAGCAATCGCTTCTTCCCTCCCCCTACGGCCCCCGCCCCCTCCTTCCGGTCTGTCCTCTTCGTCATCTGGCTTCCCCCACCCACACCCACACTGCAGGCGCTTTATGGCGATTGCGTTAGGGCTGCCGCGCTGCTGTCATCATGATCCGGTTCTCGCTCGGGTCTGTGTTAGCGTGCGTGCTTGCCGGAGCAGAAGTCACGGGCCAGGGGTGGGTGGGTGTGTGGGTGCGGGCGTGTGTGTGTGTGTGCTCGCTTGAATGTGCGTGCGTGCGCAAGTCAGTCACGTCCTCCTTGTGGTCCCGCGGCAATTTTATGAGGTTGTGTACACTGACTATAGGAGGAGGGGAGGGGGGCTGGTTGGATGCCCGCGGGCCCCCTGACCACGAGGGCATCGTTTGCTTAGCCGAACAGATCAAAGGGTCGCGTTGACGGCGCGGCCCCCCTCTCGCTTCCGTTTCTGCTCCGTTTTGTGCCAACGATGTGGGTGCTGGCGTTTGCCGAATCGTGTTAAATGCAGGTTTCATCCCTCCTCCCCCCCCCCCCCCCCCCTCCGCACAAATGGGGTAGCTGCACAGACAAAGGGCCAAGTAATCACTGCCTAGCTCTAATCCTTTTGACCGATCATGCAGATGGTTCATCGGCCTGGTGTGATAGCCGCCTTACACTAGCACCCCAGAATTCACTTCATTTGCTACTCTACTCTACTCCTTGCTGCCTTTACGTAGGACGAATGAGGAACCTGTCTTAATTCAAATCTGTTCACCACCTCCACTTCCCCCTTTATTAAGCGACGTTCTGTCTAAATGACACGGAAGTTGTCCACTCTATATGCTGAGACCGGCAAGAATGACTTCTATAGCTGGCTAAACGGGACGCGGGGAAAGTAACCGCCACAATACCTGTGCATTTGCGTCAAATTCCGGGACAATAGGTTAAGGACTGAGATGAGAGTCAGGGTTAAGTTTGTAGCCGTCTAAGCCGTGGGTGTACTCGAACCACTACAATCATTCGCTCAAATCCCGGGTTGGGAGTCAAAAGTCAGCAGTCACCAGAAGGAGCGATTTATTGTGTACAGAGCTCCCTATTGCTGTCCCAGACGGCAATGGTCACTGGCGAAGCCAGGGCTAGTATTGCCTGCGTCCAGCCAAGCATGAGAGAGTATGTGGGACAGCCGTGGCAGCTGCTTATGTAGGATTGTGAAGCGAGTTCGAGTGGTGTGCTATTTGTATGTTGCAAATGCCCGAGCGATTGTCGCCTGCAAAGGCCCCCTGCTGCGTTGGCCAAAGAGGTGGCGTGGTAAGCGGTTCTTAGACAGACATGCTTATTTGGACGTGCGTGTATACGTGGGTTTGTGCGCACGTATGTGCGTGGCTGAGTAAGCTGAGGTCAACTGTGGGGGGTCGCCGGAAAGCCGAAGGAAAGGGGACGCTGGCGCAGCTGTTATCGGTAATCCAGAAGTTGCTGCGAGTTCAAGCCTCGAAGGGTGGGGGCATCAGTGAACGAAAGCATTGGAACAGTTGTTTGTGACGATGCATGATTTTGGGGCACTGGGCCTTGGAGAACGAAAGGGGAACAGGCATTGTAGCCGTCCGCTACGGGTTTAAGGTTTCACTTAGAGTCATAGTTATGTTAAGGGTTAGGGTTTGGGTGCATTTTAACTGGAGGGTTTAGGTTTAGGGAAGAGCTAGGATTAAGATTAACGTTACAGTTTTAGTTTAAGGTCACTGTTAGGTTTAAAACGGGGATATTTACCCTTACTGAAATTGCTCACAAGGCCACCTAATTTAATTGGGCGGGCGTTCCTATTCCTGCCCTACAAAACATCCTTACCGTGTGACCTAAGCAGAATTAGTTTGAATATCCATGTGCGTGTTCAAAGGAAAGCTGGTCTCTGTCAAAATAATTAAAGCGTCATGGACGAGGAAGAAGGCATGTCGAGCACCAGATCAATTGGTTTACTGTTCTGAGCTTTCGAACTCTTACAGAAGTCCATCTTCAGAGATGAGAAAGCAACTAAAAGAGAAGGTAATTATAGTGGCCATAGGCCAATCAACTGTCAGAAAACGTCATGTTGTCAGGGGGTTAGAAACAGCAGTCAAAAAAAGGATGGGGGGAGGCGGGCATTAAGTTGTCACTGGAGTAGGGGGAGGGCATTGAAGTGGTGTAAGTTAATTAGCTGAGGCAGTTCCTGAAGATGTTGTTGTTCAGCTCTTCTGGCGGCTGGTGTGCTGCAGTGTGTTTTCACTCTTTGGAAAAGAGTTCAAAAACAGTCTCACAACGGTTACAACCTGCTGGCGTGGGCATAGCCCATCGACCTCAAGCGACAATACGCCACCAGGTGATGCAACCTAAAGACCGACTGCCTCCTACAGAAACCTCTGCGGTCGTCTACAAGATACTTTGTAATGAGGGAGACTGCAATTATGTTGGAGAAACAGGCCATAAATTGCAAACCCGCCTACAAGAGCACAAACGAGCGGCCCAGAGACTGGACCCAAACTCGCAACTGGCAGCACACAGTGCAGAGACTGGCCATAACTTTGATCTCAAAGAAGAGACCATCGTAGGCCAAGGAACGTCAAAAGCCGAAAGGCGGACTCTCGAGGCATGGCACTCGGATGCCAACTCCATTAACAGGCATCTTGACCTGCCAGCGGCCTACAAAGTCTTGCACCATTATTTGGGAAAGAGGCGGAACGAAGCCAAGCCGCACATAAGGAAGGCAAGTGAAGAGGACCCTACAACGAACTGATCGGAAAAGGAGGCAGGGTTACCAGGACCACCTACTGGGTGTCAAGGCGGCACACTTATTGCTGTTCATGACCCCCAGCTCCACTAACAGCTAATTAGCGTACACCACT
>JAYGXS010000001.1:86759088-86773575 GCA_036362985.1 Ligula intestinalis | reverse complement strand
GAGAGAGTGCGATAGACTCTACGCAAGTGCACTATCAATATAAACTACTTCATGTGCACTAAACTACACTTTGCTGTAGGTTCACGCGGCATGGAGCTCGTCGAAAGCGACGATCAAAATGTCATGTAGACAGAGCAACCAGTTCCCCTACCCCTTTAGGTTGTGATTACCTGCAAGTCAAGTTGATCCTACCGCGGAGGGGATTTTTGCACGTAAGAAGACCCCCCGCCATATCAATCATCCCACTGCCGCCGCCGCCAACCACCTAGCCCACATTCCTGCTCTCGAGGCTGAGCAGGCAGGCGCGACGACGACGACGACGACGACGGCTGCCACACTGTTCACCTTCCCACCTAGACTCACGCGTCTGCCGTGCGCGCGCGCGCGCACGCGAATAACCGACCCTATAACCATAGCTGCTGTCACCACGGCGGTGGCGGTGGCGATGGCGGTAGCAGCGGCCGTGGCCGCCACCGCCAAAGGCAACTTTAAGGGCAACACTGGATGTGGATGCGGCCGGCGGTGGTGGTGGTCGCGCTCTAATTGTGGATGCAGCCACCAGGCACGCGCCCGGCGCGGCGCGGCGCACGCGGGGAAGTCGTTAATCGTGTGTGACAGGCGGCGACAGCAGCAGCAGCTAGTGGGTTGTGTCCTGAGGACGACTAGGAGGAGGAGGAGGCGGCATGAACAACGACGGCTGCGGTAGCTATATAGTCATCACTGTCAGGATCTTGTCATCTGCCTCCCTGCCTCCCTGCCTGCCTGGTCGGCCAGCTCGCGCCCACCGTCTTTGCACGCCGAGCGTGTCTCGGATTGCCTTCCGCTGACCCGATTTCCCCAGCATAAGCGGTCAGACTAGTGCTGTGGTAGGAAAGGTTGTCTGGGTCGGGGCAGGCCTCTGGTTTTATTTCTGTTTCTGGCAGCAAGGACTGGGACTAGATCGTTGTGGCTGCGGTGTAAAGAAGCCGTAGGCGAGGTTTACACGACAGGCGTGGCAGAAATTGAATACAAGGTTCGTTGGCTGGAATTCGACAATCTCAGAGCCAGTAACTAGTGTTCAAACAAGTTTTCGTGAGCTCGGATTTCAGAAGAAGCGACGGACATGGTCATTCAGGCCCTTTGCAGTTATTGTGGTTTGTATTCGGCCGCCGACCGTTGGGGCATTTGCACAGCTTCCATTAGTTCTGAGATAATCTAGCCGCTTCACAACCTGTATATAGTTGCTAACCGGAGTTGGCTTACTTTGAGCCCGTCCATACGTAGAAACGCTGTATAACGTGGCATGAGAAGAAGAGAGGATTAGACACAGGCCAGTAATTCAACCTCCAAACATAAGTTGAAAAACAGTGATTATTTCGGTCCCACGAGGGAATCTCAGAATTCAATAACTCTGTCCGTAAAGTGTTGAAGAGGCCTTCAGTTGTTCCTTCTCATTGGCACGTTTTTGGTCTCAGCGGACCTCTTTTACTTTCTAAAGTCCCAGCTTTTAAGGAACGGGAGGTTTCACCAAAGTGGCCAGCCAGTGGCACTGTCCTAAGAATTGATCTTGTAGACTAGTTTGCCCACGCTGTTTTCGATCGAAGCTTGAAGGATGCAGTTGAAGGAAAATCAGTGGCACAAGGCTTTCGGCGCCTCCATGACTCCGCATCGAGGTTGTTCAGTTGGAGGGACATGCTCTTCTCCTTCTTTAAAGGTATCCAATCGAGGTGGATATTAATGGGAGGAGACTCCTTCTACCTCCCTGTCGTCCACAATACTGCCAAAGAGCATCCCACAAAACGCTAACTGACACCTAAAGTTATCAGGAGTTACCATGATGGAGGTTTAGAGTTTTTTCTGTTAATCAGACCATCTGACCGTTGTAAGGGGTCCCAACTTGCCAATTTACTTTGGTGACAGCATTAGCATGTTACTCACCATTTTCTCAGGAATATAATTGATCATGAAAAACCAACTACCGACCTCTGGGTACAAACTCAAAACCTCGACCACGAATTATTGCATGGTAACTTTGCAGTGATGGCATTCTGACAACGTTTGGCGCTCTAAGGTATAAAGCAGTAAGTCAGAAGGCAGTTTTCCAATAGTGTGGGGGGACCTTCTAGTCGGAACAGCTTATGTAGCCACCAGCCTTCCCCTTCCCGTAGCTTGCGTTAAATGTGAAGAAGGATGCCCACTCTCATATCTAAAATGTAGCAGTAACTCCGACCCAAACCCTCAACCTTAATACTAATGGCAACCTAAAATCCAGCCTGCATTTCCTTTTAATTTATCGTATTACCGCCTTGCCCTGCCTGGGGCCACAAAAACTGTCCCCCTCGATATTTTTTACTTGCCTGGCCTTCCTGTTCAAGACACAACCGCTGATTTTCAGTGACTAGAAAATATATATCTCAGGAAATAGATGATTGAATGTTTCGCTACTGTGAGACAATACCTGTATTGACCTGAAGTTTCGTCTTCAAGTCTCAAACTCGGCATCAGAGAAAAAGAGTATGGGTGGTGATAGCGGGTGTGGACAGTGCAGTCTTTAGGGGGAAAAAGGGTCTCCCGTGCATCCACCGGTCCTCATAATTAGTTGTTGCTTGACTCCTAAATGACAAACGAATTAAGTTCTACTTTCACCGACTTGGTAACTTACTTTAACCCCCAGTTCGTGTCATAGTAGTTTTTAAAACAGCATTAAATTCCCACAGAATGACAAGAAGGAAGACTTTAAAAAAGTCAGGAGGCCTATTCGATCACTGCTAGATGGCCTTCAATCCCCCTAGAGGCGTTCATAAATCACAGGTATTTACCTGACTTATATTGTAGGACACTGTTTTGGGCAAAGCCGCCCCCGAAAGACGGCGTTAGGTCCTACCCGGTTTGCGTTTTATTAAATAAGAAGTAAGATTTCAAGTCTTGGGAGACTATTACTAATTCTTCTTCTTCTTCTCAATTTGATAAATAATTTGTGAAGGGGGCAGTCCATTGTCATATCTGTATCTATCATGCGCATGGGTGAATTCGGTGACAGCCAGACAGAACTCAGTCTAGTACGGACTGACGCCCGTGCCTGCTGGGGAAAGTGCCATACACCTGAATGACATACGACAGAGCACGGAAAATAATAGGGTTGTCGCGCTCCTCTGTGTTCTAAAAAACCGTTGGGAAAAAAGGCAGGATTGCAAAAACTGGGAATTAGGACTTTTGTTTATCAAATTCGCGTGCACTTGAGGAGGTGGACGAGACAGGGAACTACTTTTTTGACTAGGTGGGGACCATTCGTGTCGCTGTCGCAGACAACTCGGTGAGCTACCACACCACTTGTTCTTTGTAAAAAAAAACCAATGGAGTGTTGGCGAACAGGGGGTTATAGCTGAATGCTGAACAAGGCAGTCAACAAGCCCTTTTACTCCCACACTGTCCACCACGGAAGAGGGGGGGGGTAGGGGTCTCACTGAGCACTGTATGTCAGGCCGTTGGCTGAAACACTCCAGGCAAGGGGACCTAGACAATGTAGAATATAGCTGACCCTGTTCTACGCTCTTCACCTCATTAGACACTTATGCTCATTGTGGGGACAAGCGTGAGTGCAATGTGTTTGATTAGGGTCACTTACTTCTCCTCCTCCTCCTCCTCCTCCTCCTCCTCCTCCTCCTCCTCCTTTTTCCCCTCCGCTTCTGCTTCTTCTTTTTCATTGACGGGTAGCACACCCACAGATGTTCTAGCGGAACGAAAACCCCGTGGAGACAGAGGTCTCAGTGGCTACCGACCTTTTTAAAAAACACGAAATTTGACCCATGGAAAGCGGATTGGTGTTCACTGTCAGTTTCGACCTGGCGGAAGCAATGGGTTCATGCCACTTGTCTGTTGCGTAGGTACGCGCGAGTGTGGGCAAAGAAAGGCCTGCAACTCGTGTGATTAGTCAACGATAGTTACGAACTGTCAATCTAACCCTGGCCATCGGCCTATCAAAACCTAGCGCTGTCTACTGAGGACATCAATCAAGAATGTGCCAGCACACAAGTTTTGAAGACAGTTACTTGGCTCTTCTGTGCGGAAGCTAGCAAGCTAGCCCCGAAGCAAGAATTCGTAGTTTAGGTTTACTTCAGTGAGTGCGTAAATGCGCTCAGTCAGCATTTTGCTTTCTAGGTAGTGAATGAGCAAGTAAACAGTTCTCGCAGAGTTTGCAGCCTTTGTAGTTTAGCATGCCTGTGACTTGCAGACAGTAAACATTGTCAGTGAGGGAGTGTTACTGCAGAAACAAGGATGTTTTCTCCAATTGATATTTCAAATGTTCTTTTCTAACTGCCTTATCCCGTCCGTCCGTTCTAGCTACGATCGGGTTGCGATCGGGTGTATTAACAGGAGTAGTGCGGCATTAACCGGCTGTATTATAGACATTTTCATTTCACTAGTGGCTATTTATGTAGACGAAATAAATAATAGAGAGTGCTACTGACAGCATGGGAGATTGGAATAACCATAACGCGATCAGGGAGACCTGCAATCTCTTTTAATGCATCCGACCAAAACCGACGGGCAAGAAAGCACGTAGCTCGACTGTTAGGACGTTAGACTTCTAGCCAACAAGCTCCTGGGTTCGAGCTTCGAGGCTTGCAAGTAACGCGAGGCGCGTTCCTGGTTTAGCGGCCATCTTCAGTCAGCTGCACCCAAGCCCATTTATCTGTACTGTGAATAGAGATGACTACACGAACGCCAGGGTCTTGTTGCTAAGATGAAGAAGAACATGCAATAATCACAACGGCAGTAGATGTATGCGTACGTGCTTGGGCACAGATATGCAGGCGTAGGGGCGCATTATTTGTTTGTAAATGAGCGATGGAAGCGCAGTCACCAAACTGAGTTCACCATCACTCGCAGCGGCCTGGCACCAGCACACAGGAGTTGGCTCGTTCCTGCACCTGTCTTCCGCGTCCCCTCCCCTCCCTCCCCCCTTCTACCCCTTAAACATACAAACCCGAAGCGTGGCGACCTTAAACGCGTCACGATTAGGATGATGATGATGGGGATGCGGAGGAGAAGGCTAAGAGATCAGAGGCCGGCGGTCTAACAGCATGCGGTTAGCGCTCACTGGCGTGCGTGCGTGTGTGCATGTTGGGTGGAGGATGATGGCAGCTGCCGGACAGCGACAATTTAAGCGGCATATTTCGTGCTCCTTGTTGTTCCATTCTTACTGTCTACTCAGGGGCGACTGCACTTCAAGCAGTGTCTACAGGCCACGCCAACTGCGTCACTTCGCAGCGCCTTGGTTTGGCAACACAATTTTTGCAGCCTGTAGGAAGGGATTTTATACAAATGGTAGTCGTGGTATTGACTGGAATATTGCAGACGGCAGAAACACCATCAACTACGTTACTGACAGTGACTGTAGAACTATAAAGAATGGGTTTTACCTACAACACTAACAAGGAAAGCAGTATCAACGGTAGTGGCAGTGAACTCCCAACATACCAGTGTGCAGACAGAAGAACATTACCGACATATAAAAGATAGAATACGATGGCCATTTCTGACTTATTAGTCGTCCTCAGCTAGTCATACCCAACTCAAGTGTTGCTCCAGAAATTGGTAAACCGCTCGTGTTTCGAATCCGCAACCTTGTTAATCAGAAGTTCAATACTCTCTACCAGTGGGTTCGATATGAGGGTGGCCTCCAGCACTTCTAGTATTACGATTTAATGAATGCTCTTTCTCTGGTCAACAGTACGCGCCAAGATGTATCAGCGTAACAGTAACCCAGCCGAGCAGGTGATAACCCGAAGTTTTTTGGTTTTAATTTAGTCTGTTTGCTTCGTCGATGTGTCATTTTATTGCTTCCCATCATCTTCCCACTAATAATGTCATTGGACTTTGACAGAAGCCGGCTGGGAGATGTTGCAAGCTCTAATGGTTGCAGTAGAGGCGCTGGGGGTTGCAGTACTAACAGGGATGACGCCAGAACTATTTCTAATAATAGTACCGACGGTAATGGTGTTAGTAATAGCTCTGATAATGATGCATACCATATTCAGAGTAATATTGGACTTATCAAGGTGGTGTACTCGATGGATGGAAATGCGTCAGAACAGCAGACGGTTATAAGGGTAAATGCATGCAATGCATATGAGTCCCCTCCTCCATTCGCCAGTATTCTGATTCATTGAAAAACCTAGAAGGCAGATATTGCGAGCAAAGGCAAGGGTGACCTGGATGGACATTTTCAGCTTATTAGGCGTCGTCAGCCAGTTAGAACCAGACCCGAGTGGTGTCCCGCCCGAGCCTCAAACTGGCGACCCTTTTGATCAGTGTCAAATGCCCTAACTATTGAGCCACGAGCTCTTTATCTTGCTGGTTTAGGTTGGGGATATTGACACTCGTTGGTGAACGCTGGGTGAACATTCATCAACGAAAACCAGATAAACTTCAGACAGACTTACAGGCAGATAGTTCACTACTAGTGGTGATTTGATATTTTTTCGAAGCTCGTCGATTGAGGCCTACTCAGACGGAATAAATTTATCTCGGGTTCTAAATCGATTGCTGTGACAGTTGATATCAAAGTTTGATGACATGTACCCTTGCATGGGAAGAAAGTTATTGTGGTTTACCTAGAGGTTCGCAATTAAATGCCGGTAAAGGTGTATAGAAGAACAGAGGTGTAAGATTTGTCTCTTTTTAGCATGAAATTTGGGTGCTCTCGGAAGGTAATTTCTGTAAGTTTCTGGCTTCACGTTTATAAGGGTTACAAAGACATCGAGACATAGATCTATATCAACACTAACTAGAAAAATTTCGGGATAAAATTGGATTAAAAAAGCTTCTATAAGGTTCACTTTTGCGCATTTCGACTTGCATGTTCACCTTCAACAGAAAAAAGATCGACTTATGACACAGTCAGGGGGAGCTAGTTTAGAATAATATAGAGCTGATCATCTCCAGATAACCAACGTTTTTCAATGAAAAAAATTCGAAAAAATATGCAAGAAGCCGCTGATGGCATTTTTTCACATGACGTTTAGATCGGCTGTAGGAGTAGCTGACTGGCTACCTAAGCCCTCGTGAGTCGGACTATCAAAGCTGCTCCGTGCCAGTAAAGAGTTACGATAATTGAAACAATCACAGATGAGGCCTCCGACTTTGAGGTCTCCCCAGCTCTTAAATTCCGCATCACTCAGAATACCTAAGTGGCATAGTTCACGAGCACACAGCGCTCCGCTTTATGCGTTCACAAAACTGGCTCAGGAGCGTATAAGTAGACCTTTATTCACAAGGCCTCAAACAAGGTGCTTGTCAACGTAAATGGCCTGAATGAGACAATGGTCTGATTCTCCTAGGTACTTTGCGGTTCCAGGTTTCTGGGCGCATGCATATAATGTCAGGAACTATCTATTAATCAGTAGTCTTGGACAGACAGTGTCATATAATGGGGCTGTTGCATCTTGCAGCCCATTTTATAAAAGTAACTTCTAAATAATCACAAAACGGAGGGCACACCTAACGTCCTCTTTTTCTGAGGCTGTTTTGCGTTCTCTTTAAAGTTTGTAGTGTGCATTACTAGGGCAAACACCTAGTTCGTTCTGAAGGTGAATTTACGAATGATAATTAAAAGTAGTTGAAGGCTCCATCTGCCTCGTGTAGTGACTGAGCGCTTGTTAGTAGTCTTTGTTCTCCCCTTCTGTCTTTCTCTCTCTTGGCTAAACTAAGGGTTCTACTCAGAGGTATCTCGAAAGTTTGGCAATGTGGTTTCGTGCTTGCTTTTGAACACTAATCATGCCAGCTAAGCAGAAACAGAGGGAAGGGGGTTATGCGACCATCACGTAATATGAAGCAACTGTCTTCTGGTAGCAGGTTGAACGGATAATATTCAACACAATATATCCATAGGCATTTGCGGAGACCACTTGTGTCCTAGTTGGTAGATTTAGTATAATTTTTATTATTAGTGCTTGAAGTAGATTTATGCACATCACTTTTCTGTGACATTGAATAATGCTTGTCTCGACCAGCCTGAGATCCAGCGGGAGAGCGTAAGCGTAGATACTCAATTATTGTGGACCTGAGTTCGAGCTTCGGCTCTTCGCGGTCTGGGGTCGAGCTATGTCTGGCTTCGGCGGAAAAGTGAGCCCCATCTCTCATTGCATACGTCTGTGTCTTTGTGGTAATGCTCTCCGAAATATACCAGCATTTATTCCAAATAACTGAAGTGACTTCCCATACAATGGCCGAAATAGAAATGTTTTTTGGATACCTGATTTAAGTATGGCCATCTCCTGTGGAATAAAACGCAAAGTTAGCTCCGGAACACTCCACAAACGCGTAGTTTTAAGCACTTAAAATGTAACCGCTAATTACTGATTTTTGTGGTATTCTACTTAAGGGAAAATGCGGGCTTCTCGAGTATTCTGGAGTTAAAGTACTTTTACAACAGCATCGTTAAGCATTTTCACAGAGGGATAGAAAGAAAACATGCTTCCCTCACCGAAGAGAGAGACTCCAAGCGGGCTGACCTCGTAGGCAAAACCCTTTACTGGTTCCTCTAATTAACTAGACGCACACGCATGCGCACAGACTTCTTTTCTCTTTCCCGGCTTTGCGCACAGCCCCTTCCCCGCGCACACCCTCTCCGTTCTTCTCCCCAGTCCCGCTGCCGCGCTGCGCTGCGCTCCCTCGGGGCTACGGCACCCCTTCTCCCCGTCCCGTCCCACCCCCTCCCCTCAACCTGCACCGCTGGCCAGCCAGCCAGTCCGAAGGACTGGACTGACACATGTCCAGCTCTTTAATCATTTCGTGCTCGCACAGGGATTCAAAGCCGACTCCTCCTCCTACTCCTGCGCTCCTCTGTCTCTACTCCGTCGCGGTGAGGACGCTATGAGTCCGTAGTAAAGCAGCCTGTGTCGCTACTGCTGCGCCGCTCGGCATCAAGCGGCTGCCGTTAATGCCGCCTCCTTGATTGGCAAGTGTCCGACACAAACATACAGGGAGGAGGCGGGGGGAGGAGGAGGAGGAGGAGAGGAAGGACTGGGGGCGGGAAGGGGGGGGGCTGTTACCACCATCGATACGTGCTCCCCCCCCCGCCACTAGGTGTCGTGTGCCTTTGAGGCGGCGATGGCGGAGACCGCGGTGCTCTGAAGGCGGGGATGGCAGAGAATACGAAGTTGATCTGGAGTATCAACTCTTTTCCGCAGCGACCCTCTCCACACTCCACCCTCTCTCGCTTTTGGATACCATCCCCTGGAGGCGTTTCGGAAAAAAAGAGCAGGAGAGCAGGGAGCAATAAGGGAACCCTTTCAAGTCAAACAGACTGGAGGAGGGGAAGGGAGCGGAGAGGAGAGGAGAGAACGCAGTAATGTTCACAAATTAGACGTGTCTTCTCTGATAAGGCCAGTAATCAGAAAAACGCCGCTGAGTACAGTCTCCGCCTACCCCTCTTTCACCACTGAAAGCCCTTACTGCGGCAAAACCGCAGTCAGTACAGCAAACAGAAAAAGTGGAGTTAGGGGAAGAACTGCTAAATTAGAAGTGAACTTGTGAAAGGTCTTTGAAGTAAAGCAGCGCTGGGGTAGCTGGCAAAACGTAGGGATGCTAGAATAGTCATTGCTGACTTACTGACCAAGATCAACTAACAAGCTCCTATTCGTTAACGCTTCAGAGATTCGACATGCTTTAAGCTCCGGAACTTGAGCAGACTTCTCAAGGAAGGCTAAGACACTTAAAAGGCAGGCACTTAGAAGCAGAGTACACAAACAACGATAAAGCTAACTGTAGCCCATTAGCTGGTCATGAAATGGCAGGACCTTCAAGTAGGCACACAATCTCCTTGATGACTTTTACTCATCTTCTATGTGAACTCATCTGTCTCACCAGTGGAGGTCAAGAGAAGTACGGTTTTATCACTGTATGAAATCGTGTGAATGCCATACACAGTCGTAATAATTTAAACCTCACGAACTCTAAATCTTTTCATAGCAGAGGTCAAACGGGATGACATGCACGGTAATAGATGATGTCCTGCTTTGTGGTCCAATCGGAAGAGATCAGGCCAAAACTATAACCAAACTCGGTTTTTCCACTCCGTCCTGGGGTTTCTATGATTCCATAAAAAGGGTGATGAATGGCATCGACGGCAACAGTACCAGCCGTTCAAGCACTGAGTTCGATCGCCAGTAACTGTCTCCCCTCAAATACGCATTCCATCTACCCCTTTCTCTTCCGTTTCTTCTTCTTCTTCTTCTTCTTTTTCTTTTTCTTTTTCTTCTTCTATTATTTTTGTCCGGATACAGGGATAGAAAAACATCATTGTAGTTAGGTGACCTTTCACCAAACTGCGGCAGGAGTAAATAGTTCAGTGCCTTAACCCTAACCTAAACCCTAACCACAACCCCTAAGCTTGATCCTTACCTTAATGCCGACCCAAGCTTGAACGCTAACCATACTTCCCCTGGGATTAGGTGTAAATCCACCGGTATTAAAGCTGGTGGATTTTTTGAATGCCCTGTCACGAGGACTACATAGGTTATCGCTGCGTTTTCTTCCTCACAGCCATCTTCTTAGACTTCGGCCGATTGTTCACTGAGCACCTGTCTGCGTCAGCTTCGCCCCAAATCCTTTTTTATTTCTCCGGTTTCCTTTTCCAGTCTTCGATTTTTCTCATTGTCTTTGTCAACGGCAGATAGTCAGCCCCACGACCTGCTATGCGCTAGCTCGCTGGCTCGCTTACGCACGCACACAAGCATAGACACACACACACACACACACACACACTCCCGTTGATCAACCTGGCGTATTGGGCGGATGAGAGAGAGAGAGGGCGAGCGACACTGATCACCCCCCTCCCTTCTGCCTGCGGGGCGTGTGTCCGAATGAGCGTGTCTCCAAATTCGGGGCAAACAGCTGCAAAGGCTGGAATAAATCAAGCTCTGTGGGCGGGGGGAGGAAGAGGAAGAGGAGGGGGCGGGGGGCCCGGCTTGACGACTTAATCACCTGCCGCAACATCGCGGTCACCGAGTGACGCCGCGGCGGCGGCGGCGGCGGAGGCGGCCGCCACCACCGCCACACAGTCACGCCGCCCAATCCGGGCGTGCGCGCGTGTGCGCCAGCGGGGCACGCATAGACGCGTGTCGTAACACCGCATCTGCGCGGTGACAGTGACGGCAGCGGCGGCTGCCCCTTTTTGCTTCGTCACTGCTGCCTCGGGCACCCTTGGCGTTGGCGTTGGTGATGACCGCGTCTGCTCTCATGAGCTCTAGGCTTTCATCTCACGGAGGGTAACCACCCCGAGGACTGGCCGATGGCGTCAAACCATGCACGCGTACAGAGACTTTAGATGTGATGTGTTTGAGTAATTTGAAGGTCAGTTGCTGGCCATTGATTTGTTGGTTCGTTTTCCGGCTCTGACTCATACGTAAGGCGGCAGGAATCTCAATTATAGTTAGAGAAGTTGAGATGCGTTTCAGAGTGGTCAGGTAGTCGCTCCTGCTTGCCGGGCATTGTTTTGTCTCCCTACATGTCTCGTATTGTAGGCGTGCCTAACGTACGAACCCTTCTTCATCTTCCTTTGGGGATGATGAACAGAACAATTTATGTGGACGTCGTTTCTTCATTCATGTTAACCTATATAAATACATATTTTTTTTCATCCAATTTAGACGAAACGGACGGACGCAGAAGTTAAAAAGACCAGGGCTACAAAGACTGCCGGTGAGCATACGGCGGATTCTGTCCAGGATCCTTTGGATTTCATGGATCACGAACGGTTCAAGGGAGACTACCGTCAGTCAGTGGAAAGATCTGGCCACACATCAGCGGAACAAAGTAAACATCCTGCAGAGATTTTAACGAAGCCTCCCCCTAAATCCGGGTTTGCCAGAGAGAAACTGGCCGATAGTGCCTTGACAGGTTCCATGGACTGCACCTCAATTGACAATGATTCAGAAGTCAAGCTCGAGACTCTTCAAGACTCACTGGCAAGTACAATGAAGCCGCCCCCCGAGGCCGTCGATCGCCCCGACTTCCGCCATCCAGGCCTACCTCCCCTTTGGGGAGCTAGCGGTGACATGATTCGCCCTCTGATGTTATCCTCAATCACTTCAAACCCCTACTGGCCATTTGGACATCTCTCCAAGCTTGATCAGATGACTGCAGCGGCTGCCGTGTTGCGTCAGCTTATGCTACCTCCCGAGCCCCGGAAATCGACACCCCAGGCCAACACTACTACCTTACCCGCTTTTTCCACCCCAGGTGCACGCCAGACCCTTCCCTGCGCCGCTCCTTCCCCTGCCATTTGCTCGTGCTCCTCGTCCTCCTTCTCTACCTCCGATCTAGTCTCGCCTCTGTCAGAGCTTCCACTTTCAATGTCCTACTTCCCACCCTGCGATATGTCCCTTCCAAAGATGTGTTCAACGAACAGCAACCTACCTCTCCATCCCACTCCTCCAAAAACCCAGCTTCCCTCCTCCACGCAAACCTTCATTCCCTCGAGTTGCCCACCGGCGTCTTCGCTCTCTGCTTGGTACGCCGCTGCTAGTCAAATGTCCTGTCCCGCGCCCAAATTCCACACAACCAGCGCTACGGAACCGAGAATGCAGACCTTCCCAGAGCTGTTATCACTGCCTAGCCACCAGCCGGATCACGCAGCCGAGGATAAACAGGCAGTAATGGCCAACACCGGGGCTGCAGGAGCTGGCTTACCGGCCAACAACATCTTCCGTTCCTTCCTTTCGGCAGCTTCAGCCATCTCAGCCAACAACTTGTCCCCTACACGAGAAACTGACTTTCATAAGGCGGCGGCAGCCGCAGCTGCGGCTGCTGCTGCAGCTGCTTGCTGTTCAGGCCAACAGCCTCGGTTACCTGGCCAAATGCAGGGGCCCACAGACCTCACCGGTGGCTCTGAGAACTTCACGGAGAGACGCCAACTCTCGGGGGGTGGAGAGCTACCGACCACTGCCAGTGAGGAGAAGTTGCCGTTCGGAACCGGTTTTGGCAACCTTTCGCATCCTCCCTCCACCTCGTCCTCCTTCACTGCTATGATGGCAGCCGCTGCTGTGGCCATGGCGGGTCTTTGTCGGAGCGGTGCGGGCGCCGGTTGCAGCGGGTTGCCCCCCACCAGCCTCCCAGCCTTTCCCGGCCTACCCTACGACATGCATCCGGGTGGCAGTAGAATTGCAGAGACTATGGGCTACTCAGAGTCTAAATTACCACAGAACTTCGCGGGAGAAAAGAATGGCGGGGATACGAGTGGGCGACTGGACATGCTGACCACCGGACGCGATATGTCGCCGGAAGAATACATGATGGAGGACGAAGAAACTGACCTTGACCCCGAGGCTTTTGATGAAGTAGCCGGACAGATCATAGAACATTCTATGACGGCAACAAGAGGAGAAGACGAGGAGGAACTTCTGTTGATGCGGCCGCCCAGTAATGGTGCAGACCCCAATACAGGGTTAGCTGGAAGCGGTGGTCGTGTTTCATCCAGTCGCCGCCGGGTCAGTAGGAAGCGTGCCCTGCTGTCTTTGGAAAATCGAACCGGCAGAGGAGAGGCTGAATCTAATGGATACCCTAGTGGAGGAAAGATCCGTGACTCTAAACGTAAATTACCCATTCTTCCGTTTCTCATAGCCTTGTACCCTTGAACTTTGATTTAATTTAATCGGCTTGACAGATAGAATGCATGGGAGAAAGCTAATTGGAAGCACAGTAAGCTACCGCGAGGAAACGGTTTCTGTGACATCTAATTAGTTGCGGCTATAGTCAATCGAAGTACGTCAGGAAACTTTCTGAAGCATACTATACGACAGGCAATGGAACGTGGGTGGGCGTTAGACAACTGAAAAATTTATCACAGCTGTGATGCCTCGCCCTTCTGCCTTTGTTTGTTCAGTTAACCACCTGCACCTAGTCTATTCATCCCTTCGCGACACCTATTGGAGGTCCACTGTGGGGGGTCTTGAAGCTGAATCTCACTGTTGATTCCTAAGCGGTCGACGGCCTATCTCACTCGGGCGTGTGTGTGTGTGTGTGACAACATCACGTCAAATCCCCCCAACAGGCACACCATGTCGCTATTGATTGTCACCACAGTGCATACAAATTAGCTCACTCATTCAATTCCTTCCTCTGCCACCCTGAAAGGCTCAGGACTGACTGGAGTCCACATAGTAATAAGTTTAGGGCCTGTCAGCTGTGTTTTTTGCACATCAAGATGAAAAGTTGATTTGTGCAGGTTTGTGCGTGTTTATTCGACTGATGACTGGGCTCACAGCCTCACGTTTGACACAGTCAGTCAGGTGTCCATATGTGTTTTTGGCTGCTCAGCAAGAGGTTGGGGGTAGATTCAGCAGACGAGTGGAAAAAGCCGAGTCATGTGAATTGGATGGCCCTAACGTAACAGGTGATGTGCATGCAGAACTGAGCCGTATGTCACCCGCACCTCTACCCAGATTGCTAATGGTGGGCTGACTGACTGAGTGATTAGTTTTGGACGACCTTCTACTCTCTCTC
>JAYGXS010000001.1:86716336-86749091 GCA_036362985.1 Ligula intestinalis | reverse complement strand
ACTACTACTACTACTACTACTACTACTACTACTACTACTACTACTACGACTACTACTACTACTACGACTATTACTACTAGCTAGAAATGTAGCTGCATGTTAATAGTACCGGTACTAACACCGAGGCTGATAAAAGCCAACGCTAGGACTCATACTTCCTTGATATCAAGAAGGAGTGGGAAATCTGGGTTTATACTATTTTGAGTAAATACACGTTTGAGGCCCTGAGCCTTTATTTCCACCCTCTCAACTCTTTCCACCAGGCTGTGTCCATTTCTATTTGTTTTGCACTACAAGGACTACAGGGAACAACTGCTGCTTGTGTGACTTTGGCGCTCATTGGTGCATATAAGAACGGAAAATAGGATACCCAACTGATGCGATCAGGTCATTGTAGAACCATTAAAATTCTCCGAGTCGCGACCACCGTCAAAACGGGGCCTCTAATGATTCGAGTTAACAGAACTATGGACGAGGAAGAAGGCGTGCCGAGCACCAGATCAATTGATCTATTGTTCCGAGCTTTCGAACTCTTACAGAAGTCCAACGTCGGAGATGAGAAGGCAACCAAAAAGAAAGTAATTATAGCGGCCATAGGCCAGTCAACTGTCAGAAAACATTAGGTTGTCAGGGGGTTAGAAACAGCAATCGATAAAAAAGGATGAGAGGGGAACGGGGCAATTATTTGTCACTGGAGTTGGGGGGGACAATTAAAGTGGCGTATGCTAATAAGCTGTCAGTGGAGCTCGGGGTCATGAAAAGCAATTAGCGTGCCGCCTTGTCACCCCGTAGGTGGTCCTGGTAACACCGCCTCCTCTTCCAGCTGGTTCGTTGTGGGATCCTCTTCGCTTGCCTTCCTTATGTTTGGTTTGGCTTCTTTCCGTCTCTTTCCAAATAATGGTGCAAGACTTTGTAGGCTGTTGACAGCTCTAGAAGCCTGCTGATCGAGTTGGCATCCGAGTGCCATGCCTCGAGAGTCAGCCTTTTGGCTTTTGAGTTTCCTAGGCCTACGATGGTCGCTCCTTTGAGATCGAAGTTGCGAGTTTGGGTCCAGTTTCTGGGCGGCTCGTTTGTGCTCCTGTAGGGGGGTTTGCAATTCGCGGCTTGTTTCTCCAACATAGTTGCAGTCTTCCTCATCGCAACGTATCCTGTAGACGACCGCAGAGGTTTCTGTGAGGCAGTCGGTCTTTAGGTCGCATCACCTGGTGGCGTATTGTCGCTTGAGGTCGATGGGCTATGCCTACGTCTGCAGGTTGTAACAGTCGTGAGACTGCTTCAGAGACGCCTTTTATGTAAACAATGACCCTCCAGACATCGGGTTGCTTTAGTACTGGCCGTTGTCTGTTCACTCGGTGTCTGCTTTGTTTGACAAATGAGTTTGGGTAACCATTAGCTCAGAAGGGTTCCTGAAGTTGTTGTTGTTCATCACTTCTGGCGGTTGGTGTGCTGTAGTGTGTTTGAACTCTTTGAAAAGGAGTACGAACGCAGCTACGTTTGTGGCATTGGGGTGATTGCTGTTGAAATTTAATACTTGGTTCGTGCTGGTGGTCTTTCTGAATACTGCAGTTTGCAGTAGTCCAGTCGATCACCGGCGCACCAGGACATCGAGGAAGGGCAGTTGGCCATTTGTTTCCACCTCCATTGTGAATTGGATATCTGGATAAACCGAATTCAGTAACTCTTTGAGGTGCTCGATGTCAGATGTTTTGACAATGAGGAAGGTGTCATCAACATAACGAGCCCAAAAGTTCGGTTGATGCTTAGTGAAGACCAGTCGGTCTATCCGTTGGAGTACCACTTCACCCTACGGGATGCCAAGGCGGCACGCTAATTGCTGTTCATGACTCCCAGCTCCACTGACAGCTGGTTAGCGTACAGCATTGCCAGCTGGTTAGTGTACAACACTTAATTGCCCCCCCCCGACTCCAGTGACAACTTAATGCCCGCCTCCCCCCATCCTTTTTTCGATCGCTGTTTCTAACCCCCTGACAACCTGATATTTTCTGACAGTTGACTGGCCTATGGCCACTATAATTACCTGCTTTTTTGGCGGCTTTCTCATCTCTGGAGATGGACTCTTGTAAGAGTTCGAAAGCTCTGAACAACAAACCAACTGATCGCGTGCTCGACACGCCTTCTTCCTCGTCCATGCAAATACCTCGATCGCGAACTTTTTCATTTATTTCTCCTTCGTAATAGAACTATACTGGTCTGAACTCACTTGCCTGATGAATGGGGTTCATGGTCCAACATCCTCCGTTGGGCATGGAGCCGCAAACAGTCTGAAGCAAGAAACGAAGTGACTTTACCCATTCCGAGTGGGTTAAAAAGTGGGCTAGTTCCTTTTTCTGGCATCTGCGGGCCCAGTCATAGTAATCGAGGGAGCTTGCAAACTGAACAACTATTCTTTCTGTAAGAAATTATCGGTTCGTTATCCATCTGACTGACCAGCTCTGAGATAGGCAATAGTGTGATCACGAGGCCTAATTTGTCTGCAGATTAAATGTTATACAGGATCTGGATTCAATCGCTGCTCTAAAAGGTCTAACAACGGTACCTGTTTAATTGAGGACATGTAGGCTAGACATTATGAGACTGCTAAGGTATTTTTGATGTTCTGAAGAACTTCACAACGATAAGAGGCCGAAAGTTTAAGTCTGCGGCATCAATTTGGCGAAGTTGTAGATCCCAAACCCCACAAATGAGAATTAATTTGCCGGACAATAAAATGTGAACTAAGATTTCCGTTATATGCAAAAAACGAGAAGAGGTTAATGGCAGGGCTGCACTAGCGCAAAAAGCTCTTAAGTAAAATTATTCCAACTTCAAGGGGAATTCTATTCGAGCGATTCGTAACGCAGCATAAGAGTCGAAATTAGGGGGGAGATAAATTTGAAAATTCACATTCGCATACCCTTATGAAACCGAATCCCATGCATTGGAAGACCATTCTACTGTGTCTTTGTAAGTAGCTGAGGAAACCGACAACATTACGATTTCAGCAAAAAAGAAATATCTTCCTACAGCATTGAAGCTGAATTTACCTACCACTTGCGCCATGCAGTACTGAGTTTAACAGATCCTGGTTGTCAAGCCAAGTTTATGTCAACTCATCTATGTTTGCATATACGTCCCCCTCTCAAAACAGAAGCCACGGAGGGTCGTGGCATGCATCAACCTCTAGCGTTACAATGAGCTCTGGTCAACTCTGGTCATACATGTGCCGACAAGCGTTGACCTGTGGCCTACCTCGTGGCCGCCAGTGTCTTCAATCACATTTGCAGTCCAGGTAAGTTTTAGCATTTAGATTCTCAATACACGTGAACAACCAAACGCATTACTAGTCGGGGATTTGTCGGCTGCCATCTGCTAGCATAGATGGGTCTCACCCACGATGGGTGGCCGGCTGAAAGGACTCCGAGAGACAAAGCGAGAGAAAGATATGCTTTATTTTGAATATATCATTCTAAAATCTTCCACAAAAACGTTCTCCCTTCACAAGGAAAACAATTAGGCGC
The DNA here is from genome assembly GCA_036362985.1 of Ligula intestinalis. Classification (NCBI taxonomy): domain Eukaryota; kingdom Metazoa; phylum Platyhelminthes; class Cestoda; order Diphyllobothriidea; family Diphyllobothriidae; genus Ligula; species Ligula intestinalis. Next base: position 86,745,573 of record JAYGXS010000001.1, on the reverse strand, counting down.
ACAAACCCACCACACCGGGAAATAAAAAGCAATCTATAATCGTCGCTGATTGCAGTTGTCAACATCGTGAATAAATGTCATTCAAAACTTCGTCAAAGCTAGGCCACATTGGGCTGCTTTCAAAACAGCGTTAGCGTTGTGCACTGAGGACCTCAATGCAGTCCAAATAAACAAGGGCGGATAAGAATAGGTTAACAATTGCTGGAGTGGGCTAGCCGAACTGTACATAAAATTTTTACATGTGCATGAGGAAGGAAAAAAGGGGCGGCTCCTCCTTAAAGCGATCTTCATGATACTATTGAAAGCTGGTTGCTGTCTCAACACCAGAAGGATCCTCAAATAACAAGTCTGAGAAGACTGATTGAACTCGAACAACTTTACTGCTCAAAAAGCTGCACAGTGGCGCCGCGTACGATAGCCAGCCGTGCAGGTGCAAAAGTGGGGATGTGACAAGTTTAGGCCGTGCAATAAGTAATCAATCGGCTGTCGCCAGTCAAACGAGGCAGGATTATTGATTAGCTACAAGCGTAAACGCGATGAGTTGACATTAAGCGTGCAAAAGGGCAGTAGCGGGCAGCGAGCGAAGCTCAGCGCACGAAAGGCAGCATGAGTCAGCACAGTTTCTCTGGGCAACGAATTCCTACAATACTGTCACTTGCTTCAGCTCAAGGAACCCCAAATGAAGCCCAGGGCATTCGGTTTAAGGCACCAGATCGCGCATGGCACGCGCAGAGTGGCTCCTTATTTTGGTTGTTATCCTCTACTTTTCGTGAAGTTGATCTAGTCATGCTATCAGAACATGGTGAGGAGGAGAAGAGTGGCATAGGAAAAGTATACTTCAATAAAAAAAATGCGTACAAGACAGGGTTGGGTCCAGCCCGTGGAACAGCAGTAGGTCTCCTCACCTATAATGCTCAGGCAATCGTGGGTTTGGAAGATTGACGTATGCTGAATGTTTTGGCAGACGTTAAAAATATCAACTGGCCCCTGGATAATTTCAATCGCACGACCAGTAAACTCAACATGGAGGGCCCCAATCTATGCAACTTCTTTCCGTGGGTATGAACCTTAAGGATTATTTCGTCCGCTGACCACTGAAAACTAGTATTTCAAGTATGCGCCCTGCACAGGAAATAGAATTGTGTTTAACGGTTTTAATGCTCTTCGCGTATTGAGTTTGGGACCCTAAATACACAGGATTTCACGCGTAAAGCCTTCTACGCTTCTTGAAATATCTACGTGAATCTGTAGCATTGGCTTGCCAGACTCATTAGCATTCCTGTCCTTCGGTAGACAATTTAGCGGTATTCTCTATGTTTCCGTGTTCTCCTGAGTTAGTACTTCGAAAAGTCCCCATGTTCTTGCTCGCAAACATTGATCACCACTAACGTTTTCTAAGTCGGAGCACTATTTCAGCATCAGCGTGTTAAATCCAATTACTTGAGCTTTTCTGCAACCGTCTACGAAAAAAGCAACCATATTTAGTGGTAAAAATTTCAACCTTCCGTTGAAAAATGTAGTTAAAATTAAGCTCGCCAATCAGGTAAACCGAAGTACTACACTTTGCATCCTTTTGCGCGCATACAAAAGATGTGAATTTCATGACATGTTCACCAAACATTCTCAAATGTATTTTCGGTAGGAGAATATTATCTAAGCAAAGTTGTAATATTAGAGTCGTGCAACACAATCGCAAAATATTTCAGTCATGCCTGGATGATACTTTTTTAACGAGCCTCTTTCTAGGCGCCAGCGTAACCTTCAGTCTGCAAAAAATTCTTAAGTAGTATGTATTTGTTAATTTGATTTTGCTGCACTTTTAAATTTAAACAGATGTAAGGCATGTGCGAAAGTATTTTTATTGTATCTATTTTGTAGCAAATAACGCATGCAATTTTTTCCTTGCGAGGAATGATATGAATGAACGAAAGGTTTTCACCGATCTAGTCAAGGAACAATAAAGTTCCGCTTTGCCAAGGAGTTCGCAACGCAAAAAATGATATAATCCAGTTTTTAAATTTTTTTCAATGGCGGAGATATTTTGAACCCGATTTGCCAGAACGTTTAAATTCAGGGTTTACAGACTGCGTATTCTGTGCGTTCCATTTAAGGAAACTCACAGATTTCTCTGCACTATGACGAAGATTTCACACGATGTTCACATGATTTTACCGTGAATGTGGACCATCAGCGGCAGTAATGCATGCAAAGATAACATGCTTTACGGATAGAGGTTACATGGTCTTTAACAATCGCACGATTGGGAAATTTCTAAACATGGATGATGTCCTCTCTTCAAATCTAACATTTGACGAAGGTTAAATAAGTTACTAAATGAGTAAAAAAAGAATAATTTCGTGCATGTTCTTTTTAAAATATGGTAAAATTGATAAGGGCACTGAAAATCAATAACGAAAAAGAATGGCAATGTAAGATTCTGGCAAAACATATGTATGGTTTGCCAGAACCAATCAGTAAATAGGGTTTTCAAAGGCCCTGCCTATATCACTAATGCATACGGGATTATGGTGAATTTTGATAGCGTTAAATTTTTGAGGGGGGCCAAAAATAAGTTTGTTCAAATGTAGGTATCCTGACGTGACTGAAGTACCTTGGGAGCCCCGCAAATTAATCGAGAAGTAATAGATGCAATTGCTGGGACAAGAATTTTATTTGCCTGACGTTTCGCATTCCCCCTCGAACCTCTCATCAGAGACGGCAGCAGGGACAGCCCGAATGATGACAGTTCAGTGGGTCCCGACCGGCACACCGGCCACTAAGAAATGGGCGCACAAGGGAGCAACCATGAATTGTCATAGGTGTAGTGGCTCCTCTGACGATAGCACTAGGACCCTGCTGGTCGATTTCGCCTTCTAAAACGGGAGCAGCCTGTTCTTCACCTTGCTTGTCCACTCTAGTAGCATTCATGATTCCTTCATTCCCGGAAGTCATGTTGTCATCCACAATCACACCAAAAGATAACAGATGAATGGGGGGGGGGGAATAATCGTCTATTAAATTTATTGTAGCAGTTAATCAGAGATAAAAACTGTAGTAAAATCTGGGGGTATTGTTTTCGCAGAGTTTCAGTCAATACTGTCTCCTCTTCTATCCACGTCCTGATGTTGCTTGCCAAAACTTCTCTGACCAGCCTCACGGTCGTTCTCTCTTTCTCGCACGCTCACTCGAAGTTGAAATTGTCACCGGAAACAGGAAAACAAACGTTAAGTCAGTTTAAAGAATAAGTGTTGGCTAAAACAAAATATAAGTAACTTTCTCTCGTTACAGTACCCCCCTCCTCGAGACGCGGTCCTGTCCCCAGGACAGCTGATGGCTCGGTGGTAGCGCAACCGACATCAAGTTCGGTGCCGAGGTCCGGAACGAGGTGAGGAGGCACCATCGGAAGGGTGTTGGCAGTTGCCGTCGGAAGATGTCCGCGATACATTTGGAGTTTGTCGGAGTGAATGGTGAAGGGGTGCCTCCGGCATGATAGCGTCGCGGATAACATACACGTTATGTGGTAAGACCTCGACGATCCGATACGGACCTTCCCAAGGGTGAAATAATTTAGCAGGGATGCCCACGGGAGGCGTGGGCCGGTATCGGCACACTAACTCTCCAAGTTGGAACGGTACCCCGTGTGCCGACTTATCGACGTAATCCTTTTGTCGTTCATAGGACGTGCGCAAGTGATCGCGCACCAGGTTATGCGTGAGGCGTAAGGTTTCTTGGAGGTCTAGCACGTATTTGTCAGGCGGGCGACCCGCGGTCGTGTGGGTGGCCAACTGTGAGTCAACGGGTAAGCGAAAATCACGTCTGGTTAACATCATGAAGGGCGCATATCCTGTAGACGTGTGAACATTGGCCCTATAAGCCATAAGGCCAAAGGGTAACTGGGCCTCCCAATCGCGGGGTGTTGCTCATAGCAGAAGGCCCTAAGTAAGTTGATGAGGGTGCGGGTTGTCCGTTCGACCTGGTCGTTCCCTTCGGGGTGAAACAGCGTGGTTCGAGTTTTGTGGATCGATAACAAATCACAGACATCATGGACTAACTGGCTTTCGAAGTTTGCCCCACAATCGGAATGTAGGGTAACTGGCGCCCCAAACTGACAAACCCATTCCGAAAGTATAGCTTGGGTCACGGTCGCGGCGTCTTGCTTCGGTAAGGGAACGGCCTCTGCCCATTTGGTGAAGTAGTCAACCATGACTAATGTATAGCGATTTTCCGAATCGATTTTCTGAATCGAAGGGGAACCCGGTTATCATGGGTTGTAGAGGTGCTCAGGGCTTGGGGTTGGGCCCTTTAAAACTGGCACACGTGGGGCATGTGTTGCAAAACAGGGCGACTTGCTGCTTCAAAAGTGGCCACCAAAACCGACGTCTAGCGACGGCCTCTGTTCTCATGCGTTCGGCGTGACCTAGCTCGTGATGTAACTCCTGAAGAACAGTCATTGTCAGGCTGTTGGGGACGACCAGGCGTGCAGTCTCAGAAAGATCGTCTTTAAAGAACAACAGGCCGTTTTCGATAAATACAGGGTGCCCCACAAAAAACCCCTAAGTTTGTGATTGTTACGGTGGCCGGACCGCCCATGCCGTCACGATCGATGGCGGAGAAAACAGAACACCTGGGCCACATCAGAAGTGAAGCCGCCCCCGTTGGTTCGCACCAGCATTCATGTCGCCCACGCCATGTTCCGCTCAGTGGTGAGGAGCACCCACACAACGTGGGTGGTGGTCGCAGAGGAGAAGGTTCTAAAATGCCCACCTGCGGACCATATGCCAGGAATATTCTGGAAAGACGTGTAGACCCATGCCAAAGCTAAGCAATTTCCAGCGCGAGGTCATCGTCCTATTCCGGAAAGAACATCCAACATGGGGATTGTAGAAATGTCGGAACATTTTGCCTAAATTTTTGGTGCCATTACAACTGACCAGTTTAGAGGTGTCGCAGCTGCATTCAAACAAGGTGGATCACCTGTAGCAAAGGTGCGTAAGCCTGGTAGTTGCACTTCTTGCAGGCCCGGTTCCCCAACAAGGCGAGCAGTCTTGGAACTTGCCGAAACTCCACCAGATCATCACAGAAGACATTCAAGTCAACGTGAAATTTGTAAAGAACTAGGATTGTAAAAAGGGTATGTGCACAGAACAATTGCAAAATCCAATTTAAAATGTTTTCGACGTATTCAATGCCATGTTTTAACTGAAGCACACCAGCAAGCTCGAAAGACAAAGTGTGATGCCATGCTTCAGCGCTTCGGTGAAGGAGAAAATGGAAACAAGTGTGGTTCTCAGATGAATCATCCTTTTGCTTGTCTGCACCACTAAATAGGTCAAATGAATGCATATATTGTGCAGTGGAAGTCAAAACTGATATTCCTGATGATGATTTGCTGGTTAAGATAGACAAGCAGCAAAAATCTATCATGTGCTATGGTGCTGTTTCCTGGCAAGGCAAAACAGACCTCTATTTTATTGAAGGAGATGCTGCTGGGTAGGAAGTTGTTGCACCGAGTCGGAGAACGAAAAAAAACTGTAAATCAGTTGTTTACAGAGAGGAGATGTGCCCGCAGATGTTTATAGATATTGATCAAGTAATGCAGGGAGAACCCTGGACGTGGCAGCAAGATGGTGCAAAGCCACACACTGCCAATGACACTGTCGCATGGCTCCGAGTTAACACTCCAAATTTCATCACACCCCATCAATGGCCATCCAAGAGCCCTGACCTGAATGTTATGGACTTTTGCATTTGGAGTGTACTCTTACAGGAGGTTCAGAGACGAAGAATAGGAATCACTGATATTGAGTCAATAAAACATGTGTTGATGGACACATGGAACAACATCCCTCTTTATGTCATTCGTCGAGCAGTTCAGAGCTGGATGGATCGCTTACGTCGCTGTTATGCAGTTAATGGGCAGCATTTTGAGTGGTTTCTGTAACTTTTTATTCGGTAACAGTTTGTTAATTACACAATAAAGTTGTTAGTTATAATTGCAATCAATAATTTTTGTTTTTATGACAGTATAAACATTATCATAAATTTAGGGGTTTTTCGTGGGGCACCCTGTAGATGACGCCAGTGGGCACAAAGCGCGCGCGCAATAACTGAGGACCCCCGGAGATCCTCGCTGGAAGGACAGTGTTTACCCCGCAACTGATGGTCGTAAACTATAGCGGTATCTGGACCTGTACTTTGAACTATGGCCCAGTGGTGTCGAGTGGGTTCGCTCACTATCACAGCATTGATAGCCCGTGAAGTTACAACCTCAGGGTCGGGTTGTATAGGCCAACGAGAGAGTGCGTCAGCATTTGTGTGCTTAGAGCCAGGTCGGAATTCGCACTTATAATCGTACTCTTGTAGGGTCTCGAGCCAGCGGGCCATGTGCCCTTCTGCATCCTTCGAGGTTTGGAGCCAATTGTAGGGACTTATGGTGAGTGCGTATGGTGAAACGCTTGCCGAGTAAGAAATGTCGGAATTGCTTAACAAAGGTCATCAGGGCTAACATTTCGCGTTTATGTACAGAATAATTACGTTCGGTTCGAGTTAGTGACCGGCTGGCGTAGCCGATCGGGCATTCAACGCCTGACGAATCGGCTTGTGAAGGAACACTACCGATGGCGTGGTCACTGGCATCCATATCCAAAACGAAAGGAGGTGCGTCTAATGTGGTATTCGGTAGCATAAGTATGGATGCAGATATTAAACGGGACTTCAGTTCTTCGAATGCAGTTTGGCACTCTGCGGTCCAGTGGAACGGTCGGTGTTTGTCAAGAAGTCAATGTAAGGGCTGGGCAATATCAGCGAAATGGGAGATGAAACGACGATAATAAGACACCAGACCGACGAAACTACGTACTTGCTCGGCATACGTGGGGACTGGCCAAGTGCGTATCGCCTCGAATTTTTCGGGGGAGGCATGGATGCCGGCGGCACTGATCTCATGCCCGAGATATGTAACCTTCTGTTTCAGAAAGCTGCATTTTGCGGGGTTCAAACAAAGGCCAGCCTCCTTAAAGGCGTAGAGGACGGCCATGAGGTTCTGATTATGTTCGTCGACTGTTTTCCGAAAACGATAACATCATCAGGGTATATCAAACAACGTGCTTGGAATAAGTGGGCTAAGAATACTTGCATTAAACGCTGGAAAGTAGCCGCGGCGTTACATAGGCCAAATGGCATGGTTTCGAATTCAATTAAGCCTTGGGTTAGGATAAATGCAGTCTTCGGTCGATCGCACGGTTCGACCTCAACCTGCCAATAACCCGATTTCAGATCAAGGGTGGAAAACCATTGGGCGCCCGATAATGCGTCTAGTGTAACATCAATGCAGGGAATGGGAAACGAATCTCGCACGGTCAGTGCGTTCAGGCGCCGGTAGTCTACGCAAAAACGTACCTTACCGTCTTCCTTTGGAACCAGCGTCACGGGAGAAGCCCATGGCGAATGCGATGGGCGAATAACTTTAGCTTAAAGTATGCGTTCTAATTGTTCATTAACCTCTGATTGGAGACGGGCTGGGGTACGGCGAGGGGGTTGCCATACGGGTTTGGCCGACCCCGTATCTATGGTATGGCGGATGACCGTTATGCGACCGAGTTTTCGGTCGTCCCATACGAAGACATCTTGAAAAGATAAGAGGAGTGACCTAAGTGCCGACTTTGGTGCTAGGAGAACGTCAAAGTTCGTACTAAGAATGCGGTCGATGTCGGAAGGTGGCAAATTAACGGCCTCTGTGATCGCTGCACAAACAGCACTCTCGTCGAACGGGTCTGGAGGCGTAACAGGAAGATTATTGTTACGGAAACTAACAGACCGATTCTTCACATCAATAAGACAGTCAACCTTCGTCAGAAAATCGATACCTAAGACTACATCCTAAGTGAGTCCTGGCACAACAAGAAAGTCGTGTTTTCGAGTAAAGCCTTCGAATCCCAATGTAAAGTGGATGCTTCCCGCGCATGCCAAGGGGGATCCATTGGCGGCGATTAAGGGATTGGACAGTGTAATTTGACGTACCTGCGGGGCTAGGGTTTCCGAAATGACGTGTCTGTGTACTAAGGACAAAGTGCCTTATACGTCTGGTCCCCTATCTTAACGAGGACGAAAAACGATGTATCAGTTTGACAACATGAGGAAAAATGCAACGAACGGCGTAAAGAGCAAGAAGGAATGGGAACGTTACCCGGTTGCATGACCGTCGGCTCCGTGCTGTTCGGTAACTGGCGAAGCCCACATTGCCACTGGTTGGCTCGTGATTGTGGGGTAGAAAACCCACGCAGATGGATGTTGCTGTCCCCAGCCTGGAATGGTTGCCGGAACGGCGCAAGAGGCCCAAAACGGCGAAGGGCCCCGCCAGTGGAGTTGCGGAACGGAGGCCGATAGGGACGAGGTGTCCACTGTAACTGAGGCTGGGGCCTGTTGCCTTTTAGAGAGAGAAAACGGTCCGCGCGCTCCAAGGCCTCTTCTAGTAGGAGAGGGGGCTGCAGCATAAGGTTCTGGGACAGTGTTCTGGAAGAAATTCCGATGACGAAATAATAGAGGGTGACATCATTGGCGTCGTGCTGCTCGAGTGAGCGATATGCATCGTAGCACAGGCGAAGCAGATCAGCCGCGAATTGGCGCGGTGTCTCGCCAGGTTATTGGCGGCGGTTAAGGAACTTCGAGATTCGCTGCCCGATCCAGGGCTGTGGTGCAAACAAGTTACGCAGCTGTTCACTGAGCTCTGCGTACTCCATATCGTTTGTGCCGCCTGAGTTAAGGGCCTGTCTCAGCTGTAGAGGGCCTAAATGACGAAGCAGAAACCGATTGCGTTCGCCTTCATCAACATCGGCAACATAACAGTCAAGTGTACGGAGCCACTCGGCAAATTCTTCAGAGCCGTCATCAGGCTCAAATGAGGGGGGAATAGTTTGGCTTGGAGCCAGCGTTGAACGGGGTGGGACTCGTGGCCAGTAGCTGCCACCACTGTAGTGGCTCCTCTGGCGATAGCATTAGGACCCTGCTGGTCGATTTCTCCTTCTACAACGGGAACAGCCTGTTCTTCACCTTGCTTCTCAACTCTAGTGGCATTCATGATTCTTTCATTCCCGGAAGTCGTGTTGTCATCCAAAGTCACACCAAAAGATAACAGATGAATGGGGGGGGGGAATAATCGTCTATTAAATTTATCGTAGCAGTTAATCAGAGATAAAAACTGTAGTAAAATCTGGGGGTATTGTTTTCGCAGAGTTTCAGTCAATACTGTCTCCTCTTCTATCCACGTCCTGATGTTGCTTGCCAAAACTTCTCTGACCAGCCTCACGGTCGTTCTCTCTTTCTCGCACGCTCACTCGAAATTGTCACTGGAAACAGGAAAACAAACGTTAAGTCAGTTTAAAGAATAAGTGTTGGCTAAAACAAAATATAGGTAACTTTCTCTCGTTACATAGATATGACTTAGCATAGCGACTGCAGCCCATGAATATTGAAATTATCTGTGTATTGATTACCTGTTTACGCTATTGTCCAGGCCTTCTCTTGCTCATTTGCAACTCACACCTGGGATAGACCTCGCTGACATGGCTGCCGACAAACACTGTGTTGGTCCACCCTGTGACGAGGATGCTTCCAGCCTGCAACTCTGCTGACTACTGACAAAAACACCATTCTTTTGACATTTCTATCGCCCTTCTTCGCCCTTTGTGCCGCCGCCGTCTTCTCCTCCCTGCAAACCTTTCTCACCCTGGGAGTGGAACCACCAACAAGCTGGTTTCCGGCCGCTTTGTCTGGCCCGGGATGCACAAGGACCTGAAAACTTGGACTCGGGCTTGTGTGATTTGTCAACGGAGTAAAGTTCACGGGAACAACAAAGCACCCATCGGCATCTTCTCAAGCCCCGAGGCAAGGTTCAGCCGTGTTCATCTTGAAATGGTAGGGTGGATGAACTATGGACGATCAGGTAATTAAAATTGCTCAAGGTCGCTGTGCACTGATAGGATACCTTGTGTGAGACTTTTTTTGCGCATTAAATCGTTTTAAAATGATTGTTATTCTTTTATATCTTGCACTTATAAATTCTGAAGATTAATATTCTGCACAGTTTCCTTTTCTACATTGAAATTTATCTGACTATGTAAAACTCAAATATTGGTGTGCACCAAAAGCAACCAAAAAACCAATTGCATAATGTCAATGATCTCATTATTTATTCATTGTTGATTTCGTTAAGAAGGCATTAAGGGTGAGTTTTAAGGTTAGTTTTAGGGTTAGGGTTAGTTTTAGGGTTAGGGTTAGTTTAAGGGTTAGGTTTTGTTTTAGGATTAGGGTTAGTTTTAGGGTTGGGGTTAGTTTTAGGGTTAAGGTTAGTGTTTAGCCTAAGGGTTTACTTTTTGTTTTTTAATTGGTTTACGGGTTGCATACATTGCTTTGTAATGTTCTCATGCTACCTTAACGCATTAATTGGGACCTAATAATAGGTTAATCTTCTTATTTCGGCTTAAAATTTTCCGCAATAATGCGAAACATAGTAATTTTTCTCGATTTTCTTGGCTTACTTACCAGCATAAAAGCAACCAATCATCGCACTGTATATTACTTGGATAGTAGACAAACAGCCCTTCTCCATGGTAGGCCCCCTGGCCCTGTCCAATAGCTGCTCCTATCTCCTAACTTGTGTGGATCGATACACTCGGTGGCCGGAGGCTTTCCCGATTCCCGATGTTTCTGCTCCAACCGTTGTCAGGGCCTTCCTAAGTCGTTGGGTTGCCATTTTTGGTGCTCCCTCTATCATCACGGCTGATCGAGATGCCCAGTTTGAGTCGTTAATATTCCAGACTCTTCTCTTTTTTAGTCTGTACTCGCAGATCCACAGATCCAGGATATAATCCGAAAAGTCAGGCGAATAATGTTCTTGTCTCAGCGATTAAATCTGCTTCTTCTCAATAAGAAGATCTGTTAACATCAGAATAGCGTAACCGTTCGATCTCAGTGGGAACAATGTGAATAGCCCACTGAAATTTCAACGCTTGTGCCGTTTCTGCTACTGCCTCTGATTACGGGGTTGTGGCCTACGAAGTAGTCTATCTCGGAATTTAAGATATAATTATCCCAGCAGCTAAAAGCTAGTAAAGAAGAACAAAGTCGTTTGCAGGTAGAAGCGAAGTGCTTATTCAGCGTCTTATTTAAGGTTGCGTCACGATAATTTCAAGGCATATTTATCTGAGTAGAACAAAAAGCTGGTTAATGTCCCAACAAAACTTTCCCTCCAAGTAGAACGGAAGCTGGAAAAAAATCGCAGGGAGGAGGAAAAGGTACGATTTTTAAGCAAAGGCTACAAGTTGGTAACTGTCGGGAAATGGACATTACGGCCAATGCGTGTAAGGAGAGGAGCATGTGGGGTAGAGAAAAGCCCAGGACTAGCAGGTGTAAGCAAGGTCTTAGAAATAGTAAGTGGCAATGTGCCAGGTGGAGGTCGTTCGGTTGGGGCCGTTGAAAGAGGGTTGGTATAATTTGCCTTCAAACGATCGACTGAGACCTCTTCGGTGCGATCGCCACGGACAATTGTGAAATGCTTGACTGCGCGGGATAGTACTCGAAATGGTCCGTCGTAGGGTTGTTGTAGAGGCCGACGAACACCGCTTGCGCGTACAAATACAAAAGAACACGTTAGCAAGTAAGGGTCGGAATAGGACCTACATGTTGGAGCACGTGGAGGAATTGCTGGAAGATTTGTCATTGCTTGGTGCAATCTTTGCACATAATCCGCGGGATCCAAGTCAGCTGAGGTTTGAGAATACCCGAAACAACCACCGGAAATGCGTAGAGTAGTCTATCCAGAAATCTAAGATAGAATTATCCCAACAGATACAAACTAGTGAATGAGAATAAAGTCGTTTGCAGGCAAAAGCAACGTGCTTATTCAGTGTCTTATTTAAAGTTGCGTCAAGATAATTTCAAAGCATATTTAACCTAGCAAAACAAAAAGCAGTATAATATCACTACATGGTCAATAAGTCAGGTGAATAAAGTTCCTGTCTCTTTCTTCTCAGTACCTTGGGTTTGTGTCGTACGAAAACTAATATTACAGCATTTCGGTAAAAATTTCATGGGATAGCACATCTAGTGTAGCTCAAAGGCTGAAAACCAGTTTAGAACCATAAGGCAGTCAAAATCACTAGCATCTCATGCATAGGAGGTATTTTAAGAAAATTATTAATTGACGAACTGCTTCTTGTTAAACAAACCTGCCTAGGCTGGCTTGGGAAACCTTATTTCTCCTTGCCCAACGTCAACACCACCCTCTATTCGGATCACAAAAGGACCTTAAGAGCTGATAAATACACATTTTAGTTGTCAGGGTGCCTAAGGCTCTTTGTCTTAAAGTAATTATTATCCCTCGTTTCCCTCTCTGTCTTTCTCGCTAATCAAACATCGACTCTAGCTGCACACATTCTAATTCAGAGATGGATTTTCCACCCAGTCCCCAAACCAATCCATGTAAATATCCAAGACGGTAAGACTAGATCTTCAATGACACGTTTAGAGTGTTGTTGCAGCTTCCGGGTGGCAGCTGTCCACTACTGCGCTGACGCCAAGATAGCATGACTGGGCATATCCGAGGCCAAGTCGCCGTCTTCATCTCTGCCAGGCCTCCTGTTGGGATCCGAGCTTTCCGGACACAGCTGTGCCTATAAGGGTGCTGTTAGAATACTCGCAGGATGGGGTAGACAGGAAAAGGTTATCGACAGCAGTGCTGTCTTCAAATAAGAGCCCTCCCACAGTGAGTGAACGCTGATCCGTCCCACGTCCCCCATTCTCTCTCACTCTTTTTCTCTCTGCTTCGCTTATTGTGCGCTTATTGAGCCTGACAAGCCCATGGCCAGACAGGAGTCTGTCAGATGTCTAGCAGACCCTGGAAACCGGCTGGCGATCGCTGGTGGATGTCCAGGGCGTGTACACAATGACAGATACCTGTGGCGGAGAGCCTTCGGCACAAATGGATGCGTGGGAAACGATAACACGGGGATGCGCTCACGTGACAGCTTCTTCGGCCACTCCCACCAGAAAGAGAGAGGTTTGTTAATCACGCGATGGACCAGCTTTTGTCTTTCGTACATACGCCAAATAGGCCAATGCAGCGTTTTTAGAGGAAGGTGGTATGAACAGGTTGGACGCGACTTCCTGCAAAGGGGCCTCATCCGTCTTGGAAAAAGGATGCAGAAAAAATCTGGGATTGAGCTGGTCACCCCTACCTAATTAACCGTCACCAGACAGTCAAATTCAACCCAAAGTTTGGGTACTCTGGGATTGTAATTCGAACTATCTGGAAATCAAACGATTTTAGGTCCAACATTCTATCAGTGAACTGCGGTTTGGTTGTGCTGTCGGTTGGGATTGGAGACACTGACAGTCTTTGTGGGACATACTTGGCCGGTTTGGCCTTAGGCGGAAACAGCCGGCTAGAGCAATGCGTTCCTGAAAAGTGCGGTCAAAATGGAACGGCTTAAAACCTTCGGCTCTGCTGATAATAGAAACTTGATGAATAGGAAAACGAGCCCTTGACTCCTTGGTTAGAACGCTGGACTTTTAGGCAGAAAGTCGCGGGTTCAAACCTTAGGTAGGGGCACCACATGAAGTTGGCTGGGGCAGGATGATGACGGCTAATAAGCCAGAAATGGACGTTCTAATCTTCCTTGTGTTTGACGATAAGGTTCATCTGCGTGCTCAAAGGCCTGCATCCCGACGAGACTGAAGTATATTAGGATTATCGATAAAAGGGAAAATGCGAGTCAAAGGAATTACTTAAGAAGTAGACGCGACGGTTTCCTCCTCAAACTCATTATCAGAAACAGTGGCAGAGACGGCACGGCATATCGCTTTGGATGCCAATCACAAATTTCTCAAAGTTAGATGGAAACATCCACAACCACTATCGACTGGATAATTTACTTCAGGTGACGCCTAGTGGCTTATACTCTGGCTAACCGTATAATCTTGTGTTATGCATCGTTTTAAGTCCCGACAATTTACACAAAAAACGTTATCCTGTTCCCAAAGAACTTCACTAATTTATAAGTAGATGTAACTACCAAATGAGCTTGGGTTGAAAATAATTCTGACTATCGTAGCAATAACAGTTAATTTTTAAAATTTAAGAAACTTGGAGAAGAGCAGAAGACTAATGCAAAGGCGAGAAAATTAGGAACTTAAACTTAAAGTTGGATGAACTGCTAGGAGCTTTAAAAAGAATTACGAACAGAGAACGCGAAGCTTACTTCATTCGGTGTCATAGGCTAAGCCCTCCGGTCTATTTTGGGGGTTTAGCTGGCTGACGACAGCAAAAAGGTCAGAAACGGCAAATTACAACTCATGGTTTTCTTGATAGTTCTCCCTTATTTTCGATGGCGATGCGATCGTTTGTGCAAATTTAGACCAGAAGTCCAACACTAAATGCAACCACAGAGTTTTATTTTGTGGTCCGGTGAGGTAGGCGAAGGGCACTTACACGTGACATTTTAGAGCATCTGTTCCAAAGACTGATGTGAGCATTTAAAAGACTAAAACTAGAAAAAGCTGAAAAGAATCGAAAAAAATGAGTCAAATGTAGATATTTTATTGACCATTTCGTCCTGTGACTGCTATTTTACTGGACATATACGTTAATTAACATGCGCAAACGACCGTGGGAATGACGTTCCCCAAACGCATTACAAGACCTGTTCGTTCTGTTGTGCCTTGGAACTCAATCCAAAGCTGTCGCCGGCAGCCGCAAAATAATTTATGTAGGATAGCGGCAAAGGAGACTCGGGTCGTCACTGTTGGCTTATGGCCTACATATATAGGCCATAAAATACATAAAAATCGATATTAATAATTCCTGCCAAAGGGTCTATGCTGTGGACTGACAACCAGATTTGCGAGCGAGGCGCATTTTTGTCTATTTCGGTGTGCCGGGTAATGCATGACTAATTGGAGTAGATGGTCTCGAGGAAAACTAAAAATGTGACGGCAAATCAGAACAGAGCAGAGCATTGACTTAATGGCAAAAATGTCTAGGCAATAGAGATTTTTTCGGAACTTTTTAAAATGTGTGTTGCACGTCTGATGATGTTTTGGCGAATCAGCGTCTAAAATTTATAAAATAACGTTTTCTGATGTTCCCAACAGATTCATTCTTTTCAACTTTTATTTCTTTGGATACCCGTTTTAGAAAAGTAATAAAGTGTAACATCCTCGACTCGCGATGTTGAAGCAATCAACTACTGCGAAGCAGAACTCCTATGAGTCCGACTTTGAGTACGTCTTAGTATCATTTCTAACGAGGAAGGGCTAGCCCCCTTTTTATGAAACTGAACACACATGCAAAAATCAATGTCATGCATTAGAGTGGTTTGACTTTCGCAGAAAATACCATCTGAAGGGCGGATGAAAGATTTCTGTCCGCGTTACATCCAGAATTGACTAAGAAGTCTATCAATGACTTTTCAGGGCATTTTCGAGATCTCGCCAGATAAACTAATACCAGGAGCATATTACGATTTTTTCTGTTTCTTTTCTAAAGAGCAAAAAAGTTAAGTTTTCCGCTTTTTATTTGGTAATTGGACGTCAGTAGTTGAAAGCCTAATGCTGTCAAGCACTCCAAGTAAAACTGTATTAAACCTGCAGCCATATAATATCAGGTGCAAAAACACAGTGACGGAAAATTATTTCAACATGTCGTCATCATGCAACTTTTTGTCAGGTAATTCAAACTGAATGGTCCATGAAATTATTTCCTGAAAGTCCAGTATAACCAGTTCTTCCCACGGTATGCGATGGCCTGGTAATCATCTGGGGAGACGCTGATCCTTGCAATCGTCAAAGTGCAGCCGGGAATGATGGTAGCTGACGAAAAACAACTAGATCTGGTGACAAGCATTAGGTGTGGGAAGATTGTGACCCATTTGATTTTTACCCAAGGTTTTACATTTTTCACAGGATTGAGTAAACGATTTTATGCGTTCTGTGTGGACCACTGGAAGTCAATTAAGAGCCTTGGCACACTGCTTGGATTTTAATATGGCCTGCACGTCGGAGGTCAATTATTCAGAAGAAAATGTTGGATTAACTTTCTAAATCCGATCCTAACAAGACAGATGACGTGCTGAAGAGGACCGATCCAAAATGCAATTCCTTATTTGAAAGGGACAGTCAGAACCTGGTTCAGGGTTATGCTTGGCTGATGAAGGCTAATAAGCCCGAAACAGTTCTGTATCAAGTCACCCCCAGATGCTGTCATACCCCACTTACTGCTATTATGACTTGGCCGGAACCGGCCTGGCAGGCGGTCACCCGTTGGGGACCTCTGACCACCACACGAACTTTGTTTAGTTCGGAAGTCTATTCGATCGGTGTTCGCACATTCCTGAGTGAATATATACCCGATCAGCAGTGACAGCAAATGGCAGGTGGCGAGGCGCTGATGAACTGCGGTTCGATGAAGTGCTTATGACCCATCTGATAGACACCAGTGGTGGACCAACTGCGCCGTCTGTGAGTGCGTTTGTTTGTGTTGTCCGACCAGCTGGTGTTCAGGGTTATGCTTGGCTGATGAAGGCTTATAAGCCCGAAACAGTTCTGTATCAAGTTACCCCCAGATGCTCTCATACCCCACTTACTGATATATATATATATTTACACATACTTTCCCTGATGTCACAAAAATATAAGAAGTTTCTACAAACTCGCGTCTCAAAATGATGGTTGTCTATGACCCGACCAAGGAACGCATACGGCAAACTTTTCACCATGAAATTAAAAGTTTGTAATCCTATATGACTATTTACTTTAAGGGGCTTTACTGGTTCCAGGTTAAGGTAGTTACTAATCCTGTTGTTCGTTGGGATTCAAGCTAAAGCCCTCGTAGGCATTAACACAATGCTCGACAAAGAAAAGTAAGACTGGAATGACCATTTCTGGGTTATCCGTCGTCATCGGCAGCTAGCTATATCCAGCCAAAGTTTGGCTAACCTGAGATTCAAACCTGGGCTCTTCGGTCACTGAATGTTAGTTAGTCCAAGTCTCTACCATTGAGGCATGGACAAGTTTTCCTCACAGTTATGATCGGGTAAAATAACGACGGCTGCATGCTTTACTAACAGGAGATGCACTAACTAAACGCCAAGGAGCGCTTTTCGCCAATATTCTGCTGCTACACGACAGACCTGCGAGAGGTTCGGGACATCAGTGAATACCTCTGTGTTCACCATGCGTTTTCTAGTAGACATGTAGCGACCCCCTTTCTTAGTCATGCTTTTCTCGGACGCCGCGCGGACTAGGTCATGTCTGGCGTGACCACCATGCGTCCGCAAGACACCATAGTCAATGCCTCCGTTCAAGGTCACTCCCGTCTGGCTTTCTTAAGGCAGTCTAGTCTGACTAGCCAACCACTTCTCAAGGTTAGACCAGTGCCCGAGATGCAGACGATTGTTTACGCTCATTGACTTCCAGAGCTGACGACTCACTGTTCGGTTGCAGACCTCCAGACTCGGTGATCGACTTGCCGGAATGCGACTCTGGACTGCACTCGGCTGGTAGTCACTTCTCCTATTGCTTACATACTTCGCTTGTTCCTACCTTAGTAAATTCTCCCTGACGCTATGGCCTTCCACGCCTTATTCTATTCAACTAGCTTAATTATGTTGGGATACGTTAGAACGCCTATTATCTGGCCGGACCACATCGTATCCCACAGACAAGTTAGACTTGAAATTTCACTTTTCTATCACCTTAGAAATTAATATAGCCACTATGATGGAAGTGCGTTTGGTTCTATTTTACTTACGGTCGGCCAACAGTCCTACTCCAGTCCAGTCCAAGGAAACGTGAGCTTTTATTTCGTGGTTCTGGTAATCACCTTGCGGGCGGCTCCACTATCTGCGTCATCGGAATATCTGATGTTATCGCGTTGCCTGGAATATGTAGAGTTTTTGGGTTCATCGCACGTTTAAGCTCGCTAAAAATGGAAATACTGTAAAAGTGGTGTCTCATAAAGTGCTAACCGGAATGGTGAAATGTGTTTTCGCTCAGAGCAAATTAGCTAAATATGTTTCTCCAACTGTCATGCAACATAATTCCTACCCATTTCAGTTTCATCGGTATGCCGACCTTTGAACAATCTGCTTCCGCCCGTCTGGAAACATACACCAGCATCCTGACCTGTGGCGGAAATATCTTAGGATTATTCTGCAAGATAATTAATATTATAACCCTACTTATTCAGAAGAAGAAGAAGATGCGATCACTGGAACACGGACGTTATTTTCCTGACGTTTCGGATTCCCGACGGAATCCGAACGTCTGGAAAATAAAGTCCGTGTTCCAGTGATCGCATCTTCTTCTTCGGAACTGTTGCCTGGAACTCGTATATTCTCCTCTATTGGCAACCCTACTAATGTAAGGCTTTTAGAATTGAAAGCATATTTCATACGTGCAGTTAACATTTCATGATATACCACGCCTCCTCTATTCCTATTTTTCCATTACATCCGATGGGAAGTTGTGCATTTGGGATAAACTACTGGGAACAGTTCTCCCAATTGCACTGATCAAACAATATATCTCAAGGCTTCATACGCCGCAGAACGTTGCTGTTTTACCTTTTGATTCTACAAACGACACTGGATCAGGTAAAATTCTTGTCTTCCCATCCACTGTTTGGTAGGATCGCAAAAAATCAGCGTTTTTTTCACAGATTTAGGAAAGCCCATTCTGTTTATGTTAATTTGCCACTGACGACTTTAATGTATCTGAGCATTTTGATTCCAAAACAAAATAAAACTATGCTGCTGTCTGTTATTTTCAGACAATCACCTCTCCATCAGGTTACTCATTGTTTGCGTCTCGACTGTGTGGGAACCCAGACAAGAAACCACCATTTTCGGTGAAAGAACTGGCTGGACATTTTTAAGTGAAAATCTCTCTTTTTTCCGTTGTCGGAGCTCGGCTAGTTAATGCAATTATCCGCATGTCGCCGCTATTGCCTTCACGAACTCCAAAGGAGACATGCATCCTCCGTCGCCCATGCGAGTTTAAAAAATAGTTTCTAACATGTCTACATTTAAGTGAAATTGCGTGTCTTTTTGCAAATTCATTTTCTAGATGTTCTAGGCCCACAATACACGACAATATGACTTTATCGCCTTATCCCCTCGGTCTGAGACAAGTTCTTATTCAGAAGCACCTAGCGCGGCAACCAGTTGACATCCGCATTTCACACACAGGTTATCAAGGTAACAGTAGCTTATGTAGGCCCACTCATTAATCCGTACTCCCTGCTTCTTTTCCTACGAAAACGGGTGTTATAGGGTATTATGCTTAAAGACTTTGGGCACGCAGTGGAATATACTTTAATATATTCTAAATGAATTTTTTATTTTAGTGTATTAAGAAGTGTTATTGATTTATATCTGTAGATTTCCCTTATCTGTATTATCGTTTAACTTATTGCAGAATAAACCTGATTATCAAATTGCAGGTTTCTTGAATCTCCCGAAAAATTGAAATGGCGGTTAGCAGGTCATCTTCTTCAACTTACCTGAGGTCCAACTTACCGTTCTGGAGTTGGATTAGTATAGTCTGCAGTGCGAAGCGCCGCGCACACATGTAATTTACATGCGGGACAACTTCCGCCCAGCGGCCGCGGGAAGCAACTTAGACTACAGTTTTTTTCACCTTATACTTATTTCTTAAAATTTCCTCCTCTGCCTATCCTATTTCCTCAACCCCCAGAACTCTATAACCACCGTTTTTGCAGGCCAAAGTGCTGAGACTAAGGTTATATGAGTGGGCCTACATAAGCTGCTATTACCGTTATCAAAAATAAACTTTGCGTTCTTCTAAGAAATAATTTTTCCCTTTTCATTTTCAGTGGCCTTTAGTGACTATGCGGAGGCAAACAATTTGGTCTGCGATACCGTTTGGTAAGATCGCGGCAATACAACTCCACCGGAGAATTTAGATATAAGTGGCAGCCAAGAGCAGTAGTATACTACCCTTAGTTCACGCACAGGGTTGTAATTCTTAAAAAATAATTGTCGTCTTTCGGATGTGAGAGGGGAAGGGCCGCTGAGTTATGAATCGTCCTTGGAACACTATCTGGATCCCTATTATTTAGTTATGCTTGGTGGTCATTTGGTGGATTACAGATTAATGGTAGGGCACTCGCCGAGCTGGTTAGGGAAAATGTTCATTCCATTGTGCCTTAAGGTTCAACTTAGAGCCCTCACAGGCAATCGAATAGTGACTTGCACTATATGACGGAGAGGAACCGAAAAAAAGACAAGGGTGACCCAAATGGTATTTTCCCTAACCAGGTTGGTGAACGCCCTACCACTCATCATAGTTCCGTTCGCAACTAGCAACGTAACAGACACACAGCTCAGTGGTAGAGTGTTGTGCTTCGTGACAAAAATCCTGGGGTCGAAGCTTGGATGATCGACACCTGGGATTGGATATGACTGGCTGATGATGGCTAATAAGCCAGAAACAGCTATTCCGGTCTCCCTTATTTTTTTTTGGTTCCTCAATGGAAACCGTCGAAACCGTCGATGTTTTCACAACTGATTCAAAAGAATTATTCACATCTGCCAAAACTCCCCTATGAAATACTATTTCGAAAGAAATAAATTTTCTAATACAAGCGAACATGCGAGTCCCAGGAAGTAATTGAGAAGTGGAAGAAAACTCGATCGCTGGGAAAATATTTTTATTCGCCTGACGTTCCAAAATTCGTCGCGGATTCATCATCAGAGATATACTTGCAGAAAAGTAGCAGCAACAGTTTGGGTGTGCACAGGGTTCTGCCGTAAAATGTAAACGGCAGAACACTGTGCACAGCCAAACTGTTTCTGCTACTTTTCTGCAAGTATATCTCTGATGATGAATCCGCGACGGATTTCGAAACTTCAGGTGAATAAAAATATTGTCCCAGCGATCGAGTCTTCTTCTACTTCTAAGAAAGAAATTTGACTGTCTGATCAAGAGTTTCTTTCGCCTGCTGTTTTGCAGATGATAAAGCTAACGAAAGCCACAGCAGTTTCAGCATTTTTGGAATGCAATGGTGATTCAACCACAGGCTTTATAAATCAAACACTCTCTGCCTTCATCGTAGAGTTTCGTATGTGCCCTAATGGTATGAGAAAGAAGAGTAACTCTCGAGCAGATTTGTCGTATTGCTGATGTTTTGGCGACTTTGATCAGCTTTCCACTTTCTGAGCGTTTAGTGCGAATGGTTGACCAAAATTAAAGGAGAATGTTCGAGTTAGTTGGCATTGAACTGACCGATTTGTCTCATCTCCCGTTGTCTAAGACTTTGATAGATGCTTGGGCGAATGAGGGGGGGGGTCTTGACGGCCGCTTTAGTTTCGATTGAGTCCGTCTTCACTTCGTGTTTACTCAGTTTTCTTGGGTCGAATGTGACTGCTCTGTCCCGATCTTTCTGCATGTATTAAAGTACAACTTGTAATCAGCCGGAATGTGTAGATGCCTATTGAGGGACTTGTCATCTGAAAACTGCGCCTCAAGTGTGGGCCATTCTATTTTTAAGGCGTTTTGGCCGAAGATGGTCGCTCCTCAAAAGTCCACAAGGTGGCCAGTTTATCCAACATGATTTTCAAACTAGGGGTAAGGGTCTAGCCCCTGAGTTGCCATTCTGCTCATGAAGGCTGGTTTTAAAATTTTGCCCCGTCTCCCTGATATAGTTGTAGCCTTTAGTAGTGTAATAAATTTGGTAAACAACTTTTGAGATTATTAGGGAGAGGTGGGTTGGCAGATTTTACTTATTCAGTTGACCAAATTGTGAAATATTTGTGGCCTCAGTGGGACTCGAAGCCACATCAGTAGAGAAGCTTAAGTACAGCCAACACTACCAACTCCGTGACGAAGGCACGCTAAAAGTCTTGAATTTAATCATACTTGGATCAATTTACCTACTAGGTAGGTACTGCATGTATGGAATGTATGGATGTATGGATGTATGGAATGTATGCATGCATGTATGGAATCCACCAATACGGATACAGTAAGCTGACTGCTTGTGTACCAAAATCTCCCCTGCTGATGTGGGTTCGAACCCCGTAGAAGCCGAGAATTTGGGTTAGCTAGACTCTTGAGGTGGTGCTTGGTGACAGGCTGTCCCTAGGTAGCATCAAATGGCCATGGGTTATTGCGATGCGTTCTCTGACGGGGTGTAACATTCGCGAAACTACCTCGGGGATTCTTTTAATGTAGAGAACAGTACTCCAGACTTCGGTTCCTTGCTCTTTTGGCCGTCGTCAATTTACACGGAAATTGCTTTGCTTCATGAAATAACTTGACAATCCATGGGTGTATAGTCGTTCAGTTGTTTCGTTGACTGGCATTCGGCAAATTGTTTAAACTGTTTGGGGCAACAGTAGCTTATGTAGGCCCAATCAATAATCGCTGCGCATTGCATTTTTTCCTACAAAACCGGTGGTCATAGGGCTTTATGGGTGAGGAATTAGGAAACGCAGTGGAATAAACTTAAATAACTGCTAAATACGTATTTATAAGTGTTGTTGATTGATATCTTTAGATTTTCCTAGTCTGCATTATTGTTTAACCTATTGCGGAAAAACCCGATTACCAAATTGCAGGTTTCTTGAATTTCCCGAAAAATTGAAATGTTGCTTATGAGATCGCCCACTTCAACTTACCTGAGGTCAAACTAACCGTTCTAGTTAGATTAGTATAGTCCGCGGCGCGAAGCACCGCGAACACTTTCAATTTACGTACGGAACAACTTACTCCCAGCGGCCGCGAGAAGCAACTTCGACTACAATTTTTTCACTTAACACTTACTTCTAAAAATTTCCCTTGCTGCCTATTTATTTCTCCACCCTCCTGAACTCTATAACTGCCGTTTTTGTAGGACAAAATGCTGGACCTAGAGGTATATGAGTGGGCCTACATAAGCTACTTTGGCCCTCTTTGGAGTCACGACCAGATACAACTCCATTTCTGAACAACTTCCATTTCTCGGACTCTCAACACGGAATTCTCACATTTGTGAACCTAGTGCAGTGATGTCTGGGTCGCTTCTCTGTGCCACGAGTTTAACGCCACTTATGGTCAGAATTAGGAGTCAGGCATTTTGTTTCCTCTGGTCCTTATACCGAATGACTGACACCGCAACCTTGTCGATTGCTGTTTGGAGATACGATGTAGGAAAGACCCCTTGGGTAGGACTGTTGTATGTAAAGGATGTCTCAGGCGCTGCTAGCAGTTTTTCCAAACCCCTGCAGATTTGGGCAACAGACTCAGGAAAAGACTACTCTCATGCTTACGAAAAGGGTTTCTTAGAAACGTGAACAAGGTCCGTTTCCCCAATCGGAAGACTGTAATTCTTACCAGGAGACCTGAGCCGGAGCTATTTGCCCCAACAGACCAGTGGGCTGAAAACTTACTCGACGTTGATAACGTGGATCGTGTCCGCAAAAATATAATTCCAAAGAGTTTTGACGTCTTATTTATAAAGACACTTCAATGAGCTGCTGCGGGCATCTGTAAAAGTTACACTTCCTCCGACCCATGTAGGACATTTTGCTGAGGCCAGCCAATGAAGGACGTGCTTAAATGTATGCTGGTTGTGTGAGCCATATTTTACTTTTGTAAGACAAAACATATCGAAAGTGCACATCATGAAGAGAGCTCGTGAACTGCCACTGTCAGCTGCCATCACACATGCAACATTGGAGTGTCTATTTGTTGTGCACAGTAAACACCTATTTGTTTTTCCACGTGACAGCTGTCAAAGTCACTGTGGAAGCGTGCATTTGTCATCGTGACAACAACAGTCTGTGTGTGCATAACCACCCCTCGGATTTTTAGTAATTCTGTTGTGTGCATCCAGGGGGCTGGGTCGTGCTGTGGCGCGCGCAGACGGATTCGCCGGCCCTGTCAGCCACTGCGCCCACTCCAGTTGAGACAAGGGACCGGCTCGGGCGGTGGCCTGATGCCGGGGTGGGAGAGAGACTGATTTCAATGGCTCAGCGCACTTTCTGCACTATAAACAATCTGACGTGTTTGAAGCTACCATGGTGCACTAAAAGCCATGGCAGGGAGGTTGCCAACGGATGGAATAAATCGGACTGCGTAGTCAGCCAAGTGTGCATTTTCGTGAGGGGCTGACTGGCGGACTGAGAGTCAGGCTGCAATGGCTCCTTCTCAATGTGGCCTTTATGGCACTCACACTAAGATGGGATCCGACCCAGGTGTGGCGGCGCGCTTAGCGGCCTCTCCGGCCGTGCCAGCCATCCACATCCGCACCCGCGCCCTCTACCACCTCCAATCTTCTTGACCCTGTCTTGAAATCCAGCCCAGATGGGGAAGGGGGGAGAGAGCAGGGTGGATGTAACGTAAGTCTATTATCACTTGAAAATTATCCACGCATAAGCCACCGCATTTTTCTTCAGTATGCTGAAGCACGCGTATGATATAATCAAAATTGGCGGTCGAAATGCCATGCAGAGCCAAAGTTCCATCCTGCAGTGCTGATCAGACCTGCAAATCCAAACGGGGGTGCAGTATTGCAATTAAAAAAATGGGGATTTTAAAGACCAGAGGCGAGCGGGGACCTCAGTCCCATAAGATAAAACTGTCTTATCAGGATGCACTAAATATTAAGTTCGCCTGTCACGGGCGATGGGGAGCATCCAAACCCCTCACCTCCACACAGCTTACAGTCCTAGAACGTTGAGCAACTTTCAACACAGCAGACGCTTCACCTGCTGAGTTTATCGCCACCCTTGAGTCAGCCATTCAATCAAAAAACCCTCAGAGGATACAAAAGCGTTAATCCGCGACAAAACACCATCGCTGCTTATGCAGCATAAACGGCGTGAAACTCTTAGCCGAGAGGAATAGAAGGCATTAAAAAAGCCAATGACGAAATCATCATTTTGCCGGCTGACAAAGGTCGTCGCACAGTGGTGCTCAACAAATCTGATTACCAGACGAAAGCCCAGAGCCTACTTGACGCAAAAAAACTCGGACAAGGCATGCCCAGCCAGTGAAATGAAACATTTGCTTACCCACATAAACAAAAGTCTGGCAAAACTCAAAGCAAACGGGGCAATCACACCCAGCGACTGGTTTTCCATGAAACCAACTGACACAGCCCCAGCAAGTACAAAAGGAAACCACCCCACTTGGGCCCACTGTCTCCCTTCGTGGCACCCGTACGTACGGATTGGCAAAATGGATGTTCACTCACCGCAGGTTCCTGACGGTGCGCTCGACAAAAAACCGTATCTTCTGCCAAACAGTTCCTTGAGCTAATAAAGCATCTGAAGGTAGAACCACATGAATCCATGGTATACTTCAATGTTGTCTCACTCTTTACTTTCATCCCACAACAACAAGAGATAGATGCTGTGGGCCAACGGCTATCCGAACGCAACGATGACAGCGACAAACCCCTAAAGCCTGAACATTTACTTGAACTTTTACGGCATTGCCTCAAAACGTACTTCAAATTTGGTGAACAAATGTATGAGCAGATTGAGGGCACTCCCATGGGTTCCCCCTGTCAAGCCTAATTGCTGAAGTGGTTTTCCAACGGATAGACCAACTGGTCTTCACTAAACATCAATCGAAATTTTGGGCTCGTTATGTTGATGACACCTTCCTCATTGTCAAAACATCTGACATCGAGCACCTCAAAGAGTTACTGAATTCGGTTTATCCAGATATCCAATTCACAATGGAGGTGGAAACAAATGGCCAACTGCCCTTCCTCGATGTCCTGGTGCGCCGGTGATCGACGGGACTACTGTAAACTACAGTATTCAGAAAGACCACCAGCACGAACCAAGTATTAAATTTCAACAGCAATCACCCCAATGCCACAAACGTAGCTGCGTTCATACTCCTTTTCAAAGAGTTCAAACACACTACATCACACCAACTACCAGAAGTGATGAACAACAACACCTTCAGAAACGCTTCCGAGCTAATGGTTACCCAAACTTGTTTGTCAAACAAAGCAGACGTCGAGTGAACAGACGACGTCCAGTGCAAAAGCAATCCGATGTTTGGAGGGCCATTCCCTACATAAAAGGCGTCCCCGAAGCAGTCTCACCACTGTTACAACCTGCTGGCGCAGGCCTAGCCCATCGACCTCAAGCGACAATACGCCACCAAATGATGCAACCTAAAGACCGACTGCCTCCTACAGAAACCTCTGCGGTCGTCCAAAAGATACTTTGTAATGAGGGAGACTGCAATTATGTTGGAGAAACAGGCCATAAATTGCAAACCCACCTACAAGAGCACAAACGAGCGGCCCAGAGACTGGGCCCAAACTCGCAACTGGCAGCACACACTGCAGAGACTGACCATAACTTTGATCTCAAAGAAGCGACCATCGTAGGCCAAGGAACCTAAAAAGCCGAAAGGCAGACTCTCGAGGCCCGGCACTCAGATGCCAACTCCATTAACAGGCATATAGACCTGCCAGCAGCCTACAAAGTATTGCAGCATTATTTGGAAAGAGGCGGAACGAAGCCAAGCCACACATAAGGAATGTAAGCGAAGGGAACCTTCACCGAACAGACCGGAAGAGGAGGCAGGGTTACCAGGACCACATACTGGGTGTCAAGGCGGCACATTTATTGCTGTTCATGACCCCCAGCTCAACTAACAGCTAATTAGCGTACACTACTTTAATGCCACCCCCGACTCCAGGGACAAATTGCTGCCCCCCCCCTCCCCCAACCTTTTTTCGATTTCTGTTTATACCCCCCCCTGACAACCTGATGCTTTCTGACAGTTTATTGGCCTATGGCCACTATCATTACCTTTTTTGGTTGCTTTCTCCTCTCTGAAGATGGACTCTTGTAAAAGTTCGAAAGCTCTGAACAATAAACCAACTGATCGCGTGCTCGACACGCCTTCTTCCTCGTCCATGGGAATCGTTAGTAATACTTTACCGTAGGATGGTGTGACACATGCGCAACGACAATGTTGCAGACGCCGTATCAGTGATCAACGAAGCTAAATTCACGTTTACACGTTAAACACACAAACTGGCCTCCAACTTTAAGAGAAGCTACCTTCATTGATTGCATCTACGACCTCAGATAATTGTAGGGTTGCTATAAACATCTCACACAGAAATGGGCTTCACTGACTCGTCCTCAGTTCCACGTAGAATCGAATGACTCAAACATTCGGTAACCTGTCACACCACGAGCACTAACACATGGTGGTAGGTCCAAAACCCATTTTTTGAAACTGCCCCTCACATGCAGGTGTAATTGATCGTTAATGAGATTTGGCACGATTCCTGTCAAAGCACGAAGCCTCTATTTTGCAGTGACACAAAGAGTCTTGTTTAAGTGTGCTGCAAAATCACCTCTAAACTTTTACGCATTTATTAGTTTCGTTCCAATGCACACTGCAACCGCTTGGATGATTTGTTCCAACTTATGTGACTAGCATCAATAGCCCGGGGATATTGATTCGAATTATTTGAGTTATAAACCCGTCTATATTCTTTATCGGTGATCTCAGTAGGTTTTTTGAGAGTAAACTTGAACCATATAAATATCAACCAAGAGCAGTACGAATTCTCCAGTTGCAGAATTTAACAAGACGGTATATCGGCATCTGCTTAAAAGACTCGAAATCCGGCGCAAAAAAAGTTACTTAGCTGGAAATCTGAATCTTAAAAAAGGTGGGAAGACAAATAGAGCACCATCCTTCGTTTGAGTGGTCTAAGACATAGAACAATTACGCAACAAAAATTCTGCCAGGAATAATGACTCAGCTTAATATTGCTTGCATGATTGAGTAGGCATCTAGGGAAAGTAAATGGTAACTATCATGCAAATGAAAGATGTTGAAGCAGCACATTATGAAGCAAATGGTTTTGGAGGAAATAGTAACCATCGCCCATTTTTCTCCAAACAATGCTTTCAAGACGATGATCAGAAGGGAAACATCCATAGGTATTCACGTCAAACTGATCGATACTTTTACAATAACAGGGAGACATGGAGCAGGGTTAATGCAAAGCACATTTCCCGCAAGAAAACAGGTCCCACCAGGTATGTTTAGGTACCTAGAACAGCACCCTCAAAACTACCATTCAGGAAGCCCTCGCAATATCACACTTCGATTTTTGCGGCTTTAATCTATCGCGAAGTCTAGAATACGCCTAATATATTTGGGCGATTAATTAAAGTGAGTGCATTGCTATGCTTTTCAGTAGCTATAAAGTACGTTTTTAAAATGTGAATTATTAGAATATGCTTACGAAGTAAGTAAAACCGTTATAGCTATAAGATTGATTGATACCATAAATTTCAGGAGAGCTCCTCATTTACATATGTAGACGATTTTTTTACGATCGTGGAGAACCTGAAAGAAGCCGAGGGATTGCTGTCCACTATGAACAAGCTACATCCGAAGATAAAATTTACTATGGAACTGGAACGTGATAACCAACGTTCCTTCCTTGACGTCCACTTGTCCAGACAGACAGATGGCTCCATTTCACGGAGATTCTTCCACAAGAAAACCTGGAAAGGTCAGTACTTACATTTTCTAAGTTTTGTTCCCATTCAATGGAAACGTAACCTAGTTTGTAACATTTTCCGGAGGACTAGAAAAATCAGTTCAGATCAGTTAAATAAAACCGATCACTGATTTAAAATACGTATATATGTGTAGTATATAAAATAGGCTCATATGCTTACTTTCAATGGATGTAACTTAATATCGATGGAAAGTTAAATGCGCAGTTGCAAACAAGAAGAAAGTGCGGTCATTGGGACAGCACTTGTATTAGTTTGAGCTTTCGGACTCGTATAGGAGACCATCGTCAGAGAAAATTTAAAAAAATACAGCAGGAATTGAAATGCTTTTTAGTCCAGCTACGAGACAATGCGGGGGAAGAGGGATAGCCTTCGTGATTGTTTGAGTCCACGCTACATCGTCTCACTGTATCGCCTCGGCGTCATGGTGCATATCCCTGGACGCAGGCTGTGGCGTCCTTGGACGAGGAAGAAGGCGTGTCGAGCACCAGATCAATCGGTTTATTGTTCAGAGCTTTCGAACTCTTACAAAAGTCCATCTTCAGAGATGAGAAAGCAATCAAAAAAGAAGGTAATTATAGTGGCCAAGGCTAATCAACTGTCAGAAAACATCAGGTTGTCAGGGGGTTATAAACAGCAATCGAAAAAAGGATGGGGTAA
>JAYGXS010000001.1:86590189-86694716 GCA_036362985.1 Ligula intestinalis | reverse complement strand
CTAACTCATGACTCCAAAGATTTTTACAAGAAAACTCCTGTCGCGCAAAAGCAGTCGAGGCTCCGTTCCCCAAAGTATAACAGTGGTAAGGGAACTATCCTTATTGAAAATAAAACGCATTGAGGTCCACCATATAATATTACGCTGTTTAGAAATATAAGTTTTGTTAGAAAAGCGAAAAATTTCGAAAAAGTGACAACGCATTGTTACTAAGTTACTTTATTTTTAAGTGTAGAGAAAGCCTGTCCATGTAAAAACTGAGTGCGGCAGCACACGTAGGATAACATTTGAAAATTATCCTTGTGTGAAAGTTTCGGATAAATGTTTCCATATTAAGCACAATCTGAATGCAACTGTAACCAAGCCTTTTTAAATTCAAGTATGTATTCCAACAGGGTTGCACGATAATTGGCATTTCCTTCAATGTTGAGATGCGCTGGACTAAAGTAGCCAGATTTGCGCTTGATTGCGCCGACTGGGACGTCAAAGAATTAATATACTTCGTAAGCCCACCTGTGGACATGCCGGTCAGTGGCTAACAAATTTAAATGGAATAGGCAGGTTCAATCGCAACGTTACCACTTTATGTACATTAAGAGAAACATCCTTGCGTCAAATTTTTGTAATAATTTCCGGTGTTTCATTATAATGAAGCAGAGATCATTCGTGAAATAGTGGTGAACACTTTACGGTTTTCAGTGTGATGCAGCTGCGAGAGTTTCGGCTCATCAGTGAAGTCTTCAGCATGCCCCTGGTGTTTACTGAAATAAAACGAGATAGTGAAGACATTATCGTCAAAGACTTACTCACAGCGCAGCCTGGGATCCTGGTGTCGGACGCTGAACCCATAAATCCATGCGTCAATCTTCCGCTGCCTGTAGAGTTTTACGCCAGTACGTAGAACAAATGGTTCGGGTCAGAGGGAAACAAATGTGACAGCCTGTACGGAACTCAGAATTTCCTACGAAAGAGGACAGTCACACCTGTCATAGACTGACAGAAGCGTTAGCTAGACAATCAGGTCTAGTAGTGGCAAAGGTCTTTACCCCTCACAACTAACACGCAACGCCGACAACCAAGGACATTATGCATTAGAGCAGACTAGGTATGATATCAACCACAAAAAAGCCTTGTTCTGTCATTACCTCAGAATTCCCAAGGGCAAATAAGTGAGCAAGTGTCCTGGGAGTACAAAACTGATGACCAGTTACGATTTATGTCAGCAGGGAACTAAAATGGGCACTGGTTTTCGATGTCCGCTAAGTAGGCAATCAGAGAAGACTTATGAATACCTCGCCCGCATGATTCTTCTCTTTGAGGGGCTCGGAAAAAAAAGTCAAAGAGAGCCAGCCTCCACATCCCATTTAGAGATTGTAAGAGAAATCATTCTAGCGAACTCTATCGCAGACATTGTCTAGCGAGTCAATTTACGGTCGTTGGTTGCACCTAACGCATAGCGTTCCAGACACCGGGTGGTCATATATAATTTAAAAAGGCTAATACTGACGACAGCAGACTACAGGAGAACAGAGGAAGTCAGTTTCGACTTCTATGCAACAGCTAATCTGACAGAGGCGTGGCCTAGGGAACGCCCAGGCGACGCAGACTGACGCCTGACGACGCACAGATGAGCCAGTTTGCCTGCTGAAGGCCAGCCCTAGCAACCAATATCGATGACTTAGCATGAGTTGACTCATAATGCTAAGTTGGCGTGGACTGAGAAGCCAATTCACCAGCGCAGCCTAAATCCTTAGTTACCAGAATACCGGCTAGGGAAGTACGCAAATACCCTCGTCAGAAAACACCTTTTACCCTATAAATACCATAATTCTTAAAGTTAACCGAATATGACAAATTTATCGAACGCAAAAATGAGGAAATTAAAAAAAATAACTGTCAAGCTTAGTTACGAAGTATACAGTCGAAATATTATCGGAGCTTACTTCTGGTGTGAAGTTGGCATCGAGACAAACACCGAAAATTTTAAAATCACACGAAGGGGACCAATCTGGCCAGTCCAAAGGCTAATAAATACAGGTTGACTCAATTATTGGTCTGCGCATTGCAGTTATTGTAAAAAAAGTTGATTAAATTTGCCTTTCAGCCCTTTGCAAATTTCCGGCAGCCGTCAAAACTTCTAATTTGGGTTGTTCGATGAATTTTCTGAGCTATGCGGGGTTCTTCTTCAATATTGCCTTGACTTATTTTCACAAACGTTATTAGCCAAAAGGCTCACCAACCGAGTTCAGGATCATCAATAACTGCTGGATGCCTTCCTCCCGAAAGAAAGTTCGCAAAGAGTTCGCGAACTGAGCGGCAAAACCTTTATCGGCTTTGTATACGTCAACGCAATTATTCTATTCTGGCTGTCGAGAAAAACAAAAAGGCCGAGAACTCTGAATAGACCATAGCAAAAACCTTGACCAGACTAGTAGGGAAGTAATACAGTTTGCGACTACTTTATGATAAAGTAACAGTATTTTTTTCGTAGCTGAGTAAATAGATTTCCAGAGCTGGACATTTTTGCCCTTACTACTATCTATATTATACGACTGTATGCCCTACAGCTGCAGTACCGGACTTTCACATCTCAGATGGGAGCATTAGACGTATATTCCATTTTAATTAAAACTCGCTTCTGCAGCTAATTGCCACTGTGTGGTTGGAATTAGAACGTTGGCCTACCAAGCGTAGGTGATGGCAGGAAGACCACTAGATCACAGATTGGGATCGACCGAAGCAACCCTCTTCTGAGCGCCAAGACTAAGCTTTATCAGCAAACTTTCGCCACACAGAAAGGTTTGTTAAAAATAAAACATATGCCTTAAATGAATAAATAATACCAACAAAATTTATACATGACAAACTAGGAGCTGACTGCAGTCAATAAAAGGCAGGCTTAGTCGATAACTGACTTGACACTGTGTTCCGAAAGCGATTATCAACACTGTTTATGCGCTTACTGGATAGGTTAGAAAAGCCATAGATCGAAAGAATGATTCATATTTGTCGTAGTGGGGCGCTGACACATTTTTTCAATGATCGACAACACAAAAACCACCAAATCATCGGTCAAAGAAGACGGAGTTGGTAAGCTAGACTTTTACTGAAACCATAACCACCCAGGATGATCGATGGGCAGTTGTCTCAAAGTGGTTATGTAGGCCAGCGTGTGTCCTGCGGCTGAGATCATTTGATAACAGCACGTGTGGTCTGCTGCACTGCCGGTGTATGCAGTGCCTCAATTCCGCGTTCAAAGCTCACACTCTCATCTCTGATGACCGTTAGAATGTACACATCCATGTCTGCCGCTCCCAGTCCAGTCTGGCCAATCACCTTCAGGGCTGACTCGCACAAGACCTCAGTGTGGGGAGTGCTGCGCTTTCACACTTCGGACGCTGCCCCTCTTGGGTGCAGGTGCACACTCATTCAACTATCAACTTCTTCCAACATATTGTCAATTAACTCTATACAGAATAGAGTATTCCCCCCCCCAACTGGCATCCCACTTCTTCTTTTCTCTCGCGGAACCAGGCCTGTAGATCACAACAGTAATTCTCTTCTCTATTAATTTAGGCCACTGTGATATATCCGCCTGTAGCCAATTAGTCATTGACGCAACTTCATTGGCTACGATATCCCGTGCGGTCCCAGCAGCGCATCCACCGAGAGCATGAGGTTGGCAAAGAAATCAGGCAAACGCGGTGGCGATAGTGAGAATGAACTGCTTCAGATTCACCCTCTGCACCATGCTGTAGGAAAGTTTTTTCTGTACTAGACACTCTCAAAGCGACCACACACGCCTCAACCACAGCCAAGAGTGTGCGTAGCTTGCTCTTCAGACAATAGGACCACTTGACTCAAATATGTGCTGGTCCGTTGGATCTTTGTTTGAATTTAGTTTGCAAGGTAGCATCAGAGATTACGATGTGACTGATTGACGACGGCAAATAAATCATTAATGGCTGTGCCAATCTCTCCCGCCTTTCTGGACAAAATTTTCTAGTCAAAGCTGCATGTACCTCCACACAGAAAATGCCAGCAGGAAAGAACCATTACGAGTGATACAGACAGATAAAATTAAATTCACGTGAGCAGCGACATTCACCCTCAGCTGGACCATGAAGAAGAAGAAATAAGCGAAAAGGAAGTCAGCTTGATATTCCCTAATGCTGGATTCAACAAGAACGGTAAGTTGAGCGGGTAAAGTCGATCTAAGTGTGATTCAATTTGCGGCTCACGGCGAGCCTCGTAGCTCAGCGACAGAACGTTGGCTGCGCAAAAGCCTCCCTTGTTGTGTTGGTTCGACTCCCACCGAGGCCACGGGTTTTTCACAATTGGGTCAACTCAAAAATAATAACCAGCCGTTTAGTTGAGAAATGAGAAACGAGCCTTTTTATTGTTACTTAAAAATATATACGCCGTGCTGTGCTTATGCAAGTTGTTGTCGGTAAGATCAAGAATTCAAGCTGGGGGTTTTATGAAAACATACCACCATTTTCAGTCGTTTGAACTACTAATTGCTAACAGTGAATTCTGAACAGGGAGGCATGCTTCCGATCTCGAAGCATGCACGGCGTTTTCACAATCCGGTTCAGCCAGTATGTTGGACGCCACGCATAACCTCTGTAGTACGTAGATCTGCCAAGAAAACATGACGGAACTACATATACCCCTGTGGTTCCGGGTGAATGACTTCAGTATATACTCGGATGTAAGATGCAGACAGTTTTGCGCAATATCAGTTTGCTTGTAGAAAAGCTGAAAAGCCTGCTCACAAACGTGCCTCTAGATGAAACCATTGACATAATTTGTGGGCATGTGGCTGGAACATGTCTGGAACCAGGCCAACTATGCGAACTACTACAGATATGCACGAAGAACGTTCAGTTTCTATTCAACGGACAGTTGTACCGACAAATCGACGGCGTTGCCATGGGCAGTCCATTAGGACCAGTGCTACTGGATATTTTCGTGTTGAACCTTTAACGAAAATAAGCCAAACGCGCAGAAAAAAACTTTTTCTATCAATAATACGTGGATAAAATTTTTACCGTAGTCGAAAACCCTAAAGAGGTATAATCGCTACTTAAAAATATGAACGAGGCACATGCAAAGGTCAAATTTACGATCGAGCATGAAAAGGACGACCTATTGGAGTTCTTAGACGGATTCTATCGATGAGTGGATGAGTTTTCTCAAGAAAGTGTTTCTTAGAAAACGTTATCCAGAGAAATTCATTGATAAGTATCGCAGCCGCAGACATGAAAAACCTCCTGAAATATCAGCGTCAAAGAAGCTAGTGAGCATTTACCTTTCGCTCAAGGGTGATAATCTATGCAAAACGAGGGCTTCGGTGCACAATTGAAAGAAATTACTCCGCCTCTAAATTTTTGCACACAAACACAACAACGGCTATTCCAGTTAGGCCGACTAACACATTCTGCCTACACACGCAACATTAAACTATGTTCACGAGTTACCATGTAGTTGCAGTTGGAAATGCATCGGGCGCACGCATAGGCAATTGGCAACGCAGTCGGCTGAACATATGCCAAAGTGGCTTCTCAGGTCGGAAAATAAAACACCTAAGAGTTTAATCACGAAGCGCATAGTGGACACTGGCCATACTGTCGGTCCAAAGACTGCCTTTAAGGTCGTACTTCGGGTGACGACTGGGCGTCGCTTAAGATTTGCGGAGGCCGCTGCAATACGGAGGAGAAAACGAGAACTGTCGTGCTGTGAGAACGACCTCCCCTCTCCTCTTCCCCCTCACCATTAGCCCACATATAAAACTAATAGCTTTTAATTTTTTTCCCTATCAAGTTTCATCCTTGTCCGTTGACACTAACTTAGACAGTTAATTAACTTATTAATAGGCAACAATCGCTTGCACTGGAATAAGAGGTTGAGAACTTATGACGCCAATATATTCTGCTAATCTTGTGATATGTGCTTTGTTTAAATTTCTTCCGGGAAAACCATGTTTCTGAATTCAATTACCGTAATGGTCAAACATATTTCCGCTCACATAATTTGTTTTTTTACAATGAGGACGCAAGAGCTGTGTCTGATAATAGAGATAAACCGCAAGTTAAGGTTTTTAACTACCCTGGTTTACAGAACCAATACTTGGGGCGGTCGATAAATAAAATGATCAGGTAAGTCCTTGCAAAAACTACCGGAACTCCGCGTTGGAAAACTAGGAAAATCTAGGCTGCTGACAAGCAGCGTGCTTTCCTGTTCTTTTTCCATATTTCTGATGAGATTTCTACAACGAGTCCGAAACCATCATGATTTTTGACAGATTTGGTCCGTCGACCAATGACGTGGCCAGTTGACACATCGCTAAGGGAGAAGTATTACTGGAAATAACCAGGGAGACAGGATTGATCATTTACAGATTATTTGTGACCGTCAACTGACCAAACTTCGACTACAGGCAGCGCGGACTTCGAAGGTCCCCCGCCATTTGACCGGCAATCATGCTAGCTCCTCATCACCTTCGAGTTCCAATACGCCTCGCATAATTTTGAATCCGTTATATCTGGCTTGCAAACTGATTCGATTTCCCTCGACATCCTCGTAAAACTGATCCAATTTTTTCGGCAATTCCCCATAAATCTGCCGCATTTTCGATTCAGTGGATCTTTCTAGAGTTAAATGGAAGGAAACCATAATCGGAGTATTCATTTGACAGTTGGTAGTCTTTTATCGTGTATGATTTTTCTAACGCTGTCGGAAAATAGGGTCTGACCATGAGTTTGAGAGAGGGAGAGAGGTGATATGTTGATTAATTGTGCGCAGACTCAGCAGCATACAGAAATGTGGGAAAATGTATAGTTTACGATGGAATGAGTGAGTGCAGGGTGTTGGACACTGCCATACAAGCAGAGCAGTTGTGACATGTGGGAAACTGAAAAGGTACGTCGTGTCTGTTTATTTTGGTGCAGTGTGAAGGCATAAGAAATATTCTGTGATGAGTGACACTTATCTACTGGTGAGAAGACAGCAACACTTAAAGCTGAAACACAGAGGCGGAAATAGCAAGTCAGAATGTCTACAGACAACGTGTTCGGGACATAAGTGACGGAGTTGATACGTGCCCGCATGCATGAGGGCACGTAAATGCCGCTTGGTTTGGGAAGGGGACAAGGCGTCTTAAAATAGCAGATCATGTTGTGGTGTCCAATAAAAGGGCATATTCTAGTTAGTTTGCCGTGATAGAATACTCCAGACTTCTCCCTTCCTTCTGACTCTAGACTTTTTCACACTCCGTGTCTGTTGCTCGCTGAAATGAGCTCCGTGGCTTGGGTAGCGTGACGAACTCCAAGTGACTCGGTCCCACCCCACTGTAGGACTGGGCACCTTCCTGGTCGCT
Organism: Ligula intestinalis; assembly: GCA_036362985.1. Taxonomy (NCBI): domain Eukaryota; kingdom Metazoa; phylum Platyhelminthes; class Cestoda; order Diphyllobothriidea; family Diphyllobothriidae; genus Ligula; species Ligula intestinalis. The sequence goes on along the minus strand of JAYGXS010000001.1, from coordinate 86,687,335 downwards.
GGCCTCATCATCTTCCTCCTCCTCCTCCTCGTCAACCTCTTCAACCGCCTCAGGCACCGCTCGGGGCACGCCACCGGCATGAACGATCGCGGCCTCGGACTCCTCAAAGTCGTCGACCTCCTCCAGGTCGGCTTCCGGGAAGGCGCCTGCTGCGTCCACGTCCTCCTCTTCCTCAAACAGCCCATCGAAGCTGCGGGTTTCCGCATCGAACTGTTCGTCAGCTGGGGTTTGTTGATTGGCTAGCGAGGAGGTGCCAGCTCCGAAAGCGCGATGCACACCTGGCAGGTGGCTTTCTGATTTCCAGGTTAGCTGACCGTTCTAGAGGAGTTGAGAGGGAAGGCAAGATACGTCTGTAATAGGTGGCATAACTTTCAAACTGTCACTAGCACAAAAAAGCCTAATTAGTGAGCTATTCGTTGGAAATGATTCGCGACATTTAGAGAGCCTTGTCATTGAGGGTTTGCCATCAATCTACCTTTTATTAACATCCAACTATCTGATGGTATAAAGACATTGACGCAAACAAATGCGTATTTCAGTGTTAGTATGGGCCAGCAGACCGATTAAGCTTTTATTCCTGCAGGAGAATTTAGTGCTCGTGGCGTTCATAGTGTACGGTAGAGCTGGCTACTGTTCGTTTGATCACTTCAAGCTTTAACTTAAGTTAGAGAAATGAGGTATGCAGCAGATGCCCAAACCAAAAAAACTATTGAGATGACTAATAAGCCAGAACTGCTCTCCAGTATCGCACTTCGCTATGCAATTGCCTGTGAGGAATCCATCCTGAGCCTTAAGACGCGACGGGTAAGCGCATTCATCAATCCGATCGATAAATGCTCTCTTATCACATAGATATTTACAGTAGATTGTACATATGATTAAATGTGCAGATCAAAATTTGAGTAGGGGATTTAGCATACATTTTGGGTTGTTTATTCTGTCCATTTATTTGACTTTAGGCGCAAAAAGGCTGTGTTCTAGAGAAAAGATCAGTTCAGATGAGTATACTGGGGACAAAAAGGGGCAGAATGAAGACAACTGCAACCTTGTTAATATCCAAAGAAGTTCCTATTCTATTAAGGTCTGCGGACCAACCCTTCTCGATTTTATGTGTTGGATTATAAGAGAACATCATGAAAGACCAAAAATGCATTACTGTCGGGAATAGAAGAGCGAAATGCCTTTAGAAAATCATATTCTGCAAATCTGTGAAGTTTTATGCTGTAAAAGAAATTAATAAATTTTTGCAGCTGTAGATTGTTTTACCACACCGAAATAAAGGACCTGCAGCAAGCATATATAAGAACAACCGCAACATGCCCTCACTTTTTTCTTACGCAGCGCACGCGAACGATGTCTAAGCTATTTCAATCTGCAGTCGACTTTCAGGGAATAAAAAATCTTGCAGCAGATGGAGTCTCGAACCAGTGGTTAGCAAGTGCTTTGAATAAAAGTAAGGTCACTCTCTGGCGAATTATTAATGACAGAACTATGCCAGCAAATAAGCAGGGTGGACGAAGACGGTCCACAGGTAAGCAGAACGACGATTGTATTCGTCTTTTACTAAAATGATATCATTATATGCATAGTAAGACTACTCAGAGGGAACATCTGCCAATTTTCTCTATAGAGATAATTATGAAAAGGATGCAGAAACTTAAACTGCATCAGGAAAACCACAATAAAGCAGTTTTAAGTCAAAACTTATTAGACCATGTTTTCTTTTTGCTAAAAAGGTGCATTGATTACCGGCTCTCATTCTGGAAGACTGCTTACTGCTGCAATGAGGTGTTCTTTTAAGATGAACTTATTAAGTCGATTCAGGTTTTCATATGCGGAAACTTTCCTAAAGAACACATTGCGCCGACACCAACATTGAAAAATGTCAAACATTAGTGGTTTGGATGGCTATAGAGTTCGGAGAACGGCGCATTTGGCGGTCCATTATGAAAACTATTAACAGCAAAGTGTTCGTCATCATCCTAAAAGATGCCTTCGTTTACAAAGGCATCCATAGGCGCAAAACGGACACTATTATTATACAGAATAATGCTTCAGTTCACCGTTTAAAAGAGGTATGAAGCTGATCACATGTACAAAGGTAATCTAACTTTTTAGACAACAGCCAGCCTCTCCACGTGTGGCCTTCAATCTATTTTTATTCCTGCAAGCAGCCAGTACCTAAATCCAATAGAAGATCTTTTTGTAAGTGTCAATATAGATATATATAGCAGAATCGCTACTTTTTCTGCTCTCAAGTCGTATGTAATTTTTTAAACGTTCATCGTTCGAACTATTGGGCCCATTACAAACCGATGTTTGACCCTTCTTGCTTATTCAAATTGCAATAATGAGGTCACGGGTGCACAAGGCAACTTTTGTTTTGATGGAAGTCTAATTTGACATCGATTTCGCGACTTATTCATGGAAATTTCAAATGATGTTGAAAATTTTAGGGTCTGGCCATAAGGCATGGTTTGTGATCTCTTGTTATGCGGTTTGTGTGTCTAATTTTATTCACAGTGAATAAAGGACGTATTTTCCGGAAAAAGGCTCGAATGATATTTCAAAATAAAGCATGTTCTTCTCGATCTATCAATGCTGGCAAAGACAAGGTAGACTGAAACTGCTTATTTAAAATTTTCAGTCTTTTCTAACCAGAAATACCCAATCGCAGATTAGAATGACTCGGGATTCTAACCTTTCCTGCATCCGCCCTGGTTGATATGTGACTGTCTGCAAGGTGCAGTGGGAGAAATAATTCATTAAAATACTAGGCGTGAATAAGTAAATACTTTTGCAGTTAGAATATATTCATTCTTTAATTAAAACAATATCGACATCCTACAAACAAATAACGAAAGCCTCAGTCTTTTTTTAAAGACGACAAAAAGTAGACAAAAGGGTAAATTATAGAACTAGTGAGTATAAAAGTTTTGGAAAAGAGATTATACTTGTGGACAACAGATCATTCTACTTAAGTAAGCAAACAGAGCAAGACAACAGGAAGGATTTTTTGAAGTCAACAGGGTAGCGACAAAAGAGACAGAGCATTATTTAGGTCTTGTACCCCTAATCCATCTAAAGTCATCCTAAAATTACTTAAGTTGACTTTCTAGACTAGTTAGGCTTATAGAAGCACCTGAAACCGAATTAATGACAGGTAATCGTCATTTTTCGCCTGGGATACTGGTGGCCTAAAACCAAAATGGGAAGAATGGAGTCCACTATTAGTTGTGCCAAAGAAATTCTAAAGGGTAACAATGCATTATATTTCGCACCACGTCCATACCATTAAAATAATTGTGGCCAGTTGGGGGTTTCATTTCCATCTTTCTCGTTTCCCATTGGCCGCTTTTCTCGTTAGCTACTGACCTGCCCGGATTTATTCAAAGGCAGTTTATTCAGTTACCTAAAATTTGCGTTGCTATATATTAGTTTTTTAAAATAATTTTTAATTTTATTTCCTGTTTTTGTTTGCTAGGTTTTTTATTTTCTCTCCTGCTCCCCCTTAATTCCCCACGCATATAATCCCTATAACGACCGGTTCCGTCTACAAAAATTCTGAGGGTTTTAATTTTCGTGGTGCTACATGCACTAGATTGTTACCTTTTAAAGAACGCAGATATGTTGACCATCTCAACTAACCCACATGGTAGAGGCCCTTTTATTGCTGAGACTTAATTCCCCACCAAACGGTTAGCTACCAGCTCGATTCGAGCAGCAATCCACAACCAAAGTAGAGTTAACAAGTACAGGCTCACAGGCTTTACCGTCTGAGAGGTGAAGTCTTCAGAAGGAAATTCTGAGAACGGAGTGCAACTGATTGCAGATACCCACCTTAAGGACAGTAAGAGAGAAATGAAGCGGTTTTTTACCGCAGTGGTTTAGACTGCACACTTACCTCCAAATTTTCCAGGGGGTTTTCAGTTACGTTGAACCGAGTTTCAGGGCGGAATTCCAGACGACCACCACCACTGCCCCTGCTGTGCTGCTTCTTGAGTCCAAAGAGGGCTGGACGATGATGACGACAGAAGTCCGTGTTACGTATCAGGAAGCCGATCACCAATACGATGAGGCTGAGAGCACAAATGGTCAGGGTGACTGAGAGACCAACGACGTTGATCCTCGAAGGCTCTGAGCCATTATCAGCCTGTACGTAGACGAAATAACACTTTAACTCATATTTAGACGAAGGCCTTAATAGGGAAATCTTGGCTCGCAAGATGTGAAGAATAAGGATGTTTACAGAAAGACGGAAACCTTGAGTCCTTCAAAAAGTATGAAGTGTAAACAAATGCAATATTGTGCTCCACATCACATTAGTGAGGCTGACCTATCTATATATCTACAGTGACGAACCCGCGTCGGAGGTTTTGTTCAAGCCGGTATAAATGCAGTCATACATTTATAAACAGCATAGTATGCGATTAAGGGTGGTATAAGAAACGTGAGAAGGCAATGCGGGAAAATTGAGGGTAAGATGTAGAAACAAGAACCTCTCTTTCCGCAAAATAAATGGCTTTGTACAATATTCCAGAAGGTGAAGATATCTCTGTATACAATCGTAGCACTAAGTACAATCTCAAATGTCACCTTTAGCCTAACTCTAACCACAGCTTCGACCCTAACCTTGACACAGGCATTGAACCTAACCTTAAAACTAGCACTGATTTCCCTGGAGCTTAGCCTAAGCCTTCAGATCAGGTAGAATCTTGCTAAATCGACTTATACTTGGGAATTTCGCAGCTGGTTACAGGAAGCCGCCACTCTGAGCAAAAAAACCTGCAGTTTTTGCTACTTAGGAGGGCAGGAGACAAGAATAGAGCAGAAGCTGTTGTTTTTAAAATTTTTCACTCTAACATAGGTGAAGCAAAACTAGCGTGACAAATGCTTTTGTCACTAACCTACCTACTTGTAGCTAACGCAGAGGAAGTATGACTGTAAACAGCGGCGTGTTGATAAATGGCGATAGTCTTCAGAGAAAGAAAACAGCTTTGCCTCGAATGTTACTCAATTGAACCATCGCATTCCTCACCTTATACACGTTTTGGAAACCTAAATTTACGCCTAGCAAATGTCTAACCACTAGAATGAACCGCTAAAGTTCATACAGAGCAGGAAAACCAATGCGGCAGACGAATTCATAATAAAAAAGGCAAATACCTTTAGGGGAAAATGATAGTATTTAAACGTCGCTTTTCAAACCATCCCGTTCGCATGCTGGATCAAAAATTTCTCCTTGCACTACGATTTGGTGGCTACTGCAGTCGAAACTTAAACTAGATATACACCAACGATGTCCACATTTTAACAAACAAAAATATGTACGGGATTCCTTATAAGCAATGTCGTAGTTTACTTTAATATAACTAACTAAAAACTAAACTAAAACTAATTTAAATTGAATAAACTACAATAAAATAAATTAACTTCAGTAAAACTAAAGCTGAAACTAAAAGAAAACTTATAAAAACGAAATAATAAACTAATAACTAAACCAAACTGAACAATAAACTGCCAGGCAGTAAATCTTTAGTTATATATAGTAAAATAAGCTGTTGTTTATAAGGTTCGTTTAGCAAAAAATTCCTTTTGCGGAGAGATTTGTGAACAAGACTTCACCAGGGGAAAAAGTTTCGTGCCATCTTTTCGCAAACTGAGGCTTGTTAGGGTATGTCAGTGTGTACCAAGTTAATGCAATACTAGTCGTTAGTAAACATGCACGCAGGACAAAGGCACAGCTATAGTACGGAGTAAGTGTTTGCGCAGAAGGACAGGGTGTTGGGGTGGGGAACTACGATAAGTGAATAAAAGCTTCTCATGTTACCGTGCTTTTAACAGACAGGCTCACGTATGATTCCAGAAGGTAAGAGCTCCACTCTGCATGCCGTGGAAATAACCCTGTGAAGTACGTTGATCAAAATGGTAAACTATGATGGAGGACGTTGCACGTATTGATAGCCATGTTCATAAAAGATCCACCGTGACATTATACCAGCCATTAGAACAAGACAACGAGGCTGTGGCTCAATAGTTAGAGTGTTGGCATTGTAATCAACCGATTGCGGGTTCGGGCCTCAGGTGGTGCACCAGCTGGGGTTGGATACGACTGGCTGATGCTGGCTAATAAGCCAGAAGTTGTCTTTTCGGTCTCCTTCCTCCGTAATTTCATCGTGCCTGTATAATTAGCCGCTGTATGGCTGTTAGTGGGGCTCGAGAGTGAGTCCTAAGGCAAGACGGGAGGCACCAGTTCCGGAACGGATCGGTGAGTGTTCATCCACCAACCAGAAGAACTTCGAAAGAGTAAGAGATCACTAAAAGCTTGCTGTCGCAGTAACCATAGCTCAACGGACCGAACGGCGTACACGGATATTGCAGAACACTGCAGAAAAGCCAAGCGACCCTAGCAATGGTCGTCGTGATGGCGTGCAGGTGGAGCCTAGGCCCTGTATCCGTTGTGGCTGAAAATGCACTAATAGGACGCCTTTTTGAAGAGTCTAGGTGACTTAACAGGAATAAATTATGAGAGACTAACACTAGTGCGTAAGGATGGTTCATATGACCACCTAAACAGAACACGGAAATAGGAATGTCTCGCCCAAATTAAATAAATGACCGGCAGAAGTTTCCTTGGTAGCGCACATATGTTCTTATTTATATTTAAATGCCTACACAATTAATTTCTGTTAGGGTTAGGGTAAGGCTTATGATTAGGGTAAGGGCTGGGGTAAGGGTCAGGGTAAGTGTTAGGCTTAGAATAAGGGTTAGGGTAAGGTTGGGATAGTGATATCGCATGTAAAATGCCCCAAGTGTCTGCCTTACGATAAGCGCTGGAGTAGCCATTTAAATATAAATAAGAACATATATGCGCTACCAAAGCAACTCCTGTCAAATGACCTAGTGATAAGTTCGAGGATAGGCCAATATTCCTGCGTCTTAACCACAGCAATAGCGGTAACTGAAAACTAAATCATAATCTTAACCCTTGCCCCACCATTAACCTAAACTCAACAGTTAACAAGAACCTAAACCTAAACCGTTAACATAATCCTGTTCCCTCTAACTTCAGCTCTGATTTTTTACACCACAACTTTAAAACTAAATCCTAAATCCTTAACTTAATTTTCCTGGAAATAAGTGCTCAGCCGCGTGTAATTTTCGCGCATCCCGTTTGAGCGGCTATAGAAGTTATCCTTAAATACTCATGTATGTCTGTTTATTGGTATAACACGGAGACTAGAAGCACTGATTTTAATCTATTTGCTGATCTAAAAGGTTGTCTGACAAACATTAGTTTGGTCAACTATCCGTTCGGCTTATTGAAGGCAGATTTATGGAAAGCGAAATAGGCTATTTGAACGAATTGAAAGGGGAAGCATAGAGTGACACCTTTACTTTCGTCCAGATATCTGCAATACTATAATGCAGGCTTGGAGACCAAACTCCTACGCCCATTCAAGCAATCAAACGTCTCTAGAGGATGACCTCGTCAAGAAAGGTCCAAAGTTCGAACCTCGAGTGGAGCGCCACTTGGGGCTCTGGATGACTGACTGGCAACGGCTAAGTAAGAAGAAATGGCCAGTCCAGTCTCCTTTGTCGTTGCTGGCAATACTATCTGCCTATACAACCAGCTGATGCGGCTGTCAAGGCCTCTGTCGAGACCCTGGGTAGAGCGGGATAGATGAGTTCCGTTAACGGTCAGGTGAACGACCTACCTTGTCATCAGCCTTCACGAGACGAAAAGTGTCCCTAGAGCGCACTTCCTTGTCACTGTGGCTGTAGTGCACAGGGTAATTGGGTCGCACTTGCTGTAGGTAGGGGTCACTAGGATGCAGCCTCTGCACACCACCCTTCGTCCCCGTCTCACCCAGAGGCTCATCAGCTTGGAAGTCCTTATCGTCGTAATCAAAGTTGTCCCGGTCAAATGCATTCGGTGCCTGCTCAAACTGGCTTCCATCAGCAGGGGCGTTCATGGCATCAATATTCTGCGGCAGTCGCATCAACAGCTGATGGGCACGAACGGGTGGAGGAATAAAGACAGTGTTTTGGTTAGCAGGCAAAGAAATATGTTTCAGAAAAAATAAGAGAACGTTCGCCTATACGAACATTTTGGTATTCAGCTCATAGCTTTCCAGGGGGAAGCAAAACGTTTGTAGTTGAGGAGCGAGAAAGTACAAAAATAAGTTCAGCAAACTTGAATTTTTTCCAACTTGATTCACGAGAAATAATGGGGCGGAAATGGGCCAGAAAATGTTGACCGGAAGCGAAAACCAACGAAAGTGAAGTGTTGCCAGGACGGAAATCACTGTTCATAATCTCGGGCTGCCTTTTGGGCGGTGGCAAGTGCGCATAATAGCCAAGAAATCAGCAACACCCAAATCGCAACAAAAAAGTTGGATGGGCGCCTAACATTTTCGCATTTGGCCCTTCGGATCCTCGTGGAGCTCACGCAGCTAAACTATGGCTCACCGAAGTGAGACATTTCTTTTGCGACCGATTAAATTTTTCCTACCTGGGTTTATTCAAACGTGCTTCAAGATTGCGCCAAATGTGTCAAAATCTGTTAATTAATACTGATAGACTTTTTTGTCCGTGAATGATTGCTCACTCATTGAAATTTCATTGGTCATCCTAAAAATTCAAGTTCGTTTGAGATTGCCTGAAACCTGGTTTTAAGCATGTTTGAGTACGCTTAATGATAACATTCTTCTACGGAATGAGTAAATTATAGCGTAAGACTACCTGCAATACGGTACTGGTGGCGATAGGGGCTTTTACGAAGGTGGCCTTTCAGAAGGGCTGAAAGGAATTTCTGAAGCAGGTGAAAGGCGAAATATCGTATTAGTGGTTGTGCTCCAGGGTATGCAAAATCTTTTTAAACCATATAAAATAATAAGCAATTGTCGACAGACAACCATATCAAAAAGACGCGCTCGGTCTCGGGCGGAAAATTTGCACCTTTCATTGGTTGAAAGTGAGACACAACATGCGACTTATAAGCCTAGATCTCTGAATATTGGGCAGGTTGATTTGACTTTTTATATGTATAATACCCAGATATCACGCGCTATCCCCGTTACTTTCATGGTTTCATCAGACGGTCTTACTGATTGCGGCTTAAGAGATAAGTTTCCAGTTTCTTAAAAATTATGTTCCCAATATTGAACTATTGTCCTAGCTAGTGGCGGACTATTGAAAGGCTGTTAAAAATTTAGGCTGGCTTGGGTACACGTCTGGTACAGTACCACATGTTCAACTACAAACATTCTATCGGCAATCGAAAATTCACTATCACCAGCTGTAGCCGCCATGTCGTACCAATGAATTTTTATTTATCTACATAAAAAGTACAATAAAGGTCATTTATGTGAACAAAAAAGAATCAACTAGGGAAGGCAAGTTGGCATATCAGATAACTAGACTGTTATACAAGCGAAATGAACCTGTCGAAAATACGAACACTTAAAATTGTGAATCACGCGGTAGAGGTACAATGTAGGCACTCAGTCCACGAGACAACAGTTTTGGCCCGGTGGGTTTGGATGAGATTTATCTCCTAACAGAACGTCTTTCGCTAGGTTTACTATCGACAGGTAATTCTTAAAAATGCTCGATGTTAACTTTTCAGTTATGTTCCTTCACTCTGCCTACTGAATACATTTCTGGCACGATTCACAAATTCGGTTACTATCTTGAGTGTTTACGCCTTTACCTCTTGATTCTTGATGTCTACGTCATTATTTGCGTCCTTGCTTCCCTACAATCCTCTCGGTTTATTTGCGTGGAAATCGGTAAATATAGACATTCAATCCACGTTCCGTATCTTGCTGGCGGTGTCTGATACTCGATTCAAAGGCTAGTTTGGGCGTCAGACACTCTGCAGACGCAATGTTCCAAAATGCTGCTTGGCGGCATTACTTTATCAAAATTCCGTGTTCCTGCCCTATGCACGATTCCTGGCTTGTCAGGAGACCAAGACATTTTAATAAGAAAACTATATCTCTCTGCTGTCGGCATTAGAGGTTGCAGCCGTTGTTTCTTTTTATAATACACTATATTTTAGTGCTATGTTTTTTTGCAGGAGTGTGCGTTTTAGAGGAAATGCTTCATCATCCCAAAATAGCATCACACTTTTCCCTCGTGCTTGTTTGAAAATGCAATCAAATTAGAAGACACAGCTAATGCTGATTTGTCCACAGTAGGCAGGCTAATTTTAATAAATTCCGTATCCACGAAATGTCAACCGACATTCTGAAAGCTGTTTTTTATGCAAAGAAATCAATAAAGTATGGTTGTAATATTGATTGCCAGGCAACTTAACCTCAATACTTTTTAATCAAATGAGGACGTTGGCTTCCAAATGCGCTTCGTTCGTCCACCTGCAAATATGGTTACTTAAGTAGTATGCACTTTTCTCAGTGATGTTCACTGTTCTTATAGGTTCAAACATATTTTATAGAAAAATTCCACAAATATATTCTTTCTTGCAGCTGTTTGGTAGCATTTAACGCTTTCGTCAAATTTTATACTTGAAGGAGTGATATCAATCGGTTCGAAAAATAGTTTCTGATTATAAGTCGTTTCACGACAAGGCGATGTGCATTCAGAAGGCAACGCATCTATCTATTTATTAATGCTGCTTATCGATTTTACAAGTTGGTCCTCATCTATAGAAAAATTATCTGAATTTTCCTCACATCGTAGGGAAATATTAATTTATCCCAGAACGGAACATATGAAGCAATCAGTCTGGAACCCTTGAGTTTAAATGTAGCGGCCGGAAGGGTTCGAAAGTATTCGTATTTAAAACAGAAGGTACCTTTTCCTCAAGCATGAAATATGAAGAAGGCCTCATATGCTACAAAAAGACTACAAGACAGAATCTGTTTGTGCATTTATGTGTGCGCAAACTGTATTTGAACATAGTAGTGGAGTGAAAATCAATGATAAAAGACAGACAGTCATGCGGTCCGCTTTACATCCGCTTTACTGAATCTCCAGGTGACGCTAGTGGGCAGGACATTTTGAGCAATTCACTTACCTTGACAATGAAAGGTTGAGTATTCTCAGAAAGGCGATCATAGGAGCAGATTAGCTCAAACTTTGCGATCCAAACAAACTGGGATGCGGGTTCCTCCTTCGGACGATCCACCTCTGTGGGTGGCCAGTAGCGGAAACTGTGCAGCAAGCCGGCATACTGACCGGCGGTCAGCCGACCCTTCAGACGCACTCCGTGTGCATCCGATTCTCCACGGATGCCTAGTCGCTGGCCTCTGCTGGTCTGCCACACAATCTGCTCTCCGAAACTGGTGTTCAACTGTCGAGAACTGACCGGGATCACGATGCACTCGTCCAGGACCACAGAGGAGGCTACCCGTTCAGCCGATCGACCACCGTCGGGGCCACCTGAGTTGTAGAAAGACAAGATGTCAATCCTCAACCAATTGTATATTTCGGTAAAAGTATATTAGAGCGCTCACCACGGAAAGCAAAAACTAAAGAATTCTGTAATACATGGCCAGTGTTAATTGTAATCTACTTCTTGGTTTTATTTAGTATTGTCCATTCGCCGTTTTTGTTAGATATAATTTTTTTATTGTTTTATCCTACCACACCCGCATAACCATTATTACTATCAATCCTGCATTATAGAATACTCGGGTTTAATTTCACTATCGATATCATTATCGATATTTCGATGGATTAATTGGCGTTAGAGCTCGAAGGAGTGAGCAAAAATAAGGGGATATATTTTCAAAAAGGTCCGCTCATCAAGGCAGGCGAGCAGTAACGCTGCGCAATAAATAAATTTACAAAAAGAACATATTTAATAACAAATACAAGTTAAATTCATCGGTAAGAGGTCTGACGCTGCTCCAGAAGGGAGGCTGGACCAACCAAAAGTCAGAGTGCCCCATTATTGCTTTCAGCTGTTTTTTAGAAATTATTTTCAAAAGTTCGTAGTAAAATTAAAAATAACCGCTTGGGATTTAACTAAAATCTTTTGTCTTGATTCACCTGAAATTCCAAAATCCAGAATGAAAGGCAAGCGTTTCGAACCCTTTAGGCACTAATTAGGATGGAATGAAATTGAGCACTTTTAAGGAAACAGAATTGCTGATTCAATATTAGCCCACACCCCACTCCCGCAAACAATGTCTTGGAATGTTAACCACATCTACCTGACCAGTTCTCAGAAGAACGTAACTTTGGAAAGAAGGTGCTTGCCTAGGTTGTGGGGGTTACTTTCTCCGCCCTTTTAATTTAAGAGAACTAATGGCGCCTGTAAAATCAGGAACGAGAACCCGGGAAAAGTATACGTGAGACGGAAATATGGGAAGATCTTCCAAACATTGGGATGAAAATGACTATATGCCAACATAAGTTGGCCATGTGAGGGGGTGACGAATTAACACCGGCTGTTGTTTACGTCTTAAGAACGGTTCACGAGTTCTAGTTGACAGCCGTCCATGCTTGAAGCAAGACAAGCGGAGAATTGACTGAAGCATAAGCAGCGGATAAGAAACCAGACTATCGATATGTTTGTTCGGCGTCGACATACAGCGTGTACTGCGGTACCGACAGACCTGCGGCAATCGTTGTTGATTGGCCAAGATGCCCCTTTAACCACCGCTCATTTTGTTGCTGCTGTTAGCTCCGATGATTTATAATCTCAGAAAATAAAAGGACAGGTTTCAGTGCTGGTCCACGATCCTCCTTTCGTACTCGTATGCATTTGGACTTTGATGCTCGCAAAATATTTCATCGTCAGACCAAAAAGTAGCAACAGGTAAGTAGCATCTAGGTCCTTATTATATCCTCAACAGCCAGTATCTCCCGCCCAGGCCTCAGACTGAATTCAACGCGCAAGGTGTATGGACGATTTTTCGGTGAACAAATTCACAGTAGATTCTAAAGGTATCCTGGAGGAGACCCAATTACAACATTTTAGTGTTCTTCTTTGTTGTTCGAGTGATAATTGCTCGCCAGGACACGGGAATAAGTAGTCATTGTATCACAGGTATACACAAGAATAGACGCGCCTGGGAATTAGCGCAAGGTCACATGTACGTATTCCTGTGTCCGACCAATGGCCCCCTCAGCAGATCGAGCTTTCGAAAACTCCCTTTCGGATGTGTTGAACACAGCCACGAAAGCAAAGCAACTAAGCCATGACCATCCAGACAGCTAGTATCTGAAGCGGCTGCTTGGAGGGATTGGTTCACATCATCGATGGATTCGAAAGCGTACGTCTTCGCCCACCATCCCGTTACAGTAGTACAACGTTCTAGAATATGTACAGGGCCGGCAACTGAAGTCGTATTTGTCAAGTATACACGACGAACGGATGCGAGAGAGGGTGCAAGTGTGTGATGCGGTGGGAAGCTGCATCTAGGAGTTTATAACACCATCCTCCCACAGGTGCGGTATTTAGTGTGATTGCACATCTCTAATAACACCTGCTGTTTCCTGATCTATCCCTCCCTGCCATGCTGGTCTAGCGAATATACCCCGTAGTCCTTTTAGGCGACACTGTAACCCCTCGGTCGTAACCGGCACTGCGCCTGGTATAGCCGCGCTGGGTTATTGCAACGTTCACATATAGGCGAGATACAGGTGCGCCTACTGGCGAGGCTTGCCACCCTTACGGATTTAGGACCAGGCGCCCTTGACCCACTCATGAGCTAATCAATAACACATCCAATAGGCAAGTTCCTCAGCCAATCACGGACATGTCAGCTATGCAGGTTCCCAACCGGGAGCTTTGCTATTCCTATCCACAAGGAAATTTTCGGCTCCAAGCAATCTGGCTTATGTTTAGGCTAAATTTATAAACTCTCAAAGCATTTCTCGACACTCGCAGATTCTGCTTTGCCCAAAAACCAGTCTGATTTCTCTGTTGAACCAGTAAATAAGCAGCATAGTCTGTCATGGAAATCAAGATAATAAAAACACTACAAAAATTTACTAATAGTGGTGAAAGCAGCTAAATTTGAGGGCTATGCTTCTTCAATCAATAATTTTTGAAATATGCCATGTTCATGAACCTTCAAGCGGCTCAAGGGAATGCTGGTTGGTCTATCTGACACATTCCGTTCCTTTTTTTTCCGTATATAGTATCTGAATTTCAGGTTGGGTCAGAGGTTTAGAGGAAAAAGCCAGCTGTTGTGTTCATTGTTGTAGCATTTTTACACTACGAATTGTGCGGAAGTTGGAACTCTGCAAGATAACTCCTTTGTGATGCCGGTCCAATCGACGTCTTCACTGACTAGAAGAAAAGTCAGTCCACTCAACATTTTGGAGGCCCCGCCTGTTTTACGGATGTCACTAAACGGGAGGCCTCAGCAGAATTTCACCGGCATATCTGGCTTGCATGACAAAATTGTCAAAAAATGAAAGGGATGAACAACGCGTAGCCCACAATAAATGACCCACCATTGGCATTAGCCAGAGTGAACTTCAAGTTTTGGAACATGGGCAGACCGGGTTCGGTGATGGGAATGTTCGCGGTGATCGTGTTCACACCACTTACAACGATCGTCGGTGGCCGGTTCGGCGGTTGAGATCGGGTCCCCTGCTGATCCAGTCTTCTGTCCTCAGTGTTATCCTCCGTGTTGTCCTCAACTTCGTCCTTCGGCAACCACACGGATTTTTCAGGCAGGTCAGCAGTTTCCACTGGATAGGAAGCATCCGGTTGAGGTGGCACTGCTTCCCAGTTAGGAGGAGGAATCGGCAGTGCCAGATAGAGCGGTATTTGCGCCATGGATATGTTGGCGCGCGGAGCTCCATCACACCTATATGCCGTCAAAGAAAACGGAATCTAAACATATGTCTGGTACAGGGTGCGAAGAACATTTTATGCTTCTTCAGGCAGCAAACCTGATAACATCGCCGGATTTCCTTACTCAGGCTCGATAATAGCAGAGGGAGGCAGAAAGAAGACAGTGAACTCCATTCTGATCGATTTTTTCTTACTTTCCCACACCTAATGCACTTGAGACTAGCACGGGAAGCGAATACATTCGGGTTATCTCAGATTAACATTGCCGACAAATCAAGGAGACTCGGATGTTCATTTCTGGTTCGCAAGCCGTCGTCCGGCAGTCATGGTAAGCAGTCAAATCCACCCGAAGCTCGAACCCCCTACCCATTGATCAGAATAAGAATTCATCGCCTACTTAAAATAAGTGACCTTGGGATAAATTTCAGCAAGGGTAAATATTCCTGCATCTGCACCCTAACATAAAACGAAAACTATGACGTTAGACTTGATCCAAGCCATACGATAAACCTTTACCTTACATTTGAACTAGACAGTAACCTTAGCCATTAACATAATGTGGACTTCAACTTCCACCTTATACCTAACCCTAAGGTTAATCCAAACCCTCTTCTTAATTCCAAACCTAGCTTTGTAGAATTTGGTTGAAAGCTTAATGTATTATGAGCGGTTCCTATACCCCAGGTGCTGTTTAGGTGATCATACAAGTCTTACTTACCTAAAGAGGGGGGAGGCGTTTAATGACCCGTAGGTTCACGTCATGAGAATGCAAATCGTGTGCAAGTCATAAATGTTTCATCACAGCAGGGTAGTTCTTGTAAAGTACGATAAAGGACCAGCGGGAAGTCACGCTATAAGAGTTAGGAAACACAGAAGTCAGCAGGCGTGGTTGTCACAACAGCCGACTTTAAGGACTCCATTCCGCTATTTTTGTTTCGACGATCATTTTCAGCTATCCTGGTTTCTACATGCAGTCCCATAATAATAATATGACATAGTTATTGCTTCATTAACTATGGGGAAAACCTCAGCTCTAGCCCCTCTGGGGAACCCACTGACGAGGCCGATCCCTCGTAGTGGTGTAAAGCAGCGGCAGTATACCGGCGAAATATGTGTCTGGGTTTTTAGACAGTACATTTTTTGCCAGTATGGTAAATTACAAACTAAATGTATGCTACTGTTTGGCCGTTGGTAGCAGGTGCAAATACTGCCCGCTTTCTACGTGCAAAAGACTGTTGATTGGTCCTAAAGCCAATCATCTGCCAATTTAAAACCGAGTGGTCACATTTGTGATATCCATCAATCGATAATTTTGTGCTGTCGAGGACACTGACTCGAGTGCCGACTCGCGTTAACCCGATAGATCACTCGCCATTTTAACAGTTTGATAGCCTAGTTGGATTAATCGTTTCACCAAGACCGTCCACTCGGAACACCCATTGCCTTTATTGATATTTAGCGAAGTATTTGTCTGATGAACGTATGTGTTTCGCCGATCTAGTAGAGGAACAATTAAGTTCCGCTTTGCCCAGGAGCTCACAACGTAAACCCGCCAGACCGTCACATAGTGCCTACAACGATATGTCGAGAAAAAGATCATACGCCTTTACGGTCTTGGAGGTTCCTACGCGAAGTCGTGAGATTGGTGGTTCCATTTCGAATAGTATAAAACGTTTCCCGTATTAACTCTCTCCGACAAAATATTATTTTGCCCACCACTTGCTCTATTTTCTAATCGGTTTATGGTCTTTAAAATGAAGCCAGCAATCCTTGGATGAAAGTGTATGAGAGTGATCAGCAGTCAACCAGTAGGTCAAAAGGTACCTTCCTAATCGTCTAGCTCTGCTGCAGTGAAATGTTGGAGGTCCGATCCATGCCGGCTGATTTATTCAGATAAAAAGTGATGCGCACTTGAGCATGAATGAAGACAACACGATTAGTGGAAAATGGACCAATAGAAAACTCTGCTGCGTGGCGGAGCTGTCGTCTGCCAAGGAAACTATCAATAAAATCTGACGAACTGACACTGCCCGCGCACGTGTTCTGCAACGGAATGAAATTAGACAACAGGAAAGCTCGCACAGAAAAGATACCAAAAGCTTGAGGCATAACGTCCATGTGGGCGCGAATGAAAGTTAACTAGGACAGTTTTAAATAGTCAGCCTTTTAATTTCATCAGAAATTAATCTCTATTTTGAAGTATACCAGTTTATTCAAAGATATATAGGTGTAGACTGTAAGGTGGTATGAAAGTTTCACCCGAAGCTGCAGAATACCGGCGAAGGACGTGGCTCCACCCTTAGCTAGCACCTGTGCTGGCAGAATGGCCAATCATTAAGTAAACTATAGAAATTTCTGCCTAAAGGCAGCTTGTGAATATAACAAGGTTAGCAATGACTGATGGACTTAAAGTCAAATATTAATAGCACATTCTGGTCAAAATCTGCCTGAAATTTTAGCTTGTACCTGTGCTGTCAATCTGGTAAATACTTACAGATGTCAGAAAACTATAAAGTCGCTGTTGAATTTTTCTCGCCGTGGTTCAATGCTATCAAACTATCAGATATAACAAGCCTGTTCTTTGTGGTGCTTGGCTTTCCTTTCGGATTTTCAACTTCCGTTAGCCTCTATGCCCTTAAGGATGATATAGGTAAATACATGAAGTTGCCTAAAAACTCTGTAACACCTTAAATTCTATTTGGCAGGATGGGAGTCATGGGCTCCTTTCAAAGATGGGCCATCCCAACGCCCGCATTTGTTCGCTAGAAAATCATTCACCTGGGTGCAGAACTCCCACCTAGGCGCACGTACGACAATGAGCAAGGACAGTTTAAAGGGGTGCACTGATAAAAGCCTACATGTAGGTTGTCATCAGTTGCAGCTTTCGTTCGAGGTCGTCTGTGTCAGACACGTCTGTCAGTCTGTTGCTATTGTAGGGGTCCGGGCCGACATAGGCAATGTGGCTCAGTAGGTTAACCATCTGCTCTAGTTTTTCCGTGGTCACTGTGATACTAGAGCTTGTGAGCAGTACTCCACCGCCGGCGTTGAGCAGCTAGAGGGGGAAGAAGGGGGAGAGAAGAGCAAATATAGGTGACTAGTGGTGGAAAATAGGCGACGTGAGAACGTTAGTGTGGTCTAGTCCAGAAATGTTAATGATTACTAACAAACGCGCGAAGTAAAGGATAGTGTTTTGCCCCAAAGACTGGCGAGCGAGCGAGCGAGCGTGTAGACCAGTTCGCATACATGAGCCGCTGAGTCTGGTTGTTTGCCACGCCAACGGACGTCAACGCCTCGCTGATACAACATACTAAGATATGGAGTAGAGAACACATTGCAACCAGCAATCCCGTCTATGCACGCAGCAGGAAATCAAGTAAAGTGATAAGTCGGTGGACTGAAAGGAGTATTTAAGCTTGGCAGGACGCCGCACAGCACAACAGATAAGCACGCGAAGAAAACGACTCGATCGCTGAAACAATACTTTTATTCGCCTGATGTTTCGACAGCCCTCACGGATTTATCTTCAGAGAAAGAGTCAGAGAGCAGAAGCAGATAGGGCACGCACGAACTCCACAGAACAAGTTGATTAGTTCGAACGACGGTTTCCACAGTATTGTGGGCACTGGACAATTATCGACGTGCATATTAGGCTATTGTGTTGTGGTGGACAGCCAACGGTACTGTCCGGCTTTCTCGTTCGATCTTCCCCCGCTGCCCCTACGTTATGCGTCTTCACGGGCAGCTGTTACCCACTCGCTGACCTTAAGACCCTTGACCGAAATCATCGCACGCATACAAGTGCACACACAGACGCGCACACACGCGGGTCCACATCAGTCGCCATTTCCCAAGGGCCACTTAAGCATGCCACTCACGCCAGCCAGCGGAAAGGTGCCCCTCGGGCAACGCAACACACCAAACAGTACACCATTTGACCTCTCCAAAAGCATGTAAAAGCAACTGTCATCTCTCTCCCACACATAGTCAGACACTATTGGGCACAAGTGGACGCAGTCAACATCAGCTCTAACTTCACCGGTGGCCTCTGCTGTCTGAGACAGCACCTCAGGGTTATGTGCGCAATAAAGCTCTCGCACTGGTGACGTCTGCACTGTACTACAACTTCGGATTCGGCCTGATGATTGTAGTGATCCAGGCACAAACACCTCCTAGACCCCTACAATGCTAAACAGACTTGCAAAAAGGCGGCCACACTATTTCCTCGACCCGGATGGCAAGACAGAGTTAGGACGGTGGGGGACAGGCTGGTGCGCAATGGCTAACAAGAGCAAACAGCTCCTCTGCGCGGACCACACACGATCTGGTCGGCGCAGGCGTGTACCAGGTTTTCACAGGAAAAAGGGACATTGGCATGCAAACAAAGTTGGAGGTTCAGACAGTCCACTGGTGCACTTAAGAGGGAAGAAAGCGAGAGACCGACCCTGGGGAATCTAGTCCCACGATAGACCAGTGTAGTCCGCACAATACAGCACTTGAAGCATTTCATTGTTACCACAATGCGTCAACAGACGGGATGGAGTGAATGGAGGACTGCGACTCAGGCTGCCTAGGCTCCTTTTCAATAAGGCCTCTCTGTCATTATCAGTGGAAAAAGTCAGAATTGCCCATATTGTAGTTGGTGTCTAGACAAGGGAACGGGCTCGTGTGTGGCATGCGCAGATGGGTTGATTATTTTTGTCAGCTACCGCGGGTGCACTCATGTCCGGCCTTCAGAATAGTAGTAATAGGAACCTTCAGAATCACAGATGAAAGTTTACACGTTGTCACTTCCTTCCGCTTTACCAAGATGACGAAAGAAATTTCGAACATGGAGGACAGCAGTGCTGGAAGGTTTGCTGAAGTACCAGCAAGAAAATTTGTCCAGTTGACTCACAATGGCATAACGTGCCGCAATGTCCGATAGCCCTGCGAGACTTCGCCTGCTCTGAAATGCCTACAACCATCACTTCCTCACTTGCATTGGCTCCGTAACTAAAAAGACGGTCATCGTCACTAGCCCACAGGTCCTATGGTCACGGCCAATTACTTACTATTTAAGTTAGGCAACCCTCCGAGAGGCTGGAATTTGTGAATTTTCCGACAGTCAAAGTATGAAAACCCCCTCAGGACAGAGGAAATTACCGTGTTTTATCGGCCAAGTATGAAATAAACGGATAAATAGCTTTCTAGTTAGTAGGAAGTGTCGCTAAAAATGCAATCCTGATAAAAAAAGCCAGTATTGGTATAAAAACGTTCTATTAACCTCGTTTGCCTTCGGTAACAGCAGTGTCTCGCCGCACTGAGAAAGACACCGGGAAACGCTCTGATCTTCATTCTGGCCCAGCAGCAATTGCACACCCGCCAGATCACCGTTGAGCGATTGCTGCGCACGTCGCGTGGAGGGATCCAGACAGGAGCCTATAGTGATGCTGAATGAAAAAAGGAACACCTTTGAAGTTTCGCCTCCCATTTTTTCAAGTATAACCTTTGTTTAAGCAGCGAATGCGCATCAAACTAAATCGTCATTTTTTTCATTGAACATGAAAATAAATACCACCAACCGCCAGAAGACCAACGGTGACTAGCACAGGTTCGACATTACGATCTTTGTTTTCACAAACATCATCTCCCAATGGAAGACAGTTACAAGGACTCAGGATGGTCTTTTAAGACTTAGTGCTTCAACGGAACTAACGCTCCAATCTTCATGCTGCACAAGACGACTTGCCACTCTGGCGTAATCGGATCGGTAAGTAAAACGGTTGGATTGCCGTCGGAGGTGCAGACCGTTTGCGTTCATCCTGTCTCTAACGTCAGGTAAAGCGGTTTGAAGGAAGTGCTTATCGTGATTATCACAGATAAAAGGAAAGCTGGACTCGGGGAAGTGGAAGTGTAGCAAACCCCTTTACAGTTGGAAATTTGGCTCAATTCTTAATGCATCAATGTTGAAACCTTCTCGGCCAGGACAGGGGCATAGAAGAAATTTGCACTAGTTATCTCTGGTGGTTCGGTTCTGCTCCTCCAATATTTAGTGGCCTTCGAAAACCAATTCAGCATTCTCCTAGTACGTCAGGGTGACATGAACTTATTGTCAGACCCCTTTTCCCTTCCCCTTCTCAGAATATGACTCCATGATCCCTGAACACCTCTCCCCCTTAATTGCTGCTGATTGCTTGCTTAAACTTTCTCCCCGTCACTAAACAAATCGAGCAAAGTATGATTAAATTCACGGCGCACGGTGAGCTTTGTAACTCAAATGGTAGAGCGTTGGCTGCGCAAAAGCTTTCCCTGCTGTGTGAGTACGAATCTCACTGAGGCCACGATTTTTTACAATTGGGTCAATCGATAAAAAGTAAATCGGCATTATATTGTCTTGTTTAGTTACTTTTCTTATGTGCGGCCTCATGTCCTGCGCTGCCACCAAAGAAATAAATAAGACAAGCGTACTCTAAAATGCACCAAAGGGCGGTTTAAGCACTATATTTCAAGGAAATGGATATGGTATACATGCTGGCAGAAGGACCATGGTCGCGGACGATGGGAAAAATCTGCCGAATACATGTAAGTATCAGCCAAGTTGACACGGATTTAAAGAAGAAAGGGCGTGGGATTGTGTTTCGGTCTTGACCAAGACTAGCAAGCAGTACGGTTATCGTCCATTTCTGACTTAATTCTCACTCTCATCCGTAAGCTGATCCGGGTCTGGAGCTGATTCTGACTGAATCGTGAGTCTAAAAGTTCAGTCAGTTACTGCTCTGGTGCTGCGCCCCTTAAGCAGACCGCGTGGTAGATGCGCTTGATCAGCGGCGGGGGGGGTCAGATCACGGCACGGCGAACGATATTCGGATTGCGCTCCCATGATGAATGCCGAACATGAGGTAGCATAATGGCCCGCGTGGATGCAGTCTCACGCCGCGCTAGCCCCTTGCATTCGATCCCGCCCCTCGGCTTCTTGATTCTGCTTTGACACTGGGCACAGGTGGGTGAGGGAAAAGAGAGTGCGGTAGATGCAGCGCAAGTCTACTATCAATTAAGACTAATTCGCGCGCAATTCCCCGTCCCTGTGACACCCTGTTTTGGAGCACAAAGTGAATCTCATCGAATCAGACAGTCGAACTCTATGCGGTGCTAAAGCAGATTTGGTAGCAATTCCGTTTCAGCCTCACTACTTAATGTTATATCTTAACCTCAATTCAGTTGGCTACTGAGTCTATGTGAAGTATGAGGAAACGGCTGAACTGAGCCTATACACAGCTAGTGAAGGGACAGCCCATCTGCCCAAAGGTTTGCTAGATTTTATGCACTTAAAATTCATTAGGGAGAAAATGACTGATGCTATTGTTCCCCAGGGATACCACGGACTTAATGACCCCGTTCTCACGCTCACAACAGTTTGGCCCTGCTCGTAAAGGGAAACGCTTTCTCAAGCCTGCGAAGGTTTGGCTAGCATTGGTATGTGAGATGCGCATTTTCTCAGATTCATCTACATTGTCTCGGCAGACGAAAGCATCGTTCACGAACCACATGGCGAATGAAGGGTGGTAGAGGCGTCTTTTATTTAGCTTGATTGCCAGAAGTTTAGCTTGAACTGCGCTCACGATAGCTCAGGCCTGCTTTCTCGGTGTCATCCTTGAGACGAAATAGTTTTCTACAGAGCGCCTGAGCAGATGGACGCCCGTCTTTCTTCATTTTCCTCCATACGCAGGAATTAGCCATTGAGATGTACCGACACGACTCTATTGGTCTGCCTCCATTAGTATTATATTTAGAAAAGCAGCAAGAAAATTGCAGCTCGATAGATTTCGCTAGTTTAGTATAAAGTCTAGGAAAGGGGAAGAATTGAAATCACGCCAGAGGCTGGTTGATTAGGGACAATGAGTGCAAAGGGACCACTTTTCCATTTCAAACTGCAGAGAAAAGTTCCTAGGAGAGCAGGCGAAAAGCCGGCAGAGTGCGCTCTTCCCTCGATGTTCGCCCAGCCTCATCACTACAATATTCTGAGCTGTCAGTGTTTATCAACCAGCCGCATTTTTATCGTCAGATTGCTTAGGGTGCATAGCCAAAGTGACCCGAGATGTAGTATCAAATCAGATGACAGATTGAAAAACGAACAGTGCTCACATTGTGTGTGTTAGTCAAATAAAATTCGAAGCTGCGCACAATGTTTAGCACTTATTAACTCAAAGACTCAAAATAAAAGTAGAAAAATATTCCTGCCAATCTACTCACTCGTACTAATATCACTTTGAGCCAAGACCGCAAGAATCAGGGGGAATCCAAGCCTCTGTGGACAACGTGTTATTTTAAGTCGGATGTTTTGGAGCTAAGCTTTTGTACTTTTACGTGCACGCAATGTATGTAATGCCTTTCGAAATATTAATCAGTTTTTTTGCTATTTCAATATTTGCTGCCACAAACTTCTAGCTGGCTGGCCTTAAAAGTGGTTTCCTGTATCTGTCCACCCCCTGCCATTTTTATAAATCTTTAACTTAAAAATGATAATTTCTTCATGAAGTCCGTCTTTTGGGCTTTTAGTGCCTTACCCTCCAAGGGCTATTCCTTCGAGGATACGGGCCTAAATCTTGAGCAACTGCGACGATGTGCGGTAGGTGCGTTATGTCCATTTATGTCTTTTCCAATCCCCACATGAGCATGGTGGTTTTCCATAAGGCAGTTAGGACAGCTTTTGGAATAGCGAATCGTTGTTCTAATAAGGTGTGGTGAATTCACCGCAGCATCAGGGAAGGTGAAGTAGTCGGACAGAGGAGGGGACAATGACCCAAATATTGATGTGTCTGATAATTTGCTGAATTGAGAATCCGCGAGGTTAGGCAAACATAATACTTGATCCACCTATCGCATCTTCTTCATGATTAGTTGACCATCTGAGGGAAACATTCCCAATTTCGGCTGGGTTGTTCCCCCCTCCCCTGTCCGACTACTTGACCTTTCCCGATGCTCCAGTGAATTAGTCACACATTATCAGTGCAAATATTACCTACCCTAAAAGCTGTCCTAATTGCCACACGAAAAAACCGCTATGTTCATATGGGGATTGGAAAAGACATAAATGGACTTAATCCATCTACCGCGCATCGTCACAGTCCCTCCAGTATCAGGCCCTTATCTTCAACTGAATGGCCCTTTGGGGGTAGAGCACTAAAAGCCCTAAAAGAAGACTCTCCTGAATGCATGAAGAAATATACTTTTTTCGCTGAAGCTGGATAGGAGTGACAGGAGATGGACGGAGACAGAAGACTATTTTTAAAGCTAGCCTGTTAGACATTGGCGGCAGCAGATATTGAAACAGCAAAAAACTGATTAATACTTTTTGAGCCGTCATACTTTGCGTGTACGCAAGAGTAAAAATGTTTCGCTCCGAAACATCCAACTTAAAAATAACATGTTGCCCACAGAGTATTGAATCGCACCCCCATTCTTGTGGTCTTGGCTCAAAGCGGTACGAGTGCACAGGAGGAAAATGTTACGAATATGTTGCTATTTTTAGTTTGGGTCTTCGAGTAAAAAGGTGTTGCATGTTGTGGGCAGGTTCGACTTTTATTTAAATAAAAGGTTTTAAGGTGATATTCACTGCTACTATCTTGCAAAGTCAAGCTTCAAACAACAGATCAAACTAGATATTTTTTGCTAGCTTAACTAGTCCTTCTTACTATTTTGCTTTCGTATATGCATAATCGCACTCATTTGTGTTCATCTTTGGTCAGTTAGTAGAAGTAGCATAAATCTCCAGATCTGATAATTAAATAGCATATAATAAACTGAAGCTTGTTGAATTGTTATGCATTTGATCGATCCACTGGTGAAACAATTAGTCTGCTTAGAGGAATTTGAACCCAGATGAGGTTTTATTACGGCCAACTTTGTACTCACTTGAGCCACGAGGAGCCGACCCAGAAAGATAAATTTTATCGCCTTTGGGTCAAATTGTCCGCCTAGCCAACTGTTAAATAGGAAATCAGCAAAGTTCGTTCATATAAACAGGCAATATTTCCTAATTAATTACATTTAACTTCGCCAGACGACTGCCGATCTTCCATAATGAAAATATGTTTTTCGGTCAATGTGATTAATCTCGCGGCTGCCCTGTTCTGAATTCAGGAGGGTGAAACTCTGGCTGTCCTCAAGCCTTGTCTCTGCCGACATGGTTTCAAAGTCTACCGAAGCTGTTGACGTTTCACAAATACACGCAGCTGGATTACTTATGTCTGCCAAAAACGTATTTATGAAATTTAAAAATGCAATTTGAGAATTTAAGGAAAAAAATGCAACGGATGCTTCCGTCGAAAAGAAACTCAATCGGCTGCCTAGCGGCTGGTAGTTCAAGAAGGGATTAAAGTTTGATTTCATTGCAGAAGCCACTTCTAAAAGGTGGTAATGTACTCAACGCGTTTGAAGGTTGTTCAAACCAACAAAAGAAATGTACAATAAAATAAGCGAGTAAGGACCACTCGTGGGGAGAAAGCGTCAACATGACTGGAATATTTTATTGCCAATCAATAGACTACACCCTCTTAGGAGTTCCCAGTGCAAAGAGCAAACATTTTGCTGATGAGCCTTTTTGAATCATCGTTAACGGCGCAGTTCAGCAAGCCCTTTTGAAATGTTGATGTAAATTTTGCCCATCAAATTGAAGAATAATGAGCTAGGACTGCGACGCTATTTTAAACCCAGCGTGTGGTAGATGGAGTGACATTTCTGTGACATTAGACTTAACAGCAAAGTAGATTACAGATTGCACCCATCTGCTAATCATTTTAAAAGTAACAGATTAAAAGGAGCTTTTAAATGCGGAAAAAGCAAAAAAATGGTTGTGACGACATGATTATGTCAAATTTAAACAGGGTTAAGTGACAAATGCTTCAAATAGTAATCGAAAAGGGAACGGAATAAAAGTTAAAAGCTACTGTCTATAACGAAGAACTTGCTATTAAATTGGCGTTGTAAATTACCATACTAACAGCCTAGGTACTTGCTAAAAGTCCCAGACACGTGTTTTGCCGCTATTCTACAGTAATCTGGTCTGTCGTGGAGTGTTTGAGTCCGGAGCACCAAGGAAGAGTAACAGGATGAATCGACATTCACCTATAGGTCACCTTCATAAACAGCAGTGTGGAAGATATTTGACTTTTCTCACTACCTGCCCCATTCAATCGCAGACCAGGTCGCAACCTTTGAGATTTACACCGTGACATTATGTATGCAAGGAGAAAAAAGTGTGCAAATGTACGAAAATGTGTGCGCGGCATAATCCTTGGGTCATTTTAACTTTCTACACTTAACTCTGGACTCAATAATGAGTTCCGCGGGAGGTGTTTACGCCAGCCTTGATTTAAATGCAAGACTTGCAGACGTATGTGAAGGTCTACAGGGTCCTCTTTGGAAGTTTTAGTCGTCTCCAAGTGGCCGACTTTAGAGTAAATAAAGTTTTACTAGGCAGCACGAACGAAAACACCAAGAAGGTTGGAGTGAGGCGGCGTTTATTACAAGGGAAGAGTTTTAACAGGGTAAAATCTGGTATGTCAGTGCATTGGTATATAGCCTAGTAGGGCTTTATGCATCCTGGAAAATAACCAGAAAGGCTGGTCACAGAAAAGTAATACGCAACAGAAAAGCAGAAGTATCGTAATTAGCTTTAGCAAAAAGGTAATCGAGTTATCATATTTAGTGCAATACTCCATGTTGAAGATGTCCTTTACTGAGATAACTTAGTGCAAATAAACATTCTCAGATTCCTTGAGGAGTTTTCCTAAGATTCCACTTGAAAATCCTCCGTACTACGACGCTTTTTACGTACTTATTCCAATGCCTCAAAACACGTTTAACTTACCTAAAAAAATGTATAAGTGCATATAATCCACTCCAAATGGACAATATTCCTGCAGATTAATGCAGCGTTGCTTAAAAAGGAGCCTAGTTATTTCAAACGCAAAGTGAGAAGTCCTAAATGGCACCCAAAACCACAGTACACCGAAAGAAAGGATCCTTTATGATGGTATATGAACTGGCTTTGAACGTAGTGTGTGAAAATGCACACCATTTTGGCATCAACTACCCATGAGCTTGGGTGGCAGGGGTATGAAGGTGTCCTTCAAAGAATGTATCAAGGACAATCAGTGCTTTTTATGGGCTACAAAGACGTCTTTCAATTAACTTATAGTTGAAAAAAAGTAACTGAACGCAACACGTATATCACACGAACCTACACACTGGGTATTGTTGATTCAACAAACGAGTTTTTTTACTTCGCGTGAAAAGCTTTTAGAGGCAACAACAGTTTATCGTCTCGATAGTGGTGAGGCCATGAAAAAGCAGAAAATTACTGAAAAATGAGCAGCTGTTGAACCAAGGGTAATACGACTCAGTACTGGGACACTCCAAAAGTAACAAATAATTTTTAAAAAAACATGGATTAACTACCCGCTGGCGAACCCAAAAGCTCAATCAATAAATATTCCGGCTAGACAAGGAACTTTAGTTTCTTATTAAAAATGTATATTATTGCTGCCTTCCAGTAGTTCCGACAGAAACCGATTCTTCCTGTAGACACTGCTAAATTGTATTTCTGGTGGGAACTATCAAATTTCTTTGAGGCATTATGAAAACAATTAGTCACCTAATTGTTTTTGTCGAAATTATCCCACCGTCTCCAGAGCTAAGATACTAGGAAACTTTAACAAAGTTGGAACAAAGTGAAAACTTTATCTCAAAATTATGCTCTCCTTACAGACGTTAAAGGGTGATTTCTTCTGAACAATCGTTTGAAAATTTTCTTTAAACACTTAAATGTTTTGTTTGAAAGTTTCAGCTGGCATTACGTATGCCAGAAGTTTTCAAAACTGTCAAATTGCCCCAAAACAAAGATTTGTAAATAGTAGTGATTTTCCAGTAATGTGAATGGTTGTCTGCTAGTGTCAGATTCCCGCTAACATCAAACCGGTCGTGTCGTGTGTCGGCAGGTTTTTCTAATAATAGGCGAACAGCGGGATTTATCGGGAAAAACAAACGATTGGATGCTCGCGACGCGCAACTTCTACCAAGCTTCTCTCGTTTCCCAATAACAGAAAATAGCAGGAAACACGGATACAGTGCGCACGAGCACATATAAGCACAATGAAGCAAGCGGAGAACACTAAAAAATTCATAGCCATAAAGGTAGCTGAATTTGGAACCGTGAATTTTTTTTTCATGCAAAATAGAGGCCTTAACGATTTCAAAACACAGGCAGCAGTAATGTATCTTTTCAGTCCGAACAAATCCTGCCTTCCTCCGTTATTTTAGGTGAATTTCATTCGGAGAGCAACCTTCGACAGTTGATTACAAGTATCGCAGCACGGTTGAGCTTGCCTCATGGAAAAGATCACCAAATGGTGTGCAGAAAGATACGCGATCTCATGACAGCTTTGATACACGACAACGGACATTGAGATCGCAACTAATAATATCACTGACACCTTGCTCTAAACTTGCTCTCCCGCTTAAATTAGCTGAAGTGAACACAAAGTAGGAAAAAGCAAGGTCCTACTTGAACGCACTAAAAAAACCTTACAAAACAACTAGAAGGAATCCCGTCGTTTCGAGGCATTTCCAGTTAAAGCCATCATCTTCTGTACATAAAGGAAGACGTGCTATCGCCACATAAACACTGAATGTCCGACATTTTAGCTGAATTAAACTGATTTTCTTACTTTCTTGCATGTATTAGAACGCATCTGAAGAAACAGATTTCTTAAATATGAGCTTCCCAACCCTATTTGCACGAAATGTTACCCTATATCACTTTCGATAGATATTTTCATAGAGTAGATAGAGTATTTTGGAAAAAACCAGCTTAACCTATGCAAACAGTTTTTCGGCTCTCATACATATGAAATCACATTCCTTATGAAGCAGAAGCATACCATTGATTTCCAGTGCGTGCTCTGAGTTTGCCCCGGCACGTAGTGCACAGACTGGAATTATACACTATGCTAATATATCTATTTCTTCATGTTTCCATAGAAAGGTTTTCAGGTGCACCTACTACATGAAACAGGCTGCAAATATTACACACAGCAGCAATAAGAATAAGCCCCGTAAAAGCAAACTGAAAATTAACAAAATATAACAGAAAGTTTATACGCAGACAGTCCTCTGAATGTGCTTAAGACCAATGGCTGAAAACAGCTAAACCGCACAACACCAGAACAATAAATTTGTTTCACATTAATCCAAGTTTAGCGGCCTCGCTCAATTAATCTTTTTTCAGTCACTAGCGCACCGAAAATCTCAGAAAATATTTAGTGCATAGCACATCGTAATGTTCTTTTTACGATAGGTGTTTTGATGCTAGCAGACTTGAGCCACAACAATTTGTTGGACTTTGAACTGTCTCATTTTATGTTTACAAATATTAAGGCGGTGTCTTAATTGCGAACTTAGGGTTTTTTCTTTGCTGCTTTTACACAATTTCGCTGTATGCGCACAATCAGTAAGCTAGGTTTACCATTTGAAACTGCGCAAACGCACCTGAGAATATGCGGCTTGCATAAAGGAACAAGTAAAATGATGGCAGCTTCGGGCCAGCAAAGCAATTACAGGTATACAATCTGCAAAGTGTAGATCGATATTGTTAACCGGATTACAGCGTAGATGAGAGCTAGGGAAAAATTCAGAAAACGGTTGGTACCAGAATTCTATCATGCATATAGTTAACTTTTAGTAGGGTTTTTCGGCAGACTGTAATAATTCCTTCGACCCGCTTGTGAAAAACCTGGTGGCCTCGTTGCGATCCTAAGCCACGCCAGTACACGCTTTAGTACAACCATCGCTTAAACCACTACGAGTCCCCTAACAATTGTAAGTAAACTCCCGGCTCCCGGTGGGAACTCGTAGCCCAGTTGGCAAGACCGTTGGCTGCTTTAAGTCTAATCCTTGTCGGCATGAGTTCGAATCCCACCGAAGCTGCCGAGTTTTTCACACGTAGATCGAATGAGTTTACTTCTTCCAAGCAAAGATGACCCCCTAAGCAGGGGGTTACTGGTTTCAATGAAAACACCCGTTGTGATAGGACGTATTTTCCATCTAAACACAAATTGAGGAAGCGGATATGCTATCGCGGTGACCTGGAGTGCGTCAATAGTACGACTCGCACACTTCTAATGAAGCACACCAGCACTAGGCTAGAACAGCGTAAAACTGGAGCTGAGTTTTAAGGGCGACCAGGTGGTGGTCACCGACTTGTTAACTCACAATTGCGAGAACTGCATCTGAGTCGGCCGCTGAAAAGTAATGGTCTCATTGAGCTCGCTGAGGGTTCCAATCTCCTCTCCATCCACCAGCAGGGTGCTGGCCTGCACCTCGGCGTAGGCCAGATCGATTGAAACGGAGATGGCGTAGTGGTGCCAGTGCTCGTCTTCCAGCATACGATCGCGGGAGCAGACACTCTCCGGCAGTTGGGGGAAGTAGAAGGTGCGGAAGGCTTTCTTATCGGCTTGATTGGACCTCACGTCACGGGTGGACATTTGCACCATGAGGTGGCAGTTCTTGAAGGCGATCAGCAGAGCGCGAACAATGACAGCTAAGGAAAGAAAGAGAGACTGAACTTTTTATTTGATTGGGTGGAACAGAGACTCCGCAAGCTGGAAGCAGAGGGTGGGGGAAGGGTCAGATTGCCTTTTTAATATTTCATATAAAAGATGACCGTTATAGAATTTCTAAAAAATGTACCTCATTTTTTGGACTGGATTATGCTATTATCTTAATAATGATCGCAGAAAATATCATAAAACCGTTTTCTGCGTCACGAATATCACCGAATCCTGTATGCAATTCCGAATTGTCCATCTATTAGAATAACTGTAATTGCAGAGTTGTCTTAGAGATAGAGGACAGATCTTGATTTGTATTTCGTCAAATGCAGTCGGAGCATAGCTAATTAGTTCTTTGCAGAAACCCAATTCTCGATTATTTTTTACTAGGATAGCAGAAGTTTCATTACTCTTCTACATAAAAAGGTAAATAGGCTTCACTGTAGGAGGCGGCAATCAAAAAAGCAAAGAAGCTTCACAATAAGGATTCATAAATTAGTTCTGAATAAATTTGTCAGCCGTCGCCTCTGTAAGTTTCTGAAAGACTGCAGCTTCAACGCTTGCTTTTCTACCCCCGAGCGGTCCACTTCAGAAATAGTCATCATGTAGCCGGTTTTCTATTCAAATTTGCTTGTCGGCGTCATGAAGTGAAATCATCAAAATAATTAAAACGGCGCAGTCCACCAAAAAACACACACCAATGAACGAGATCTCGTCGGTGATGCCAAGAATGGTGGGTGCAGTCAGACGAACTCACAAAACACACCTAGCGCGCTCTATCACCGTCTATTTTCTCACGCAACGTAATCAATCGCTATGCCGCAAAATGAACTTTGCAACCGGACTGTGCATTCCTTGCCCCTAGAAAAGATGACTTTGTCAGCACTTCATCTTTCTCATTCTAACAGAGAGTTTTCAAATTTTGTATTCCGCTGCAATGCTTCCAAGTGGTTCGACGTGGGATGACAAACATTCACCCTGCTAGGAGGCAAAACCTTGCACAGTGTCATTCTACTCTGATTAGTTTGCGCGCAGACCGAATAAACTGGGAGAGAAGTCTTGGCACGCAGGTCAAGACACTGGAGAGGCTGAAATCGTTCCACGTTAGCTAGTGAGGGGCAGTTCAACCCCCGGGCCTGTCGAGCTCCACTGTCTGCCGCACAGCAAGGTAGAGCAGGGATGGTGACTTGCGGGTGATTGCGTGCATAGTGATAGAAGATAGGCGCTGCCTCTACAGCACACTCTCCTCCTCTTCTATCTTAGCCTGGTATCATGTTTAAATTCACGAGGAACGGAAGTGGGAGAGCGCGCACGGGGCTGGCATGGATGGCGCCGACTCTAGGCATGTTGCGACACTTGGGCTGTAGAATACCGCATGGCGATTGAAAGCAAACTCGTAGTTTAAGACGACGAGGCAGGGGTAACACGATCCAGGAGCCTCTGAAGGTCTGGTAAACAAGGGCCGCGTCCATCAGTTTCTTTACGGCGGGGACGGGCGGCACCTGTTTCAGTTCCATCAGGAGGCGAACCAGCAGGATGTGGACGCAGTAGGCAGCATCATGGAGATTGAAAACTGTCAATAATCTTTTTTATGTCCCTTAAAGACTGAACTTTTTGGAGGAGCATGCGACAACTACACTGTCTGGCAAGTTAGTACCTAAGAATGACTGTCGCGTCATCAGTGCATCAAAAGAACAGCGTCGCAATAACAGTGTCTGACACTTGTAGTCTACAAAGCACTACTTAGCTTTAACTCAAAGGACATTCAGGACAAACTTGCGACTGTGAGGCTCCCTATCCTCGAAGATAAAGCCCTCACTGACATTGGCGTCTGCACTCACCCGTCGACAAAATTTATGAGTACGCGTAGGTAGGTCCTATAAAGTTCTGTAAGCCCCCCTAGAGGCTGCTTCAAAGATGGGCAAATAGTCCCCACTGGCTCACGCTACTAGGAAGGCTGGTAAATTAAAGGTCCTCGCGATGTTTGTTGGCACCAAAGTGTACTATCTTTTTTCACCACCTGCATCGTCGTTTGCCTAAAAGGTCGGTGGATGTTAACGTTAATTAACCCCCGCTGTCGTCAGTGACAACCGCTGGACTACATGCTCGTTAGAAGACGTGACCAACGTGGAGTGGCTGGAGACATGGACGATTTTAGGTGCAGAATGCCGGAGCGACCACTGCTGATTGTCTCAAAGATGAGTCCACCTGGGATCTTGACAACTGAGGTTAAACATAGTACTGTTAATTAGGGCCAAGCACCGATTGTGTTTTAGCGACAAGATGCTCATCAGTTTCAAATAAAACAAGTCCTGGAAGTAGACGAGGACGCTGATACCGAGACTAAACAAAAGAAACAGGGGAAAGTCATTTACATCACTGACTTGGAAGCCCATGAAACCATCTGCGTAAAGACAACTTTGTCAACGATGACAACCGAGGTATCCAGGATCTACTTAGGAAGGAAAACGCCCTTAACGACACCTGTGCAAACAACTAAAACGACGTCAGTAAGACCGCATTTAAAAAATGTAAAAATCGAGTATATGAGCCATTGAGGGATCTGTGAGGTAACTCTTGGACTGCTAAGTCTGACGAACTGCGGAGATAGCCTGCTTTTTGCGCCTCGCCATACAGCCATGTCTTTAGGTCATGGGGGAATGTGGGACTGAATGGCTCAGATGCCAAACCTCCACTGTTGGGATTTAGTGGATGATAGAACGTTAGGTCAATACTTTCCAGGCATAAGAGTCGTCAATATAATGCGCAAAATGGCACCACTGGTCGATCTGGATTATCTAGAAGACTAGACATGAGCCTATTCCGTAGGAGTTACAGATCATCAAACATGGCTCGCGCAGATTCTTAGATGCACAGTACATTTTTGTTTTTTTTTTTAGTACGCACGTGGCAAACGTCAGTCCTCGTGTCAACTTTAATTCCAAATCCACCCATATGTGACTGATGCATTGAGAGCAAGAGAAAGATGAAGAGGACTCTGAGTCTTCTTCTACCCCAGGAAAAACCGAGATAAGTCCATACCAAAATCAATCGACTGCGTCTGAGTTATCATGATGCGTTAAAACTTATGTTCTGGAAGGCAGTCAGCTGACGGTCTCCAGTTTAAACACAGGTGAGGCGAAACAGAATTCTTCTTATGTAGTTTTTTATGGCATTTTCATCTCTGTGGGAGGGGAAACCTTCCATGGAGGCCTAAAAATATGGTTTAAGCGGCCACGTCCTGTGTAGCACACGTAGACGAGCTGTTTTGCTTTCTCGACCACTGTGCTCACGCACACCCGCGGTCATCTTGACATGTTTTTCCTAAAAGAATAAAGGGACTGTCTGAATCGAGCGTGAGAACAATGCAGTGTCGGTCTCTTCCATTGTGAAAAAATATATGATCAAGTCAAGCGAGCGCTCGTCTCGTGGGAAAATGGCGGAGCTCGTGTTTTGCGACGTTCTCATAACAGTGCGTATATCAAGTGCGCGGCGTATGGATGTTCATTGAAGTCAGCTTTAAAAGTCGGAATAGGTAAGTCGAAATCATTTGTTTTTAGAGAAAATGTTTGTTATCCACACTGAGAATACTTGACAGCAGTGTAGAAACAGAAGCTACATTTGTAGACACTTAACATAACTGAAAAATTAGCGTGGTTGTTTCAAGCCATACGTTCTTTGGCAGGGGATTGCAACATGCAAGGAATTTGCAAGGTAAAAACCTTTTTAAACATCTTAAAACCCCGTCGTGTTCTGCAGTGCTGGCCCTTTTCTTTCTAACATATAAAAGGGGAAAATTGGACTCAAGGGGATTCAGAAAGCAGTTCAGAGTTGATCAGGAAGAAACTTCGGTTATTCTCAGATTTTCTGTCGCACTTTATAGAACATTCTTGCCCACAACTTTCCTTTTCAGTTAGTTTTACAGCATGCGGTTGATACCAATGAGAATAAAATTCCCACATTAACTTTCAAGTTAATTTTATGTTATATAGATATATTTTGGTTACAGTTGAAGATTTCTTGTCGTGTTCTTTGACTATGGGTTCAACCCGCTACAATAAAATTCTAGTTCGGTTAGCTACTCTTCACGTTTCTCTTAAAGTAATTTAAATCTCAAGCGTATTTTCCGAAATCAAAAATATTATATTTTAGAAAAATTCAAAAGAGAGATGGGGAATGCATGTTTTAAAAAGGAGCAGTTACCCCTATGGGTTTCACCAAATGTCGTGTGAAGGCAGTGAAGACTATCATTTATTATTCATGTCGAATTTCGATAATTAGAGTCAGACTCTTCGTGCAAAGACCAACTTCCGCTGAAATGACACAGGACATATGTCCCTTGTTTTAGCTTCTTGGATGATTTTCCAGGTTTAGCATTAGTAACGAATGAATTAGAACGCTCGCGTTCCAGGTATTTGCATGGATGCAGAAGAAGATTTGTCGAGCACTGGATCAAGTTGTTTATTGGCCTGACCTGAAGATGTGCCCCTGTAACAGTTCGAAAGCTCTAGACCATCATTTTATTTCACATTTGCAGTCTCATGCTATTAGGCAATGGAATTCGAAAACATGCCTCTACTTACGGATAAGGAAGAAGACCTGTTGAGCACCGGATTAATTTGTTTATTGTTCTGAACTTTGGAACCCTTACATAAGTCCATCTTCAGAGGTAAGAAAGGAGTAGGAGTAACATCACATTCTCCGCCTCTTCAAAAGACATGCCAACCTGGCTCAATTGATCTAACGCTACTGGTCATTTTTATTGGATAAGTCGTAATTTGGATAAGCTTGTATAACTACACGTCAAGTAACAAAGAATTAAGGACACTGGTAATTCTTTGGTCTTTTTAAAACGCTGCTCAATCAATTTTTCCTTTCACTCAAAGCTGTTTTGTTTCTTCATTTAAGTGGAGTGACCGTGGGTGTTTTAAGTCTTCTTGTTTTTACAAAAGCGTTTTCTCCTATGAAAGATAGTATACGAGGAGGCACTGTGTGATATGACTACATAAATGCAGCGTTGAATGTCAAGATCTGGCCTAGTCATTTTTTATTCGAGTGTGGCTCAGAAAGTTCCACTTCGCATAGACAAACAGCAGTTACTGCGCCAGAACTCAGTACTGCCTGCAATACTTCAAACATGCAACATATTTATGATTATAAAACCTTGAAAACAGATGAGGATTGTCAGCAAAGACAATGGGGACTGAATGTACCCTTTCTGACTCATTAGCTGTTATCAGTCATTCATATCCAACCAAAGGTCATGCAACGGTTATGGCTCGAACCCGCGGCTTGTTGATCAGAAGTCGAACGCTCTAACTATTGAGCCACGGACTTCTTGTCTTGTCAAGGGATATTGAAATTCATTGATGAATGCTCACAGACTGCTGACGAAACTCACCCATATTTTTCTGCCGACATTGGTAATCTGCCGAAACTACTAGCCGCTGTGCGGTTGCTGGGGGAGGTGGGGAAGTGCTCTAGTATGAGGCTCGAGGCAGAACGGGACGAGTGAGTTCCGTTAGGGAACGATGAGCGTTCATCGATAAGTGTTAAACCTTCCTCATGGCTCATAATCTGCTGCGATGAGGAGACTTTCCGATCCAAGTCAAATGGATATTACCTTACCTAGCCGTTAAGTACACACCTTTGTTCATTTTGACTGTTGAATATACACCTCTGTAATGCGATAAAGCCACCATACTACCAGCGTATATATAGTAGCTAAAACATTGACTAGATTAGCATATTACCAGAAGGGGAACCAGCTAAAGGCCCAAAGCAATGCTTCGCCGATTCTATGTTGTTGCTTGACGCAATTTGTAGAAGTTTGTTACACATTGCATTTGATAAGAATGGGTGACCTCGAAGTAGATATATAAATAAAGCCATTTGTAGGCTCGGTCACAACAATGAGCCGAAATCCCCACGGTTACGTCCTGCAACAGCAGGAAAACTGGCAGGAAACACGTCTGAACTTTTGGCTACTGTTGGTTTAAGCAGTTAGGTTACTTGATCGACACTGATATACTACTGACTGCCAGTTGATAGAAAGCAAATACGACGTGTTCATCTCGCTGAAGCCAAGGGATGTCGGCCCAAATATTCACGTTTTGAGGTAAAGGAAGCAGCAAAATTAGTTAAATCCCAGCTACGTTTTTAACTTACTTCCACCGCGAGGAATTCGACTCAGTAGTGGTAAGAAGGAACTCAAATAATCCCACAGAATATCGGGCCACACTTAAAGAAAAGCTTTCTCAGAAGACTTCATTCTAAGTTTTCAGATCCAGTTTTGGACGGGAACCATAGAGTACTTGACCAAACTCAAAATCTCTGACAGACGGCGACATAGTAGCCAATATAGTGTTTGGTGGGTCACTTATTGATCCACATCTGTCCCCAAAGGCTAGCTAGTTTTCGAACTGAGTTATCCTTCAAGTTCCCTTCCTAACGAAGCAATCACTTGCATTTTAATGAAACAGTCTATTCGGTCTATTATCCAACCGAGTTCCGATAAAGCCAAATCGATCTTGACTTCTTTAATGTCCCGTCGCTGGCTGTAAATGAGAAGTGAGCGGAGGAATTTAATTCACAAAAAAGGGTCGGTCAAAGTAGTGAAATACTTGACGAAAATATTTTTCCGTTAATTCCATGGCGTTACGTCGGAATTCGAAGTACTTGCATGTGGAAACTTCATTTTGTGGTTAAGTGGAGCGAAGGCCTCTATGTCATCCTCCGACCCAACAAATGTGCCGATGGCACAAAAATACTCGGAGTCTTCTTGAATAATTTCTAGCAGTTTTTTTAACATGGTTGATCTACCTGTTGAAGATTATGCATTGTACCCAAAGTCGGTTAAAACTTCCG
The DNA here is from genome assembly GCA_036362985.1 of Ligula intestinalis. Taxonomy (NCBI): domain Eukaryota; kingdom Metazoa; phylum Platyhelminthes; class Cestoda; order Diphyllobothriidea; family Diphyllobothriidae; genus Ligula; species Ligula intestinalis. The sequence continues at coordinate 86,650,096 of JAYGXS010000001.1, read as the reverse complement.
CCTTTGACCCGCCATATGCTACAGAACACTCATATTAATCGAGAAGATACTTCAGAGGCGAGCAGAGTAAGTTAAGCAGGAATTTTAAAGTTAGCAAAATCCTACGCTATTCCAGCCCTCTTTTTCTGAGATAGAACACGAGTAGACCGACTTAATGTCTGATTTCCTGCAACCGTTCATAACAATATGGTGCCCAGAGGGCTGTAGGAGAGAGAGCCTATCCGCCTGGGTAACGCCCAGTTGGCCATTTCCGAAGTACTCCCACTGCATCCCTTTGGATAATTTCAAGGTCACTCTGCTCAGTTGCCTTCCGGATTCATTGAAAACACCGCCCAACCCCAACACCGCCGCCTAGCGACACACCCACCGTCTGCTTTGCGGTCCGATGGGTAAATATGCTTAAATACAGCCAACCGGACGACAGGTGCGCACCACTGTCATCACAATCACCCCACCGCCCCCGCCCCCTCTCGGTTAACTTTACCAACTAAAACCGGGGTAGGAGGGGGGGAGTGGGGTGAGAAGAGTGGAGGGAAGGAGAGAGTGCGCGCGTGCGCGTGAGGTTAAGGCTGACTTGGTCTTCAGACCTGGTCTAACTTTATCGGGCGCCGTCCTCCCTCCGGAAACCGCGCGGCACGGCAATGCGCGTCTCTTTGTAGGAACCAGCTGCGCAACAAACCACGTCCATAGGAGGGTTGATGCAAGAAGAGGATAGCCATATCAGGGGAGGGGGAGGGTAAGGGGCACGGGGGATGGGATAGTAACAAAAAACCGAGTATGACGGCAGAGGGATTTAACCAGTACGGCCGTTACTTGAACTCAATCATGGAGAGATTTTCTTCATTCAGTGAAAAAAGGGGCAGGAAGACCAGGGTATGAGAGGAGCACGTGGCACACAGAGGTAGGGGAATGTTTACTTGAGAGAGAGGACTTGCAGATACCATTCTATTCGTAGAGAATAGCAATAACTGCTTAATTTCTTTTTTGAAGAAGACTGAGCCCATGCAAAGCGATAAAACACGCAGTTTGCCCCTCCAAAAATGGCCGAGAACTTCTTGAGATCATGCACTCCGATGATTCATGCATTAACCGCCACATAGACTTGGATGATATTTATAAACACGTCAAAGAACGGTGGAAAAGACGAAGGCCGCACAACACAGACTGACTGATGCAACATCTACCAATCAGGCCTCAGGTCCGCGCATTTGCAATTTTAGTTGTTCATTGCACAGTTCCTGTTAGTCCGACTACGATCTCAGGCACCAGACTCGAAAATTCACTGATTAAAGTTACTCTGTTATCCCAGAGAACGTCTTCTTCTTCAAATTAAAATTTCTTGGCATGTGTTTTCCAGTTTATACGAACAGTAGAGAAATGTTTGAGTTTCGTTTCGAGTAAAGTATACAGCATATAGTTTAGGGCATGTATAAATGCGAGTCGGGTTCAAAATCATTCTGGAATAACGACAGTTTTTTTCTTCTAATCCAAAGGACGCTCTTGTCTGAAATACACAAACGAATGAGGGTGAAATTGATTACTCAATGAATACAAAGGCGCATTTTCATTGATGTTTTCTGTACAACATATTTCAATTTATAAGAGTAGAAAGAACCAATATGGGAAATTCATTGTACTTAAACGGTCGTTTTAACTGATTTTTTTAAAGTTCATTGATAGAAGTCATCCGAAAAACGGACTTTATAGTCCTGACTGAAAGATCGGTGTTCCGACCCCAGGCGAGTAATCCTTTCTACTCGAGAACACATTTCTGGATTTTGATTTTAATTTCACGAGTTTGGCCAGTTACTGTGGAATTCTTGAGTCGAACTCCCGGAGACAGTAAGTCACTGGAACATTTAACTGGGCAACAAGGATTAAAAACTTTGAAATAAGCAGAATGTTATCCAAGTTTTTCGTTCATCCCTTCCACCTCATAAAGCGTCCAGAATTTGTCCTGCGACGAGTATAAAACTGGTTTAATTAAATCCTATCGAGGATGCCAATGACACTAACTAGAAATCATCTGTTTGAAATAACTTTGGCAAAGTGTTTTTTCCTGGGTCAGATAACAACAGACAATTCATTTATCAACTATTCGTTTGAAACAATACATAGTAGCCAAATAAGCCTCTGAAGGCGGCCGGACCACTTGTACCACGGTCCTGTGGCTTTTCATTCCTCTTCAAACTAACGAATGTTTTGGGGAGAGAGGGAGACAGAAAATGTCATAAAACCGGCCCGACAAGAAGACTTTGAAGTGAAATAGCGCTTTCAATCAGCTTTCTGTTTCCCACGCAAGCTTCTGTCTGAGTGTATGTGTGTGTGCTTTGCCTCCGAGAACCCAAGCACTAAAACAAAACCCGCACTGTTAGCTGTTTATCTGTCTACTGAGAAAACGGTCTTCTTATTGCAGGGTAGATAATCATATTTCGCTGGAATTTATGGTCTCACTTAAGAAAGTTTAGCCCATTTTATCATCATAGGCTGAAATGAGTGCGCTGAACGTAGAAAACAAGGAAAGTCATTTAAAAACGATGACATCAGCCTGTGAAAGAGTAGTTTGTGGTAAGATGAGGTAATATGCCCGATAAACAAGGACATCTTGATTGAACTGAGCAAATAAACTTTAGCATACAGGGACTTGAACAAACTTGCAGTGGCGATAAATATGGTGACAACTGGGCAATAAAGCTCCCTTATTTGAGAGTTCAACCTCAGGTTGAAACACTTCCTGATCAACCGTCAGTTTTTTTAAACGCTTTGCCCTCATTGACTTAAATTTCCACCGATTTTGATGGGTTAAGATAATGAAAAGATATGCGACCCTTCTTACTTTTTACTTTCGAGAAATACCTATTTGTGCCAATCGGAAAGAGTTAAGCTAGTTTCCTTTTATTTTGTCATTTAACCGTCACGCCTTCCCCCGTAAATGTTACTGCCATCGAGGTTTACTTTTAAAATAAGGTTAAAGGGTAATGTGAATAGTTAAGGTAAGGTTAGTGATTAAAGGTTAGGGTTTATTTAGGCTAAGGGGGTTACGATTAGGGGTTTAGGGTTATTGCTGCATTTTAGACATAGTTTGATGATTACGGACAAGAGCACGAAAGTTCAGATGAATAAAATTATGATGCCGGTGTTCACAACGACTTCTTCTTCTAGATAACGGGTAAGCCTATTAATTGATTCAACTTCAATTGTATTTCCAATTGCGGTTATCACAAGAGTCGGGTTCAGCGATACATTCATTTACTTTTCCTTAAATTTGATTGACCATTACGGACTATGATCAGTTCGCTTGTACTATCTAGATAATTTTAACGGTACTCATTTTTTGCGCCCGTTTTCATCTCCAAAGTCTCAGTATTTTAAATTTTGCGCTTGCGCTTTTACGTTTTGTTTATTTAGTTAAACAATCCAAGGATGTTCATGTAATTGTTTACCTGTTGATGGACGAAAACATCCATCTGTCTGTTTCGCTTACCTCAAGAATAATATTCTATGACCACCATTCCTGCATTATAATATTCCTTGCTTCCTTTTTTCTAAGTAAAGCCGCATATCTTATCGTTGTAGAAAAGCTTGAGAAAAGGTTTGATTCGCATAATCTTTCCACCGGAACTTAGATCCTCGTCAAATTTGGCAACCAAGGGGATAGAATGTTTTGACGTTTAAATTTTCAACAGTAAAGAACTATTAGTATCAGTATCAGTATATTGAGGGTATGTAGGAAAAATTCCTTTGAGTGCCCTATATGTACATATGTGCAGTGGTAGCAAAAGATTTGCTGCTTAGACTGCTGACGAACAAATTCTTCGCATGATGCTCACGTTTCCTAACAACGCTGCGGGCGTCCTGGTAGAACGAGACTATAAATACTTCAGTTTTTTTCCTTATAAATTAATATCTGTTTACATCTGTATAATAAAGGTCTATAGGCATAGACCGAAAGTTTAAGTGCATATTTGAGCTGAAACCCGTCAACTATTGCATAATATACACCTGCTGCCAACGTACAGACTGTAGTAGTATATATTGGTGCTGTAACTTACCATACTAACAGCTCGTTAGTACGGATTTTTGAATGAAAAGGTGCTCAAGAACTCCTAACACCTGCCGCAAATGAGATCTTTCCTATGAGCATGGAGGTTTTCAAGATGCTGAACAGTGTGAAACGTGTCTGTGAGTGGAAAAGCACCTGAAATCAAGGCTTAGCTCAGACAAAGCGATTAGGTAGCGAGGGAATCATGAATTAATCCAAAGTTCACGTGTAGATTGGACGACTCCGAGGGACCCTCTATTTCTTCTACAATTTGAGCTCTCACCAGGTCAGTACTTGTGGGGAAGTGACCATCGAGGGACTCGCAATAGTAGGACGCATAAGCAATACTTTCAGTCTAGGTGACTTCTTATATTTTTAATGACAATGGAGAAGGAATATTTATCACTTTTCGTTGGCTGAGAATATCGACGGACCGACTATTCAAGAACGAAGCAAGCAGGCTGGCAGAGGCAATTTTTGTACTTTACATGATTTGCCACCCTTAAAGGCGCACACGCCGAACCCCTCTAGCCCGACGTGCAGAGTGCCTTTAAATTAACATAAGTGTGGCATTCACTGATTTTTTCTAGCTTCAGCATTCATCACTAGTTTGAAATCTACTCCTGGGGTCTAATCTGTTGCTGTGGTGACTAATGTATAACAATTAGTACCGCAGAGACAAGGGCGGTGGATATAGCAGTCAGTCGCTTCCTATACTTCAACCAGTAACAGGAAGATCTTGCGTTTGGGCGCATCTGCTCAAGTTATCGTTTGCAACAACAAGGTAGAACGAAACGCTCTTGTTTTCCTCCGAAAATGGGTGTGATCAGCAGAAAAGGTTTTCACATAGGTCAGAATATTTACCTATTACAAGCCACAGCACCTGCGCCTGTGGCCAAACTAATAACATTGTCTGGTCCCACAACCAACTGGCTCCGATCTCAAATCTCATACACTTTCATTCTAAGGCCATAAATGGGAACCAGAAGAACAGAAACTCACCACTGTCTTCCTGACTGCAAAGGACGGTCTCGTATTCGTTGGGATCCGAGGTCTCCAAGATGGACCCCCTCACTCCCGGTCGTTGCTGTCGTCGTCGACGCAACCAGAAGGAGAACGTAAAGTCACGCTCAAAGAGGTTGCCTGGCAGGATGTCATTAACTGGATTATAGTAGTCATCGCCAGTGAGGCGAAGCTGTTGAGTTCTGGCAGCCAGACGCAACTGTTCAGAATCAACTCGCCAAACGGAGTGTGCACTGGCATCGAAACGGAGGGCTGATGAGATGGGCAAGACCTCGGGCAGGGCTCCGATACGCGGCGGAATAAGCTGGCTATCCAGACTGGCGTTCGTGGAGGGCAGGAGATTGATGATGGTGGCAGGATTCACGTCTGAAGTAGGGCGGAGGCGGGGGTCAAACATTTTTCGTGGAGAACTTAATACACTATTGACAAACTGAGGTATTATGAAAGGAACGTGGGAAATTTCGTCGGCACGAGGCATAACATTGACAGACTTGAGATACTGACCAAATCCATGGAAGGAAACGATATTCCCATAAAAATTCCTGGGGCTGCATGCAGGCCTATTGCAATTACACTTCATCTAATTCCCAATGAAGATGGGCGTTGACTTGACCAGACGCTGCGCGTGAACGACACTGTTTCTAACGGGACTTAGTAGGGCATCAGGCACACTTTATTGCTATTTAAGCCAAGCCGTAGCACCATCAAGATCACAACAATAAAGTTGCTTCAGTTGGTGTAAATGGCTGCATGTGACAGTTACAAAGGTTGCTTTTACATACATATGCCTAATTTGAGATGATACGCGATGAGGGCCGTGCCCGGCAATCGAATCGAGGGTCGTAAACCTATAGGTGTGCACTTTATTTTGTTAAATTTTACGTAAGTCCTAAGACAATGTTTCTGAAACTCGAGAGAGCATTCTGCAATTGCAGAGCTGAAGTGAGAGAGAGAGACCATCGCCGTTAAATCTGCCTATAACACCAGGACACACCTTTGGGTGTTATTGCTCTCAGATTCAGTCACCGGGGTGCCTCCCAACCAGATAAACTACATAGTTACTAAGTAATAACAATAGTAATAATAACGACGAGACAAATACGTCGATATGGAAATGGAAATGGAAGAAGTGCTTATAATTTGGCTATGGAGAACAAAACTAGCTATTCTTTGGCAAGATCATGTTTCACAAGCATCGATTTATCAACAAATATTTTAAACTGAATGTTTTTGATAAATTTTACCTAATATACTTTTGCAATACCCCGGGAACCAGTTAAGTTCTAGAGTGTAATGTGAAAGCGGGAAAAATGTTTGAAGAAAAAATTATCGGATGAACTTAAAAAATTCTGTGGGAATTATAAGCCCATTTTCAGTGGTCACGAGCTGATTTCCTTTGCCGAGATTGGAGTTTGAATTCTATTTTTTTCCTAAATGCCATAGCACTACTGACAGCATGCCGAATGCGCATTGTCACAGAAAAAGTATTATTCCCACGTAGAACAGCATTCACAAATAAATCTCAGCATGAAGCGTCATGAGCAGGGGCTAGTGTTTAGAGATCGAGGGAAACCCTCGATTGACAGCAGTGTTAGTTCCCATTTCCATCAGCCAAGTCAACCCACAGCATGTGAACACAAGCGCATCTGGTACACCCAACCCCAAAAGCTGACACCTGGTTTTGCACCCAAAACCTACCACAGAGTTTTCGTTGCTTTTCCAGACTCGCAGGGTCGTGCTGGCAACTGGCGGTGGTGGCCGTGACCAGGGGCACATCTGGCCTGGCAGAGTGCAGACTGAGTTCTGCCTGAATCGTGGGATTTACGCAGCCCTCTCCACAAGTGTTCAGCGAAAAGGTGGGAGGCCAAAGCAGGCGTTCGGGTCGGTGTCTGTTCTGATTTACCTCAATTTTTGCTGGGAGACCTGGCGGGATGGAAGAATGCACGAGTGAGATGACTTATCGATAGAGAATCTTTTACATGTGCGTCAGTTCGGTGCGGGAAGACGCGTGGAGGGGTAGTGGGGTTACGGAGAATAAAATCTCTATAGTCATATAAAAGACATAAAGATCTGAAAATAAAATGACCTAGAAACTCAAGAAAATAGCGTTTCGTGACGCAATCAGATAACTCATACAGGCACAAATCTTTCTTCTGTATCGGTGTGGGAGAGTTGTGGCTATGGAGAAAAAAATAGCGATGGACATCTGCTAAACGTGATCATTTAAATATAAAATGACTAAGAAAGTTTAGAAGATAATGTGCTTTATGGGGCCGATAGATTAAAGTTCATGATCCTGTCTGTTCACGTCACAGTGGCTCGTTGTTGTTGACGCAATTAAGCACACTCAAAGACAGAAAACTGCAAAGTTTGGTCTGGCAATTTGGAGGAGAACGTTCATAATCTGGCTATGAGCCAAATGGGAATCAGTATCGTCTTCGGTAAGACAAAACGTCTAAAATAAGGTTATAACCGTGTGAGGGCGCCTTCGACTAGCCAATTACTCAACACACATGTTATTCGGGTCATACTGTGACTCACATGTCTGACGGAGGGACAGTGCGAACGAACGAGCTCCAACATTCCATGGGGGAACTTATATCTTAACATAGCAGCTGATTTTGGGGATTATTCATGTAACAAAGCTGTACGTAAATATTCCTGCACAACATAACAGGTAGGCCTTAGTGAATAATTGCCCTAGCTCAGTATATTTTTAGGGTAGAACACTTTAGCGCGACTGAAAAAGACCAGGGAAGATATGAAAATTGCACCAATATACCCTAATGGAAACAGACATTCTTTAGACAACAGAATGCATTATAAGATTGACTAGTGTAGGAATTAGCTTTTTGACATGCTTCGACAGCAGCTATATTTAGAAAGCGTAGGAAATTAATACAGTCAAAGAACTAAAATAACGTTAAACGCAAGGTTGATAAATAATCTTGGAAAACACAGAAGGTTGTTTGCAATAAACGAAAAATACTGGAGATGGACACACGCTTAAATGCTCCTAGGCATAACAAATAAGACTGGTGCTACAGAAAGCGATAAGATTGGAAAAAGTGAATCACAGAACCCATATTGCTCCTGCACCAAGCTTGCACTAAATCTGTTACAATTCTCAGAGGTTAACTGAATGCCTGACAGTACCTAAGTACTGTATTTCTATCTTTTCGGGTTAAATCTCCTTGATAGACGATTATTTAGTACTTAAAATAAACTACACGGTTTTCGCAATTTACGGCAAACATAGTTCCACCACAATCTCTTCCCAGATAGGAACATGCATCTGCATCCGAAAACGCGGCTCTATGTTGTTCGCTTGAACGAACAAAACTCCGTCTCACTGGTGGACTTGAAAGCGCCTAAAAGCAATCAGTAAATAAATCCCACCAAGATCTCTGTCCTAGCCATAGCACCGCTATCAACAAAAACACATGTCTCACCTTCCCATTTTGACTGGCAGTTGGTTTGAATTAAGTCCACTTCGACGGTCGTATATTTAATCCTGTGTGGTCTAACCAGGCAGTCCGTAAACTGCACCTGGAAGCGAAATGCCTTCGGGGAATGAGCCGTCAAAACTCTGCCCACTCTGAGAACGCCTGCTAAAACAGCATAAAAGAAAACATCAGTGCAGGTTGCAGGTTATTATTGGGAAAATGGACAAGTGCAGAGGCATAAATATGAAAACAAGTCGGGGGGTGTCTTAATTCCCCGTCAACGATATAAAACAGATTGAAAACGCGGTCGACAGTGTAGCCTACCCTGTGAGTCGACTGTAAATGGGACCATGTCGCCGGACCTAATGGAGTAACCACACCTTCCCAGCCCCTCTGGATCGGTGTTCTGATGGGCATTGAGGATTGTCACCTTGCCGACAATGCTACCGATCGGGCTGTAGGTGACGGCGAAGAACTTGTAGATTTCTTGCGTGAATTTGATGCCGTCGTTGATTTGACTCGTCACCTCCACAAGCACGCTAAAAATGAGAGCGGTAGGGAATCGCTGCCTGAAGAAAATTTACCACGCCTCATTACTTTTTTTAAAGCGCATTGAACATGTCGCACACTGAGATGCACAATTGTGTAGTGGTATATGTTTTACTGTAAAAGAATGGCTCCTAAAAAGGTAGTGGTGGATAACATAACCGGTAAAGACATGGGAGACTGGAATGGCCATTTCAGGCTCATTAGCAATCATCAGCTAGTTATATCCAGCCCCAAGTCGTGTAAAACCCGAGGCTTGAACTCGCAAACTTTTGATCAGAATTCTTATGCTCTAAGCATCGCACCGCGAACTCGTTGTCTTGCCGGCTTACATCAGGAAATATTTACACTTGCTGATGAAAGTTGAAAGCTGCTGTGCGGCTCTTGGCGGGGCTCCAGAACAAGCCCCAAGGCAGAGCGAAACGAGCGATTTTCGTTAGCGATCGCCGAACGTTCACCAACGAGAGATGGTGGTGTTAGCCGCACATGCCAATGAACGATCGTTGAAACGCGTAGTGCAAAAAATAGCAGGATTTGATTGATGTCCGTCCTTTTCATACAGCAAAGAAAAATAAGAGGAGTTAATTACTGAAACATGAATTGTTGTTATTTCCGGCTCAACAAGTTTGGAATTCTTCACACCTTCTCCCACGAGACTCCCGTCGGACCTACAAAATGATTGTTTACACTCTTCCGAAGGCTGTCTCCCAGCTCCCTAGAACGCTGGACGCTCTCCCTCACTCAAATGCACATGAGCGAATATTACGCCCCTCACATTTTCACATGTCGACCACCGTGACGGGGCTCAACGATGGCAAGCCAGCTGTCCGTTCTCCCTCCCCATTTGACCCAGCAACTACGGCTACTACGGTAACCACTCTTCAAGCCACCCCACCTCCACCACCATTGACTTCAAAACCTTGCAACCTCCCTTTTGGCGCTGGTGTATTCAGACCCATTGGAGACCACAGGAACTGCCTCCTGGAATCTTATAAAACCAGACCCACGCCCCCTTGACCGACTCCCTTTGCTCTTGACTTGGATTATCCATTGTTAAGTTTTGTGTATTTATATGTTACCATTTCTCTTAAAAGTACCATAACACCTTGATAGTAGTTATCATTGGTTTTGGCATACGCGTGACTGCTAGATGCAGTCGGAGAAGGCAAGGGACGAGGCAATTGTCTATCCGCGACAGTTCGAATTCACACCCATACACAACATCCATTGCCAGCTCTGACGACAAGATCTCAGGAAGGTACAAGATGTCATAAGAATGGAAACATGTCGCAGTAATGGCCACCCAGTAACTACTTTCCATCAGCTATTAGTTGCTGACGTCAGCACAGACTGAAATCGGAACATGGAGTCAAATGTTGACCGCTCAAAATTATCATTAAATTACAGATTGCAAAAGAAGTTGAGTACACGTTGACCGAGTTGAAACAGGGTGAAAAGAGAAAGTATAGGAGATTACAAAACTGATCAGTGTAAAACAAAAGTCAACGAACGTAGTCCTCCGATTTATTGTTGTTGAGCACGCTATGTGAAGTGCATTGGAAAATCATCCTTTACGTGCTGCATCCTTTATATAATTTGAAATTCTCTGCTACCAGCCTCGCGTTTATTGATTCTGTGTATAGCGAATTGAGGCGAATATTTGCATTTCAGGTGTGTGCATAGGTAAAGAAGAGGGCACGTTGATCATCGGAATTATGGTTTTGTTTGTCTGAGTTTTCGAACTCTTACTAAAGTCCGGCGTCAGATATAGAAAAGGCAACGAAAAACAAGTAGGGGGCGGGGCCAATCAATCACCAGTGACGTCAGTACGGAGGTGGCTGCACAGGACTCTGTATGCCGGTGGAAGATCGATAAATCGGCTGACTGAGTTCTCATCAGTGGCTCAGGCTTCAATCCATTCTCGACCTTCCTTGCTTTTGGCATGGATGATTATCTCCTCAGCTGCGAAGTTAAACTCGTGACCCGTCTCTTAAGTGTGGACAGCCACTTGTGATAATGCATCAGCCTGTCTTACAGCCAGTTTGTGCCCGTCTGTGTGCAAACCGGCATGTGCCTCTGTATAAATTGCCCAACGCGTGTCATATGTTGTTTGAATAATTCATGAACCTTAAGCGCACTCTTTCCACAAAGCTACAGTTCCGTTGGGGGACCAAGATCAAGCTTATAAAACTGGGACTACTCAACGTCAAAGGGAATTTTTTATTCATTAACCTTATCTGAAAACAAAATAAAAGTACGGATGCCGTGATTTACCTCCTAGTTCCAGGCTAGAGTACTTACACCCGCTGGTATGAAGAGGGTGGCAAAGTATTGTTGACATGCTGCTGAAGAAGAAAACGTACATTTCCCACTTATTTGGTCGTTGCATGGGCACAATGGATAGGTCAGCGACAGCCTACTCTGTTGCGAAACTTTCAGCGACGTGACCGTGATGGCCGGGGCATTCAGCAATCTGAATGAGTTGAAGGAGAACAAAACTTCAGAGTTGCCGCTTGCGAAAGTAAACTATGCTAAATGCAATCTTTACAGTCTACCAGGTCTCTTCTGTCCAACACTTCACCCTCGATTATTAGTTATTCAGTAGTCGTTGATGAAAGTTCACCGATCACTAACCGGAACTCACTCGTTTCGCTTTGCACTGGGACTCATTTTGGAGCCCGCCAGCAGCCGCACAGCGGCTAATAGTATAGGCAAAGATAGGGTTGGATATAACTGGCTGATGACGACTAGTGGACCAGAAATGACCATTCCAGTCTCCCCCTGTCTTGGCCAACAATGCTTAGTCTGCTTAGACAGTAGTCATGTCGGTGACCCTAGGGGAAGTCAATGAGTCATCTGCCATAATCCGGACCCGTAGACAAACCGTGGTTAGCAGTCATAAAAACCAGGGACATGAAATTGCTGAGGGCTCGCGCTAATGTCAATCACCGCGCACCGCACGACAAGTGCATATTTATACAGGCCTGGAGAGACGAAAGGAGTGTATGCTCAAAGTGCGCCTTTACTTGCGTGCGATTCTGCTTGTTTGCGTGCATGTGTTTGTGCGTGTGCGGGTTGGCACCCTCGCTGCGGTTTAATCAGAAGGCTCCTGTATGAGTCAGCATTGGGCGTCAGGCCTGTAAATCATTTCACGTGCCTGCTTCTCTGTGCTCTGCTGAATGCCATTCCCCCCAACAGGCAATCGGATTACCGATGGTAGGTGTGTGTGTGTGGCAAATTTAATTAGGCTCAGCGGAAGCCGTGGTGTGTATTTTGTACCTCAGCTTGAGAAGCTTAATCTCTCTTGTTTGTCCAAGCTCCAAAATGTCTGATAAAAAATTCACGACAAAAAGCGATGATTCGGGGCAGAAAAAATGGTGAAAAAGGATGAATGCACTCAAGCACAAATAGAGCCAAGTCTTGCCTCAGCCTAAAACTCTGGAAGTATCCGGTGTGCTACTACCCAAAAAAGGTAAGGGAGAAGAAGAAGAAGAAGAAGAAGAAGAAGAAGATGGCTCTTTGCTCGCAGTTATTATAAATTTATTCATCTGAGCTTTAGCCCTTACTGGATTCTATCAAAAGCGGCGATAAAATCATGTACATGCGATCGAAATTGAAGATCCCACTTTCAAAAAAGAAGTTCAACTCTTGGTAGGAGGCGGAATTTTCTGTCAAGCCATATAGCTTTGGAATTAAGGTACATCAGGCTTGCATATTGCGTATTTTGTAAAATTAATGGGTTTTGGTTTTTGAGATAATAAGTGGAAAAGAAACTTGATCATTTAGGCGAAGAACGAGAGTGCGCTTTTTGACTGGCCTTACTGCCCTTGTTCAAATTTAGCAGTCAAGGAATTCCCTGTTCATTGGAAAGACTTATCATAGAGGCGTCGGTATCGCATAACCTCAAACCAAATACTTGAGTGCCTATAATGTAGATTAACGAAACCCAGGGGTTACAGGTCACCTCTGTTGAACATTATTTGTTATTTTAAATAATCAAAATATCACAACTTTTAATCTCCGAGAATTCAGCCAGGATATATTTCACCGCTTGACGGGCAGGCTTTCTGTTTAAAATATTTCAAACTTACTTTTTGATGCTCGTATATGAAAAATTGTTATCTGCTGTATAGCGCTTTTTTTCTTAAATGTTTGGTTTTCAGCGAAAAAACCTTTCCGTGTTAAAGGATACCGATAAAAAGTTATTCTCATAACGCTCTGCCGAAACTTTGTATGAAGGCTTCTTAAGGCACAACGCAATATTATATTATTACCAGAATATTCTCGTATTTTTCATGGAAATAATTACCGTATTCACGCTAAAAGCTGCTGTAGGTGAACTTCTTGACTCTGCTATGTTTATGCATTGATCGCTGCACGAAGACACTTTTCGGTAGCTCAGTAGCACGCTGCAGCTCGTCCATATGGCTATGTTTGTGTATGCAGTATCAGTTTTTGAGGGAGAGAGAGAGGGAGAGAAAGCGATAGATGCATCACAAGCCTTTTACCACTTAATACTAATCCGATACGAAAGTCAACGCAGCTGCTTTTAACTTGCAGAATCACGCTGTAACCATCATCGAAGTGGGCAGCCGAACTGTTGTCCATCCGCCGCATAAAACGCGCTGTGTTGGGGAAGTTCTGCGTCAAAATAAGGAACAGATTGGCTAATAGCATGCGTTAACCCGGATTTCTAGAGTCCATATGAGTGGTACATGGGAGGAATTTAGTGGCAGGCATAGGCATAGGCTTTCACGCCGAGTCAGTCGCCGGCGCCCAAGCCCATCACCAGCCGGGTGCCAGGCTCGAACAGTTGATTGATGCATGAGAATGGGCTGAAACTAGCACTAGGGGATACTTGCCCATGGTATGCCAGGGCATTATTCAGTATAAGAAAATTGATTTACTTGAATCTACCGTGATGCATTAAGAGTCTTACCAACTGACTGGATAATTGATACTTCTTAGGACTGAGAATCAGACTGCAATGACTCCCTTTTATTGTAGTTTTTCTGGGACTCTCACTGGTGCGAGCTCCGAACCGCCGCTTTTAGAAGCGTTTTAAATGCTCTGAGGCACGGTTTTGTGTGGCAAGCGTAGATGAGCTGCTTATCTTTGAGGGACAACTATGCTCGGGTCTACCTTTGTTATTACTTACATGCTTGATCCACGACGAAATCTGAAAGGCCAGGCGAATACACTTCTTGTTCCTGCTATCACATCTGCTTCTTCTCAATTACTGACACCATTGGAGCAAAATTGGTTGCAGAGAAGAGAGTGAGATGGATGCAGCGAAAAAATACCTTGTTGCAAACTTATTCTCCTACAAATCCCTGACGCTGCACTCACTCTATGACGCATGTCGTTATTCGTAACAAACTGTCGTTTATCCACCGAGCACATTTATAGACGTTCTCGCAGCTTTGCGCGGACGCTGTACTTTAGAGCAACAAGAAATAGTCCAACCCGTCAAATACCTACTTATCTGCCGGGTAACTTAAGCTCCTCTGTTTATGGATAGATATGCATGTTTTAAAAGCCCTGAAATGATACTGGGCGGCGTCGAGCATTAACATATACAGATTAGCCCTTTGCGTACTACACTAGCCACAAGCTGAATACACTCTCTGAATTATCAAAAACAAAGTCATATTTTCTGCAAGTTGAATTTCCTGATGAACTTTGAATTAAGCATCAGACAATTCAAATCTAGCTATCGGTTTATTGTTCTAAGCTTTCAATTACTCACAGGAGTTCATTGTCAGAGATAAGAATAGCAATTTGCTGCTCACGTCTAGGAAACGGCTCATGAGTTCAACTTCGCAGCCGTCAAGATACTCGCCCATGCCGGAAACAAGACGAGCCGCGAATTTATTGAAGCCTGGTTCACGGGTGGGAACTCAATTGATTGATGTATCGATTTGGTGACGGTTTACAGAGCCCTTAGCAGTCACTTGCAGTGACGTCCAGACGTGCGTCACTGACAGTTGATTGGTTTATACCCCTCTTTCATCTAAAGATGAACTCCTGTAAACGTGTAAAAGCTCAGGACAATACACCAAATCTTTCGATGCTCGACAACCCATATCCTTTACCCATGCAAACATCTGGAACGCGAGCGTTCAGATTCATTCATGAACAACCCAAATCTGCAGTACCCAATTGCGAGAAGGTAAATGGAGTTGGATTAAGAGAAGTTTTATTCTAAGTTAGAATTCTGGTGCCTTTGTCCGATTATTTACATAAAAATGTTCCTTTTTTGAGGTGTGAGTTCTAGGTAGTTTGCATACCAGGAAGCAAAAGCCGCCCCTGGGAGGCTCGATTTGCATTTATTTTGATATTAAGGTCGGTTAGCCGCAGTCAGCTGGTTTCGCCTTCTCGGTTTTCTTAAAAGCGACTGAAGTCTGCCTTCTTAGAGTTGCGTGTATTTTGCCAGGCCTCATCAAATCCACACTGTAGGTTCTCAGTGGGTGTGCGGTCCGGGTGTGATTAAGCGCTCGCACGACTGCGCACTTATACTTTATGGGAAAACAGCCAGTGAGCATCAAATCTGCACTCTCTTGCCAAGGTCATTCGCATCGGTGGAAACAAAAGCCTCCTCAACCAACTCACTGGACGGAGGGAGGGAGAGAGCGAAAGGAGAAACGGGTGGCGTCCAATTTTAGTTGAACGCAGAGCAAAAGATTAAGAAGCAGTTTGGCCAGGCCTGAACAAGCAACAAATTGCTGGTGTTACACCGGAGAGCGACGTTCAGCTTGACTGCGGCAATTATCAACATTCATTTAGGCTCTACAGCACAGGTTGGAAACGTTTTTGACTCAGAGAGCCGAGGAAGCAAATATTTGCAAATATATTTAGGTGAGAGCCATATATTAATTAAAAGTGAATATAATAAGCCTCTGGATATCACAAAATCTGCAATTTCTAATTCCAATTTTATCTGAAAGAGCCAGATGCAATCATGAAAAGAACCACACCTGGCTCGCGAGCTAGATGTTCTCGAGCCCCGTCGGCAGTTACCTGAAGTCGCCAAACGATAGCGAAAACAGAAACTGAGACGTCCATTTCTTACCTTTCTCCGTACGCAGCTGGCTAAAACCCACCTGAGACTGGGGATAGGCGGGATTTTAATAGGTCGTATTCCCAAGCACAACTTATAGAAGGCAGATCCTTGATTCAATTAACGGGGAGTCAAAACAAATGCTAAGCCGCCTTTCAGACGACTAGTGAAGATAGGGTTTGCTGCTGATGGTAAATATGTCCACGCTGTCCTCCACGGTAATTATTATCGATTATTTATTTTTCCCCCATGGGAGTACCTTTTTATAATCTATCAGGACAATGGAGTTTAAAGGCACAATTCAACGCTTCTTTTTCCCTCCAAAATCCCATACGAGCAGTGTATGTCACTTTGCTTGTCTCGTAAACAATTCTCAATCACAGTCGACTGAGGAAGAGCCAACGACCTAGCTAGAAAATTCGTAAATTCATCGAAAATAAGATGCAATTTCAGATGATCCTGAGCTGGAAATGGGTTACGACGACTTGATGATACCAACTCAGACAGAACTGCTCCTTCAAACCTCTCTTTTGCTGGCAGTACGTCCAAAATAGTCAGAAGTTAATTGTCATGAATTGGTGGCGAAATGGAAGGAAGGCAGATAATAACGAGTCTTTGGTTTAGAATTCAGGATGCGGTGATATAGCATGTGGAGCTACATAAATAAGTGACTCAAGTGGAGGAAGTAATACATTCTTATAAAGAAAGTCATCCCAATGTCGCAAGAAACGTTCAGTCAAGTTGTCAATGCAGTTTTCTCAGCCAAAAGAATCTCAATATTGATAATTAAATGCAAATTTACTAGGAGCAAAATCCATTCTGCTTCACCGGCGAGGCTTGCGACAGAGGTAATTTCGCGCGTTCCTTGTGCGAAATTGTTTGGACTCCCCAGGCAGGCCTGCTTCTAGACGTTATAAAACGCATGCTAGCTAAATACAGGTGGCCCTCGCCAGAAGCCGTCTATGGTACAGCCTAAATGCAGCAGTTATCGTTAAGCCAGCCTTATTTGGACTAGGATGACCAGTGCAAAAAGTGTAGCTCAACGGGTTTGTGTATCTTCATGGTTGCAAACTCCATGATGAAGAAGGATCCCGTGTCCGAAGCAACCCATGGGCTGAATTCAATTGACTTCAGATCTCAGCCCCAGCTCCAGCAAACTGGGAAGATAAACACACAAATTGTCGTTTTTAAAAACAAAACCACGCTTGAGACCCTTATCCACCCCGCACTCACCCACTTTCGCTAGTTCATAACATTGCCCCGTCGCCTGCCAGAGCCGTAATCATATGGGGGTGCGAGAGCGAAATAACGTGTGGGACTGGTTTGATTTCAGTTATGCATCTAAGTCATACAGTTCAGCAGTTTCGGTGTCTACCAGTTGCACATGAGTTGATTAGAGATGCGATTAAAAAAGCAAGTTGATCGTTTGAGTTAAGCAGTAGTGTCAAAAACCGCTTAGGTGGTGGCTAGATTCCGAACCTATGGGGTAGTCTGCATGAAAGAATGTTTTCGATAGGATGCTTTGCCATCTTTCATGCCGATTACAGGCATTTCAACGAATGCAAAGAAAAACCATATGCGCGTGCTTGCTTCCATGATCAATTTCCTTCTTACGTGATCACTGAGACAGGAGGTTCAGTCGGGGTTAGTAGAAACGTTTCACTATCTATACATCCCCAAAACCCAAGACAGTTCAACCGTCAACAGCGACGACGTCCACCTATGCCCAATATAACGGGTGCTACATTGGTGACATGTAGGAGAATTGGTGTATAGTGAAGCAAACTGGCATAACACCTACCACCCTTTCTCCTCTCTCTCTGAACCAGCTGTGATAGGAAGAAGCCAATGAAAGAGTTCCAAAAAGCAAATTCGAAAAAAGAGATGTGAACCCATCATGCACGCGTAAGGGCGACTGTACTATAAAGGCTTCATTAAGGAGTCATCGTCGCCTATCCTGAAAACCACCGAGTTATCCTATCAATTAGCTTATTTTGATATACTGCAGGGCATCAGACATACTTTACTCCGAAATGCGTAGATTTGCCATGGGGACGCATTTCCCAGGTCTAATTGACTCTCTTCCTTTATGTTCACACATTAGACAGTTGGTGCGCAGAGGGACTGACGCGACGTAGAGTGCTGGGTATAAAGCCTGTCCTTCCCGCGTGTACAGCCCTGAGACACGAAACAGAAAAAGAGACCCCCTCCATTCCGAGGGCTTTGCACTAATTTCCAGGGATATTATCTTCAATAGTACGGTTTGAGCTGCGATTATTGCAAGGGTTGTGACACAGAAGAAGTTACCGTTCCTGGAGTTTCGTGCAAGGCCACCGGCTGGGGGAAGCGAGGTCCTTATTCCCGTGAGATATCCATACATATAGTCCAGGTAGGTCTGCCGGGAACGCAAAATCGACACCAATTACTCGTAGTAATCAGAATGAACGAGCGAAATGAGACCTGAAAGACGCAAAACGGTCTCATTTGTGAACGAATTGAAACAAACTGGTACTATCACCCAAGGGCCTGATATTCTGGAGTCATTTCTATCCGCGATGCAACGCGTGACGGTTTTCAAAGAGGCTATTTCAACAGCTTTGACAGAGATAATCACAGGGAGTTTCCCCCTTCTCTGGCCGCACTCCCTTATTACGCATGCAGAAAATAATGAGCAGGCTAGCTCTGAGGCACTCCCTAAATCAACGTCATAATCACGCTCTCTATTACCACCCAGCTACTGGACCAGATCCCTTGTCCGCTGTCTTCAGAGGCCTAAAAGCTCGTAGCAACCGTTTCCACCTAACAATGCGAACAATAAAAACAGTGGTTTTAACGGCAATGGTAAAGGCGTACTTCTCACGCCTCTGTGATCAATCCAGCCGCCTGCGGTGTAGGATGAGTTATCATCAGTCCATTGGAGATATGTCCTTTCGACAAACACAATGAAGGCTTGTAAAGCCGCCTAAACGGGACACAGAAACAGGAACGCCCCGCCAACTGAAAATAGTTGGTCTTGCAGTAAGTTTCAAGAGGGGTAAATATTCTCGTATATTAACCTTAACACTAGCCCGCATATAAGACTAAACTGCAACATTGACCTTAAACCTAGCCCTGACTTAACCCAAAAACTTTCACCCTCACCTTCTTCTAAATCTAATTTCATCGGAAGTTGGCCCAAAGACACATATATTGTGGGGGGCTCCTGTTCCTGTAGCTTGTTTAGGCGGCCATACAAGTAACCCTTACCGCTTTCGCTAATAAGCTCCTCCTCCTCCCCTTTTTCCTCCACCAAATCACTTAACAAAACATTTAAAAGAACTAATTAGGCTATGCACATTTCTTTGGTTGACGTTTAATGCGTTCTGGACTCAATTACCTTTCCCAGAAAATAAGCCCGCATATTAGTTTTAAGTCTGCAGTTTCACTAGCCCTGGCTGGAATAGGATAACTTGACTTTGGCTTTTATATTGAACAATAGTAAAATAAAGACAGTCGAATTATCAGTTGCAAAAATCATAGAAGAATTCAAGCACTCTCTTTGTTGGTCTTAGGTTATAACTTTTTACATCTTTTGGGAAACAATGACTGATTGAAAGAATGGCATGGGAAGCAGGTGCAGCCGTCCCAGAGTCCAGGATTTTTCCATTGAGTTCTGGAAGAAAAAGTTACATATGCTCCTTCCATCTCTCGCTCGCTCGCCCTCGCTCTCTCTCTCTCTCTCTCGCTCTCTACCTTTCCAGATCGGAAGACTATTTCTATCCGAGTCATTTGTGGAACCCTCTAAAACAAATTCTTCTACAGTTTTCTGAACCCTGCAAAGTATCAAAAGGATCTTTGTCGGTAACGTAACTGCCTTATTGGTTGTTTAATGCTAGACGAGATCCTTTTACGTTCTCCGACCATGAAACCCAAAGCGCGAAGACGCCAGTATTTCGTTCACTAATGAGACCAGATCGGTCAACATTACGCCCACAGCAATTTAAAATTTTTTTGAGCGACAAACGGCATCATGCCTCCAGCATGCATCCTCCCCCCACTTCAATGTCTAGGAAATTTTTTAAGCTCCTCAAACATTGAAAGGACGAGCAGAGACCGCGGAAAACGTTAATTTTTTTACTGCCTTCTCCCACAAATGATCTTTATATAGGCACTTAGATCGACGTATATTATTCTTCTTCTCCTGGCACAGCGTATAAACTGTTCGCAAACTATAAATTGTGAGGTCAGACATAAGCAGACTCGCCTCTGTGACCCATAACTGTCAGCTCAGAACGGCACGCTTTCCCAAAATGAGTAACCTGGATGATTAGAGACTGGGAGAGAGAGAGAGAGACTAAGTAATCAGCTTCACATACTCAGACCGTTTTGAGTCCCGTAGGTCGGAAGCGCGTCTGAAAGACGACGACGCCAGAGGTGTTGGGTGCGGCAAGACCCGGAAAGGCAAAGGTTGACCTAGAAAGTGCTCACTCCAGGTGGTTTTGGGCCGCATATTGATTGGAATGCGGACCACAACACCTTCAGGTCACATGTTTTGCTTATGCGCGGCAGTGCTTGTGTGAGCACCAGAACGATAGCCTGAGACTGCATCATTCTACCTCATCTCTCTGCATTTTGGGTGCCTTCGCCAGCGGCAGCGGCGGTGGTGGCACGCAGCTGTGTCGCCACAAAAGCAGACACACACACTCACTCATTCACGGAGCTGGAGTTTCATGTGATTCTTACAGAGTCCGGGCGCAGGGGTTGGGGGGGGGAGGGGGTAGAAGAAACGAGGCAGGCATGTCTTGGCACCGGGAATCTCGCTAAACCAGTGGATTTTGTGAGTGGTATTCACACGTTTTTATGACCAAGATGACCCGCCGTCCGCTCCGACGGATGGTCCATTGCCAGCAGATGCTCCTTTTGATGCGGCAAGAAGAGCGCAAGATCGGCTCAAGAAGTGCATCCTATTTTCAGCCTTTTGAGACTGCCTCATGGACAAGATCTAACACAGAATCTGGTAGTCAGATATCTGGAAGTGCATCATTTCCACCGGAGGAGATGTACAGAACAGACGCGTAGGTATGTTTTAAATCAAACTGCATAAGGTTGACGGGTTCCATATAACGTAGACAACCAAAATGAGATTGATTCAGAGGTCTAATTCAAACTGAAAAATGGTTAGCATTTGCATAACTTGGGTCTGATAAGCTTAGGTGCCTGGTGTCCCTCCCATGATCTTGTAGGTGGAATGCATATGATCAGCCGATGTTGTAGGCAGGGTCGACTTAATGGAAACTAATTTCTCTGCGCGATTATTGGCAGAAGTGTGTGTGTGTGTCACGGCCACACAAAGGAAACTTTTTGATTCAAAATATTGAAGTGGATAAGAAGTAGGCTATTGCGAGTCTGGCAACTTACGCATAACTGGCTGCAAATATCTGACGGATAGGTAGAATCGCCACCAGATTTGTAATGTTGAGATGAGAGCTAGTTCTCTGGTTTATAGTAATGAGGATAGTACTAGTGGGACATTCACCGATCACGTTACAGGGCATAATCGTTTGGTTTTACCTTGAGACTTACCTTCTCGTCCCACCCATAGCCACACAGTACCGACAAAGACAAGGGAGCACAAAATGGCCACTTCCGGCTTATTCACCGTCGTCAGCCAACTATTCCCAATGCCAGGGTTCGCAACCAAGCTTCTGCAACCCGATAACCACCAATAGGACGACGAACACGTTACTCAATGACTAGAGTGTCGGACTCCTAACCAACAAGTGTCGATTTCGAGCCTAAGAGGTTACAAAAACCTGCGGCTAGATTTTTAGCTGATACTGGCTAATAACCCTGAAATAGCCATTGCAGCCTCTCCTGTTTCTGTCGTTAATGTTATTCTGCGCAATCAGTTGATAGTCAGTAACACCAGACAGCATCTGCCCAAATAAAACCTACCTGGCAGGTTTATGAGCATGGTGATGGATTATTACACATAACGTTTTAGAAACTCAAGGAATGTGGCAAAAGCAGGAGCTAACTTACCGCTGGGAAAAATGCGGAGGATTGTCACAGTCGTAGGCCTCAATATGAAAAACATACTCGCTTTCCTTCAGTGAACTCAAGTCAACGTCTGGCCGCACACGCACCTCGCCCAGGCCTGCCGCTGCGTTGACCAAGTCGACGTTGAAGGGAAAGTTGTCGCCCTCTCCAATTGTATGGAAACCGCATATTTTTCCTTTTAACAGAAAAAGAAACTCTAATCAGAAGCGAAATGGAATGCTACAATACAACAAAATGTTTGATCAAGCAGTATTCAGCGTTAAGGTTTCATGCGCGAAGAGATACAATCCGTGTTTCTGCAGCTGCTGCTGCTGCATGACGCAGCAGCGGGGGTTTCGGCTCCTCAGTGGGTCACCCAGCGTTCTCTGTTCGGTTTCTGCCATATGACCAATAGATATTAATAAAGGGAATCATTTTGAAAATTATTAATACATGAATGCTGAGGATCGTGGAAGGGCCCTGTGTTTCGTCACCTTGAAGACCCGGTAACTAGTAAGGGCGTATGATGGGTGCATCTCCGACACTTGATGACTTTCTCATGACTTCTTCAATCTCCTCCTCATGCGACCCTTAGGATATTAATAAAAACTGCGATGGGCTCCTCCTGACATGCTTCAAACACTTTCAGCAGCAGGCCATTCAATTGGCATATACTCTACCCCTCATCCCCGCAGAGGCGACAGTTTTTCTCCCTAAAATCCCTCAAATGACATTCAAACCCCTAGAATTCTGAACAATGCTCAAGGACTTTTTTTTACTGTCTGACTTTTTACGCAGTTCCATTACTGGCAACGCCACGTGTTCTGCCTTTCATAGCTGCTTTGTAACAAGAGGGATTTCAAAGGTATTTATCTATATTTTCCTTAATAAACCTGACCTGACCTGACATGGAGGTAGGTGAACGGGACAATACTTTTTAGGTTTAAACCTGAAAGTTCAATAAACATTTTAGTCGATGACAATCAACTGCTGTCGAATAACTACGAAAGGCAGACTATACAAACACGTAGTACTGAAAGACGTATAAATTCTACATGGCAAAAAGGTTGTATCATACTCCCGACACAGGTACTAGATAAAAGTCTAAACACATGTTTTGCCCAAAGAACGCTGAGGGACCACCTGAGGAGCCGAACACCTCGCTGCTACGTCCTGAAGCATCAGAAGAATCGGCGAATGAGTGTCTGGTATAAAGTGTTTGCCGAATCTGTGTTTGCCTATTCCTGTCTGAAAGTCTAGTAATGTGTTGGCGAGGGCTAAACGCATGCGGCATTAGGTGGTGAATGCAGGCCAAGCCCGTAACTGATCTCCTCTTCATTTGGCTGAACTCCAGCATGCAAAAGCATGCACGTACTGTCCATATGTCTGGAGTACGTTATAATGGCCTTGCTATATAGAATTTATACTACTTGTTTGTAGAATGCACATTACGTTATTATTCTACAATAGTTGTTTATCTTTGGATCTGATGGTACATAGTCATGTTCCCACCGTGTAACTCCCTGTCACAGACTTAATACTTTTCTAAATTACCTCCGCAATTATGCCCTGGAGTAAAAATACCAGAAGCCGCAAAGAAAACGCTGGGTTACCCAGGGAGGAACCGAACCCTTCGATGCTGCGCCATGCGACAGCAAAAAACTCGGCGAACCAATCGTCTGGACCTTTAGCTATAACCTGTGTTTGAGTATGGTATTGTGTTTTTACCATAAAGGTATTCTTATTCAGATGAAAGATTCCAGGGGCTAACGAGGATGATCCATGAATCTCCATTCCTATTGAAGTCTCAAAGTATTTTGGAGTGAGTACTATGCATCGCTATGAAATTCCGGTAGCCACGATCTGCACGAACTTGTCTGATTATTACCGGTCCCAGCTGTTCCTTGCCTTTGAAGCTTCAGCTGAAGCATATTTGGTCCCTTTTGAAATGATTTGATGGCATGAGATATCGTAGGAAATAACCTATCATATGTGAAACGCTCAGATATGTGGCAATGTATGCGGTCGCACTTTTGGTCTTATCGAGAATCCCCACAATCTGCAAAATTAGTAACTTTGCAAATCCCTGATAATTTGCATCTGGCCTTGTTTGTTATTTGTCTGAAGATGTTTGCTGGACACGCCTTTTCTTTTCATTGCTCCAGGCACCGGTTGGGCAGTCCTGGAAAGTGACTGAGACGCTGAAACCCAAGGTTGATCACCAGTCTTAAGGTCAGGCCCACTGACCACGACAATTAGTACGCAGTTTGAAGATAAAGCCTCCTAGCATTCATACAATCCGCGAGTAAGTGCTATTAAATGAGCACCAAAAGCAACGGGTTACTTCTATGCTAACTTCACAGTTGATGAGCCAAAATGCTCGGAAGTCGACATGACTGAAATGTCTACAAGACTTCTCTTCTCACCAACTTCCACAGAAGATTGTTTTACGTAGATTCACCTGGTCATTTCGAGTACAAAAGCTAGGTTTTACAAAAGAAGATGCAGCTTTGTTTGCTAAGGTGTGCATTTGCACTTTAGCTGCGGTTGTGAATAGCACTTTAGTGAAGTAACTATACGGTCTTCTGCCAATTGACCTTGTTGAATATAAAGGCGGTGGTAGGTGGAAAAAAGTTCAATAAAACATCAAACTACTTGTTTTTGCGTGTATTAAAACCAATTGAAGTTCGGAGTTCGCAAACGGGGGGTGTACTCCTGCACCTGGCTTATTATTCGGCAGGAACAAACACATATATACAGTAGATTGCCTACCTTATAAAGCGTCAATTAAAATTTTGAAATTGGTTTTCGATTCAAATAAATAACTAAAGTGGGGTTATAATACCCGTCATCGTAGAGTCTAACGCCAATATATTTCAGTAACCTCAGGAAATAGATTCTGCTTTATACTCTATAAACAATATTAATAATTAGACAGATAAGCTGTGTCATTTATGAACACTTTGTGGGCGCAAAATTCGTCATTCTTAGATATTTAATGAGATAGGAAATTCATTGTTACTTGCAAAAGTGAAATATAATCTGTATACACTGTGACGAAGCAAATAAATCTCATAAAAAAGCTGTTTAAATGCTCTGACCAACTCTGACTGTAAAGACCTCAGGAACGAAATAGATTTGCAGAATTTGGATACTATTATTATTGTGCTACGGAATTAGTGCGCTCAATGAATAACCGGTACCGGTAACGTACCATTAAAATCAAAAAGTGATGGCCGCTGTATTGCCAGGCAGCAATGTGCGTTATTTCAATTGACTATGGCAAATTTTAATTACCTTTCTAAGTATTTGTTACGCTAATTTCCTTTATAATACTGTGAAGACCTGATAACGAATAATCGAAAGCGTACGTTCGCTAAAACGTTCTTCTTAAAAGTTGCAATACGTTGGAAGGTTAAGGAAAGCACGGAATAAAAAATTGTTTGAAAGAACAGAACCTTTTTTAGGGACTGATACAGAGACAGCAAAATTCCGAAATTTTCGCTGCACTTTTTACCCAGATTTTAAAATCGGATGTTACGATACTTTTTCGCAGATGCGAACTATGTGAGCTATGCAATGAGTCAATCTGCCAGAGTAGTGTTAACATCCTTATTCTTTTTTGCAAACACAAGCCTCTGGTATCATTGCGGGGTCTCGTGTCAGGATTTGATTTTTGAAGTGTAATTCTGATTTATTTGTCGATTAACTGTAGTAAAACCAATATAATCGTTAAATCTCCATTAAGTGAAAATGCAAACAAGGCCAAAACTTCAATGAATGCCTTACTAACTATCTCACATTCCTCCTCAGGGGTTAGTGCGAACAATATGTACGTATAGTAGAAGGGGGCTCAGCGATTTGGTTGAGGGAAATTTACATTGTGCGTTCAGGTTCACCCTCGAACCCTTCCAGCACGGTTCAAGGGTTAGCATATATTATAGGCATAGATGCATTACCTACATAACAAGCAAGACTGGAATGGCAATTTCCGGCTTATTAACTGTAATAAGCCAGTCATACCCAAACCCAGGGATGGAGACCCTGAGGCTCACAACACAGTTGCTGATGTAACTTTTAAAGTGAAAGGGGACCGCATTTACGAGAAAATGTTTTATAGTGCAATGTCGCAGCAAATACAAATATTGCACGCCCTCACAATCAGTTATCATGCTGACTACGAATCTAGACACTAGCCAACGTCTTAAGATGAAATTACTGAGAAACATTTCGGAAACTGCGACAGGTTATAGTAACTGCGTAATGAATTAATAGACGTACCTGTAGCGAACAAATAGTGGACACTTTTGGACGGCTTTTTGCGAAATCAGCCCCCTAGCAGGCCACTGATTAATGGACGTTTGGTAGCCGGCCAGTATGAGGCTTCCGAAACCCATCATACAAGCAATTATGAATGTTAACTTTCACTTAAGTCACTCAGTTACATGAAATACTTCTGCATATATTTCTGTATTAAAGACTTGGTGACGAACCGGAAGATAATTGCGAGTGAGTAGATGAGGATACGTCAGAGATCATTTTTCACCCAAAATGCAGCTGAAAGCCTTGAACTAATTTTGCGAAACTAGGTAAACAACGAATATATAGCAGAGCAACACCAGGAGTCAGTCAACGGACATTAACCTCATGGACTCAGATACGTTAGAATGTAATCTTATTAAAGCATCTACTCTTTGAAAAAAGGTGCAAGCATCCCTGACGGGCTTCATCATTATTAAATAACTTTATCGTTGACTGTGGAAAACCTAGAATGCCTTGTTTTTAAGTATCGTCGTTGCACTTCAAAAGCAATAAAAAGATATTGCTGGGTCCATTGATGCTTATCACATCAGCTTCCAACTTTTATCTTATATTTAAATGAGTTATTCCAGTTCAACTGGTTTTTCCTTCAGTTTGCACCGAAAACTCGGCAAGGGTGCGTGGATATTTTTATGAAAAATTATATGTATGAGATAATGTTGTATTAAAATTGTAGGTGTTAGCAGGCATTTTTGGCTTCGATGACACTTAGTGATAAATACATAATGTTATACAGAATCGTGTTGTCTGCAGCTATGATTGTAAATCATTTAACTTACGAAAATCAGCAATGGATTGTTGACGATCGTGGCGGGTTACCCTGTTTTTGTCGTCGTATCGATTGACTTGGCAGTCAGTAAGGACGTATCTGTCGAATTTCTGGCCCTTACGTGATGCTCTTGTGACCTTTGAGATTCTTTCCTGGTTGCTTCTCCCAGTATACTGATGAAGCCCGAGATGGCCCCACATATCTTGCTTAACACATTCTTATCAGCAGGGAGGCCCTACCTCACGGATATTTTCCTCCCATGAGCAACAGTTTCCCCCTTATATTCATAAATTGTATTCAAACTCCTATAGTTTAAGGTGCCCAAGGAGTTTTTCAGTGACTGCTCTTTGTTCTTTTGTTCTACCCATTAGCTCGTGTCATTTTGCATTAGCAAAGAGCCAACGTACTACTCCCGAGGAAATAAGTATGAGTAATAAGTAAAAATCTGCGCACTTTTCGTCTGCAATGATGTAAACGCCTCTTTTTATCTTTTCAGCTGTACAAATGTACTTCTTGGTCGCTGCATCAGCAATAACGAGTTCAAAGGCATGAACTTATATCTTCCTTAATAGAACTTAGCTGAGATGAAGACTGTCAGTAAACCGTGCTTCACGTGTAAGTTCATTTAAAATAATCTGTGAGGTCAGGTAATTAAAAAGGAAATTTTTATCCGCACCGGTTTTACATTTTGGCACGAGCCTCTACTTTTGAGAAATTAAATTATGCCAGTTATGAAAATTAACTGAAATCCATATTCTGTACGTTGATTGGCAGTGATGAAACCTATCCAACCACCCGTATGATAGCATCAGCGGCACAGGAAATAGCAATACTAGGTAAACTCACTCAGATTATCGGGGGCGCGATTCATGGAAGTTAAAAGCCCGTCAAAAAACTAACCAGAAGAACTTATTTGGGGATCTGCGCTGGCACGGAGTGGTGGAGACAGTTGGACCGTACGTGAGCCTCTGAGTAAGTTGCCCACATACGCATTGCCTGATGTTTGTTCCAGATCAAAATAAACACCAATTTTCGGTTCATATGCTTAAATTCCAATGAATGAGGAAAATTTTCAGCATCTTACCGTTCACAAATAGGCAAAAGAGAAATGTGATCAAAAATGTCCTCATTGTTTAATGCCGTCAATCTACCAGCAATTTAAACGAAGTCATTAAACGTGCGCAAAAGCAAGGGTGACCTTGGAAAGGTTATAGATTTGCCAAATTATAAGCGGTTGTCCAAATTAAACCAAGGAAGATTCATCGACCTCAAATTTCATTATTTTTCATTGTATGGAGTTGATGGTGAGCTAAAAAAATAAAAAATAAAATAAACTGAAGCATTTAAGAAATATATTATTCATATCGTGGGGTATGACCGTATTTTCCGAGAGCTCTTGGTTCTATTTCAGGAAACAGCAGAAAACTGAAGCCATGCGGAGGCTAGGAGAGCTTAACGGAAATTTAAAAAAGCAAAAGACATGGGGTTAACGCAGGGCTGCCCAGCCACGACATGAACATATCTCGCACATACCGCTTGAATAAGAATATGTAGAAGCCAGAAGCCGATGAATCGGAGAGACGGACGAAAAATATACCCATGTTGAACACAAACAAAAGTACAGAGCACTAAAAATAGACACAGAATGACAGAGTTCAATAAACTTGACTCTTTTCTTGGCATCTTAATTCAATTATTTAACTCGAAATTTAAAGCCTTCCTGGTTTCAAAAAAATGATAAGATGAGAGAAAAGCCGTTTTAATCAGGTTAATTGATTTTTTACGTTTTAGCAAAATGTCAAACCTAGACAAACATAGTAAAACATTTCTTCTGTTTACATCCCAAAATTCCTAAATCATAATCCCCTCGAAATCAGGCTATCGTCTAACTTAGCAGTTTTTAAAGTCAAATTACGTAAACACTTAATTTCGGAAGATATAAAGTCCTTGTTATCCGCCTCCTTCCCAAACATACAACTTTTGGACTTTGAAAAATGTCCTCCTGTTATTTTAGGTGGTTATATTTATATTACATTGCTTCCCATATATGTCTAGTTCTTCCTCTATAGAGTGATATTTGCAACGATGTTTCGACCCGTCTCTGTCCAGTCATCATTGCCGTTCTCCGTTCCGCGTTTTACAACCCTGACGATGGGCTGCATGGTCTCTAATCGTGCTCACGGTGGCTCTGCTTTTTTTGCCACCTCGTCGCTTGACTCCGCAGTCCACAAGGTCGCTTCTCCGGTGTTTCGGTGATGATCACATGACCTCTGCCGTTCCCTCATCTTGTCGACCCTGTTGTCCGCGATGGTCTCCTCCGGTCTCACCTTCTTGATGGTTGATCATGAAGCCAGTTGGGTGGTGTTACAGTGGTGAACGACAGCCTCTACTGCTATATGATTTCTCCAATTGACAAGAAGCATTTCCAACCCTCATACGTTCTCATCAACAGTCCCGTCTCCCTGCACTACAATCAATCCTATCAACTAACCTCCTTAATTTTGCAGAAGCAGTTTTTTCTCCTAAGTTTTTTTAAGCGGGGATCTGCTGGACTCTGTACCAGTTTTAATGGAAGAAGTTTTTTTTCACTGCTTCCTCCTTAGTTCACCACGCGTTTTCAGAGAGTGTTGACTACTATTTTAAAATGATGATATGTTGGTGGGCATTCATTTTATCTGCCAACAGTACTAAGCGCTCCCGCTGCCTATGTGAATATTCACGGAGAGCAGCATTTATCAACTTTGTAGTTATTTTTCCACAGCACTAAGTTTTCAAAGAGGAGGCATTAAATATAAAATTTATTTATTTATTATAAACGATTTAAGTCCTACAGGATTAGTCTTTGGAGTAAGAAACTTTGTTATCTTCAAAAATAAAATAAGTCAGATGATTCCAACACCTCCAATGAATATGGCAATAGAATTAAAGGAAATAGTAGGTATTCGAAGGTTGTCACCACAATTGCTGAGGCAGCCGTTAAAACGGCAGTAAAAGTAAAGACTAATCCCAGATCAGAGAATTCAGACATTATAAATTCAGCGAACCTTTTAAGGTACAATCAAAAATCCATAAGTGACTGACTTTTTCTTGACCCGAAATATTCCTACTACAAAACCTTAACACTCACACTGCAGAGCTGAGGTATTTCATGTAAAATATAAGCGTACGTTTGCATACAGGTATTTTAATTAACCCACCCCCAATTTTCCACAAAATTAGCCATGCGTATAACCAAAAAACCATTAGTGACTGCAAGAAAGTTAGTTTTAAGGTTTTTCCTGTTTTTCAAGTGTTTTGACCGTGCCCAAGAGACGCTTTATCAATAAACCTTATGAACTAACGACCCTTGGAACACATGGCCCCGTCGTGAGGGCACGGCTTAGAAGGGGCCAGGAGGGGATGGCCCCGTCAGAATTTAATTAAGGCCAATTACTATTCCAGAAGTTATTTCCTGGCGTACATCTGTATATTTGAGGGATCTGAGAGGAAAAGCAAACCAAAATGTATAATATTCGGTAGATAAAAGTGATCTTTAAGCTAATTTTAGTAAGTATGGTGCATGGGGCATGGTGGGGATTCGACGGGGCAAGAGGGGGCTCAGACGCGGCAAGTCATAACGTTGGCCCCGGCTAGCCCCCCTGTTCAAAATATTTCGCAGGGGGTGCCTATTATCGCGATATTGCTAGCCCGGCCGTACGAATCTTTCGCTATACCCACTGTCGTGGAAGGTAGGACGCAATATGATGGTTAAGGATGGTGGAAAATTTATTGATAGGGAAAATAATTTGGAAAATGTTTGCAGCCGTGAATGTGTGGTTCAGAAGGGGCTAGGAGGGGATAGCCCCGTCAGACTTTAATTAAGGCTAATTACTATTCCAAAAGTTATCTCCTGGCGTACATCTGTATATTTGAGGGATCAGAGAAGAAACGTAAACCAACATTTATAAGATTCGATGGATAAAGATGACCGTTAAGCTAATTTTAGTAATTATATTAAGTGAAGGGGCTCTGAGTGGGCCAGGTGGGGATTTGCCCCGTTAATATTCATGGTAGTCAAATAAATGGGTTTTACTTCTGCTTTTTCATTAAGATTTACCATCTTTGATATGAATTTATGTTACAAGTGGTTTTGTTTATACCTTAGGAGCCCTATACGGACAATGAAAGCTCTCCTGCCGATATCACGTGAAAAGGATCACTAATTTCTGCAAAACTTTATTTCATCTGTCAATAAATTATCCACCATCATTCATTTACGACTTGAGTTTTATGTTCTACGAGCTGGTACAGCTGGTTGTCCTGCCGCTTGTTCGATTGCAAAATTGAATGGCCAAATTAGCGAAAATAGGCGTTTGTCTGCGAAAATGTTTTTCACGGCGGAGCCAGCCGGGGCCAAAGTGATGACTTGCCCCGCCTGAGCCCATCTTGCCCCATCAAATGCCCACCATGCGCCAAGAGGCATGGTGGGGCCCGGAGGGGCTGGTGTTTTAAGGGGAGCTTACTAAAATAGATCGAGTGTCATGCTGGCGCTCTGGTTAACTTACCTGATTTACCGTTCGTGAACATAATTTTAATAACTGGCCAAAATATTTGGCCTTTAACTGCGTGTTTTTTATTTTACTGTCTCGGCCTCTTGACACGCGTTTGGAGAACCTGACTGCCGCTTGCCATACACGTCATGACCTTGGCAGAGGAAAGCTGAGTCTCTCTTCCCATTTGGTGCACGTTCATTTTCAGTTCGTATTTGTTAGACTTGCTCATTTATTAATTTATTGCTAGTTTAAAGGCGAATCCAAAAGAATAGCTGTTTTATTTCCTTGGAAATTGATTTCTGTTCTCATTATACATTTACAGTTTTAAGATCTATATGTATTAGTGCGTTAGTGACTTTTCATAATCTTGAATTTTTGCTTTACGTGAATTAAATGCTTCGGTAATTGTTGCTCCACCAAAATATACGAAACTTCAGCATCACCAAAAATTTTTGAGGCTTGTTTTTTACCTTTTATCAGAGAAAAACAGGAACCGAAATGGATTTAGCTGACTCGACGATACAGCTGACCTTTAAATTTCATCCGGACATACATTTTATCGTTTTTATTATATCTGGTAAAAACTTTCGAAACCCCAACGTGTTATTGACAACCAAATCGCTGCTTTTATCCTTTCAATAACCTGAACTGGGTTTACCTACGTAGGTAAACTACTTTACGAGACATAACCTTAAGCAAATATATCCATTGGTAAGCTGGAAACTTCGCACATTCGTAACCAGATAAGCAGACGGGTATATTACAGACGTTGCTTGCCTGAAAAACATTAACTTCTAGCTCTAATGCATCTAGTAAATCACGCGTACCCATCAATTTAATGGATACTGGAGGAAGAATATTCTGGATCACTTATATTTTGACGTACTTCTGAGTAGAATGACTGACAGAATTATTCCACGTAGTTATATGGTAAGAAGACATGGTCCGCTCAATATATCCAATTTGGGAGTTTGTTACGGTTAAACTTTACACGTAAAATAATACGATGTTTGACAAAAATGTTCTAGAGTATCTTCTCGACCGATAGCATCAAAAGAGAGCTTATGATTGTTGAAAGAGTTTTTTGATAAAACTGAACAATTTATTGGTAAGGACATGGCTGAAGGGCAGCCAAACGCCCGTTGCTAACAGCAGAGAGGAAACGGATTTTCGTCAGGGTGTCATTTCAAGGTAACTTCTAAGCGAACTTTTAGGGCACGTTAGTCAATCCGCATCCGTATCCATTGCCAGCAGCTGACGCCCGTGCATTCCTTTCAACTTATTCAGTCCTATACGGAGAAAGCTAGGATTAAATGTCAGCCCAGACCACCTCTTTGTGTATCTGTCCATTTGCCTGCTCCCGTGGGAACGAGTAAATCGTTCGCACGAGCCGGCGTTTTCCCAACGGAGTAGGATAAAATATGGCTAAAATATAAAATATATTTATTTATTTATTCTTAAATTTTGCGAAAATGCCCATCAGAGGACTCAAAAGTGTAGTTGGCGAGTAAACATAAGCTTTTGATAAATTATTATGGGGTGGGTATATTCATACAAGACCGGAATACATGTTGAAACATGTTCTTTTTTTATACAAGTGGATCATGGAAATAGGGTGGGGGGTCACGGTCAATAAGCAAGGCTTGCTATGCGGCGATAAAGTTTGGTGAGCTCGTCCAGTGGAAGGTGAAGACACACAGAGCGCGGAGGTGTGTATGCAGTTAGGTGATTGTTGTTCATGTCAAGCGCGGAACTTGCAGCAGGTTCTTTTGAGCACACAAGACCGGCTTTCTCGACCTGGTAGCGGTTTTTTCCCGTTGTTGCTAGTAGGTACCGATTCAATGACTTCGAATGGTTTTGTGGGACCTAACAAATCATCCGGAAGGCTTTGAAGACATCCGCGTGATATGCAGAATCACCAATGTGGGCGAAAATTGCTCTGTTTATGCTCCTGACTTCACCTATCTCAGTTATATCGGGAGGGTTTTCTTTATTCTTTTGGATAAGTGCCTACTCATGCGGCCAATATAACCTACTCCACAGCAGCAGGTAATTGCAAACGGAGGTTGTCTGAGCTGGCAACCTATCTTTGCCTTCCCCGTGGAAGGCCAGGTTGTTTGAGAGCATTAACCGAACCCTCATTGCTGGGAAAGTTCGTGATACGACTTGGTCCAGCCGTCTTCGTAGGAATTCACTTGCTGCCCCCCTTGAAAGGTGACTTTGATCAATAGCGTCTTTTTTGTCATTCTAAGTGAGGTGGGTTTTATATATATATATATGTGATCAATCCCTCAAGATATCCGTACTCACAAAGCAGTTCCTATATTCTTCGTAAGTTCTAGCTTCAAAATGTCTGCCGAGCAGATTGTATTAGCCCTTTGCGCAAAGTAGTGGACAAGGTTGCGTTTCTGGTGGATGTGTAGGAAACTGCTTAAGTTTGTATGTTGCCTGGACCAGGTTTCCTTTCGATAAACGGCGTGATGGGCACTTGGGGTACTGAGTGTGGACGAGGAGTGGACGTGCTCATGGCAGGTTGTAGTTAAGGTCTATGGGCAAAGAACGCGGTGTGCGTGTAACATTTCTCATGGACTTGGCGCGGCATGCGATTACTATCTGTTGTCGGCCAATGGAGACAAGTGGCCGGTATAACAGAAGTTCAACCACTGCCTTCCGTGAGTACTTCTTCTGGTCCTGCACTCCAAAACGCGAGTTATTACCACACCGACTCCATCATGCAGACGGCTTAGGAACGTAGCGTTGACTAGTCATCCAGAACCCCACGAGCAATGCAACTACCGTGCAGTATTGACTACTTATTCTCCGTGTCACTGTATTGAATAACATTGTTTTTTTACATTTATAGGGTCCTCAAGGGCATTTTTTGCCTGTTACCCTTCAATATACATAAACAAGGCAACTTTGTTACACATGACCTACCCCTGCGAAAGCCATATTGCGCATTCGACAAAATATTGTGAGTTGCACAGTACATCATCAATTTTTTCTTGATGATCTTCTCCATTACTTTGCAGCATTTGGAGGTCAGACTCACGGGTCTCTAGTTTTTCACAGATGCACGACTACCGCTTTTGTAAAGTGGTGTAATATTTGCTGTTTTCCAATCCGGAAGAAGGATTTCAGTAGCAAACGATTTCTGGCACATCATGGAAAGTAGTTTAGCCAGCTCTCTAGCAAGTTCCTTGAGCAATTTCGCAGAAATCTCATCCGGACCCGGAGATTTACATTACTTCAAGCTTTTTAATTCTTGGAAAATCGTCTCTTCTCCAAACAAATATTCTAAATATTTGGTGCGCCCGCGATCTCATCACTTATTGCGACGAAGGCAGGTTCTGTAATGAAAACCAATCGAGAAAACTAAGCAAAATTTTCTGCCTTGTTTTTACTTTCGGAAATTTCGAGACCATAATCATTTTACATAACAGGAATCGGGTTCCTGTTACGTGTGCTTTTTCTTAAATAGCTGTAAAACAACTTCGGATTCTTGACGGCTCGACACAGCAAATTGCTCTCAAAGACCCGTCGTCCTTTGAAAACCATTTTATCATGTTCCACTGCATTTTGTGCTGTTCAAAAGCTTCGTTGCGGCCTGCTATTCGAAATTTCTTTCAAAGCTTTCCCTTTTTACTGATCTCTTTTTTTAATATCTGTTTTCAGCCCCTGAGGGTGGTTAGATATTTTTGGCACTGAACGTGGACAATGACGTTGTATTAGATGCAACAAGCACTCCTTAAATATTTGCCAGTTCTCAGTGACATCGCCGGAGAAAAAAGACCCCAGTCTATTTGTGATGCCTCAACTCTCATTTGAGGGAAGTCGCTTTGCCATATGAGTGTATATTTTAAGGGTAACAGGCAAGAAATACCCTTGAGGACCCTATTAATGTAACGCAAACAAGGTTATTCTTACAGTTAATGTGCAGTCGGGGGGAGCACATATGATATCATAACAGAATTTTGAGTGAATTTTCACGGAAAAGAATGAAATCGGTCTAAAGCCAGAAAAATTGTTCACAGTGCTGGCAGTAGAAAATCGTGTTGTTAAAGTCGCCTTTTGTCAAATAAAATCACATCAAGTCTTCTTTTAAATTCCGCAACTGTGTCAGCGGAAACCGTCTCGCTTGGTAGCAAGTTCCAAGGCCGGACCACGCGTTGACTGAAGAAATATTTTCAGAGGTCTAATCGGGTGCGTTCGTTTGTGACCTTGTAAGGATGGCCACGCAGGTAAGTATTGGTGGCTAATTGGAAGAAATCCTCCAATTTTAGGGAGGAAATTTGGCCCCGGATTATCCGGAATGTCCAGAGCAGGCTGAACTGAACGTTCCTGTAAGACAAAGAAAAAAGGTCAAGTTTTATCAATCTCTCCTGATATGGTAAGTCCCTGAGACCGTCGACCATCTTTGTCGCCCTGCGTTGAACTTGTTCAAGAAGCTCCACATCTTTCTTCAACCACGGTGTCCAAACTGGCATTCCGTTTTCAAGATGTGGTCTCACAAAGGTGCCAAATATTTTTCCAAAGAGTTCAGGTGGAAAGATTTTGAACGCTCGTCTGATCCAGTGCAGGGTACTAGTTGCCTTCTGGACGGACGTTTTACATTGCTCTGTTTGCATCAAGTTCACAGTTGTCCATATACCCAGATCTTTGTGTGTCTCAACCTCGTTTAATGCGGTACCATTGATAAAATAACTGTGTTTCGGTGGCACTTTTCGCCCCGAACTTATGTGTAGAACAAGACACTTGGATACATTTAAGTTAAGAAGCCACGTGGACGACCAGATAACCAGTTTATCGATGTTCGAATGTAGTCTCTTTGCGCCGTCGGCGCACCTAATTTCAGCCCATATTTTTATTTCATCTGCAAACATGACAGCTGCGCAATCAAGCTCATTGAGACAGTCGTTTACGTAAATCAGGAGTAGCAGCGGACCCAAAACTGAGCCTTGTGGTAAACCACTCTCGACCATTGTTCATTCTGAGGTTGAGTTTCCGACAACGACCCTCTGTTCTCTGAGGGACAAGAAACTACTGATCCATTTATACATTTTTCCTTGGATTCCCACGTCCCAAATCTTCTGCAGAAGAAGCCTGTGTGGTACACTATCAAAGGCCTTTTTGAAGTCGAAGAATATAACATCAATTGGATAGCCTTTATCAGCGGCCTTTGTCCACTTCTCCTGTGAGTTAAGAGCACTCGTGAGGCAAGAGCGTCCTGGGCGAAAGCCGTGCTGTCCATCACATAGTATTTTGTTGCTTTCGAGGAAACACATTAAATGCTTCTTAATAATGCGCTCCATTACTTTGCACGTGATGCAAGTTAGACTGACAGGACGGTAATTTGTGCAATCAAGTCGCGAACCTCCCTTATAGATCGGGGTGACGTTTGCTCACTTCCATTCTTCTGGGAGTCCGCCTTCGTCAAAAGATTTCTGTAAGATGGCAGCCAGGGGTTTGCATAGTTCGTTAGCTAATTCTCTTAGTGCTAGTGCAGGAATTTTGGCCGGCCCAGGTGATTTGGCAGACTTAAGTTGGAGTAATTCGGCCCTGACAGTGTTGTATGAAAACTCTAGGTCCTCTATTTTGGGCAATAAGGAGGAAGGTAAGGGTGCAGTTATCGGTCGATGTGCGGACGGACCGTCAGCAAAAGATTAAGGTTCTCGGGTGTATACGGATTCAAAGAAATCGGAGAGGAGGGAGGCTTTCATCTGGTCTTCGGTCACCAGTTGTCCATCGGCTGATCTAAGGGCAGGGATCAGTTCCTGAGATCTCTTCGTGCTTTGTATGTAACCGTACAAGATCTTGGGGTGTTCCAACGACTTGTGTAATATGTTCAACTCGTATTTCTTGCGCAGTTTAGTAGCTTCTCTTTTAAAAATGTTACGTTGTTGCTTATACTCCCGTAAGTGTTTACCGGAGCCGGTTAATCTGTAGCGTCTCCAGAAGCGGTTGCTTTTTTTGAAAGCGGCCTGCAAGTTTGAGTTCATGCACTTCGGGCGATTCCTACTTGTCTTTTTTCTGAAGGGACAGGTGAGACAAAGAGTCCTTTTCAACGTCGAGCTAAAGGTCATCCACTGTTCATTTGCCCCACCTTGGAGATCTGTTTCCCATGATACCTCTGACATTTCTCGTCTCGTAAGTGGGTGGTCGCCCTTTCAAATGTTACTTTCCCATGTGTCGGAGGAGTAGGGTTTGGAGAACAGCGAATACTCGAAATACAGCATAATATGGTCGCTTGACCCTAATGGGGATCGATCCTGCAGGTCAATCACAGTTTCCTCCTCTCGGGTAAAGATAAGTTAAAGACAGTTCGACTGTTGTCCTTCCCTAGCCCGCGTTCCAAACGCGAAGGTTTGGCAGAGCAGTTTGGCTGTGGTCCATTGTAGTAATTTGTGATTGAAGTTGTCTTGAAGACCCTGTGCAGTTCATGTCTGCCAGTCAACACCAGGAGCGTTAAAGTCCCCAACGATGAGGATGTCTTTTTTCTCACTAACCCTATGCAATTCTGCTATGAGGATAGTGTCTTGGTCATGAGAATGTTTTGGCGAGCGGTATGTCACCGAAAGTGTCAGTGGCCTGGCGTACTTAGCAGATTTAGTAATATTTAGCATTTCCACATCTCGTGCTGGGACCAGTACTTCAGCCGTGGCTGTCAGCTTGCAAGCGACATAGACTATAAGCCCTCCTCCCCTAGTTGTTCTGTCTTTCCTGAAAAGCTGATATCCTCTAAGTGATAATTCAGAATCAACGATATCTTTTGAAAGCCAGGTTTCAGTTAAAGCCATGATGTTTGGTTTCACCTCATCGACCAAGTTCTTTAGTTCGTCCAGCTTGTTAAACAAGCTTTGTACATTTGCGGTTAGGATCTTTAGTGATAGTTTACTCCGTGAGGCCCAACCCTCATCGTGACAGGTTTTGGCCAGAGGAAGGGCTCCTTGACTTGTATTATTTGCCCATCTTTTATTTTCAGGCCCTTTGCCCCACTTTCGGTCCTGTCTCTCAATTCTATCCTAAGTTGCCTCATTTTCATCCGCTCCCTCGGCTCGTATTCTGACTGAAAGAACACTTGCTTGTGCGAATTTCGTAAGGCCGTTTTTCCTTTTAGCAGTTTTGATGCCAAGCCTTCGTTAGCGAATATAACTTTTAGAGGCCTTGGGTTTGTTTGTAGGTCGCGGCCTAGGTCTGCTTTACCCAGACGGAAGGCTTTATTTGCGGTATAGTTTTCCCCATTCTTTAGGACAGCGCTGACGTATTCGTGTATTCGATCATAGTCGTGTGTAACTCGTTCCGTTGCACTGTCAAACGTGGACTCAGGAGCACCTTGTATGATAATGTTCTTTTTCCGATTTATGAACGACTTCTGTAATACCTTACCTGCAGTTCCGTTTGACTCATCTTGAACAACTATGCAGTTTTGTCGGTCAAGGGAAACCCGTGATATATTTCCAGTCTTACTGCTATCGGAAGACCCCGAGATGTTGTTAGGTTTAGTTTTTGACTTTGTGTTTCCGCTACCATCACCAGAGATAGGCTTCTTTTGGAGAATGGGATGGCACTGATCAGGTCTGGCTTCGTGCTGCCCCCTTCTACATTTGTGGTTTCCTTCTTTTATTTATGCAGCCTTAGCATACCCACTAGGAGTGGTTGATGTGCTGGGTACATTTTGCACTTTTGGTCCGGAAAATGAGCCTATAATTAGCGGGGTTTTTAATTCGGAAAGTTCCTCATGTGCTGAAATTGGGCGCAGAGTACTAGTCCCACAGACCGGTAGAGATGTTTCTGTAGAATCTTGATCACGGGGCTCCTCGTCGAGGACAACTTGACCATTTATGTTACTTGCCTGATCATTTTTGTGCGTAGACGCTTCGGCGAGAGATGCTGCTGCTGCGTACGTTAGGTCCCCTCACTCAAGTTCATGCATCGCCAGTGTTTCCTCGTGAGGGAGAGATCGAGAAAATTTCTTCAGCTCTTCCAGCTTCACTCTAAGACTATTAACAACCTCCACAAGTTTCGTAAATTTGTTCAGAAGGGTAAAATATGATATGCAGGCTTCATCTTTATGAGTTGCATCCCTTAAACATTTAACACTTTTAGTTCGCTTGGCAGGAGGACTTTTCAATAAGCTTCGTGACCGATCTTTTGTATTTGATGATTGAATTTGATCCTTACGGCTATACGCTTCTATAGCTCCATCGGTTAGCCATTCGATTTCCACCCGAGGTATCCGCGGTTCGATTCCCGGCCCCGCTGGCAGCTTTGTAGAATTATCGAGAGCAATAGTTTCTACTTCCATTTTAGTTGTAAACAAAACGATTAAATTCAACATTTTAAATTTGCCTTTGTGACTGTGACGTAGTGTGTTGACTGATATTCAAAATAACGAAAATCTTCCGACGGTGTGTAGAGTATTGCAAATATTTGAAGCAGACTGAGTAGAAAATACGCCTAATTGCTTAGAAGCATTTTAAAATATGCATAAACAATATGCAGGATATTCAGGAATGAGTCAGCCGTTTGTAGATCTTCGAGGTCTTGAATAACTGCTAATCTTCGAGAAAGCTTGAAATCCTTGCACCTTGGTCTTTTTAGGCTGTTTTCGCTTGTTTGTTTGTAGGTTGCGAGTTCAGTTCAACGACTTGAGAAACAAATTCCACTTTGATTTCGTCTTCTGATGAATTTCGACACAATAAAAGTTCCACGACGACGAGATTGATGAAAAGTATCCAATGCTTAATATCTGGAGTCCGCGAGAGTGTCCAGAAGTGTGAAATCCCGAAACGACAAAATCCCTTGGAGTCCGAAAAAGTCAAACCAATTTCGAAGGACGCGCCACGTCTTTTGACCTTGGCCATGGTTCGTCTACTGTAGCGGGTACCGAATATAGACCATAATCCCACGAAATTACAACGTGATCACTTCGAACAAGTCGAGGTAGGCACCATACCTCGTCTATACTGTCGGGATGCTTGGTTAAGACTAGGTCTAAACGTTTAGCCTGTTGCCCTCCACGTGCTCTAGTTGGAACGAGGAAAGTTGTGTGAGAAGAACCCCAAGTGTTGTTTTTAGAAGATGGTGATCAAAGGTGTTCTTAGAAAAATTTGCCCGCAAATCGTCCCAACTTATGCTGGGCGCATTGAAGCCACACATG
The DNA here is from genome assembly GCA_036362985.1 of Ligula intestinalis. NCBI lineage: Eukaryota > Metazoa > Platyhelminthes > Cestoda > Diphyllobothriidea > Diphyllobothriidae > Ligula > Ligula intestinalis. Next base: position 86,609,180 of record JAYGXS010000001.1, on the reverse strand, counting down.
AGTACAACATCAGGTCGATTACCTATCTCCTTTATGCACACCAGTAAACACGCATCTGTATCAGTGTCTGTCTGCCGTGGTCGGTAGACGGTCACGGCTACCAGGGGCTGCGACCCCGTGCCTTAATTGTCAGCCAAATAGCATCCATACCATGGGTAATCCTTTCAGGCCTTTCGCACACACCTAATTCACTCTTTACATACATAGCAACTCCTCCATCCTGGCGTTCCACTCGGCCTCGTCTAAACAATTGGTATCCGGTTTGCGCCACTTCGGAATCACTGATGCCCTGTGATAGCCATGTCTCTGTTTTTCCTATAATATCAGGGGACTCATCGGCTACCTGTTTTCGAATTTCATCAAACTTCGAGAATAAACTCCGAGCGTTGGTATACAGACATTTTAGTCGGCGAGACTCCGCAATGCCCAATTCCTTTAAGGCTAGTTTGCCAGTACTACTGGACCGACTGAAGGCCAGTAGCCCTCTATATGACCAATCGTTTAATCGACAAAGATTTTCCTGGAAATTTTCTTCATCGGCAGCACTCTTGATGACCTTCCATGGTCTATACAACTCCAACCAATACGAGTTGTTCTAATATTCTTATCCATCAATAGGCATAATTACTGACCAATAGGAGTTCATGCTTGTCAATTTCTTTCTTTCCTGATGCTTTTAAAATATATTTTTAATTTCAGTTAAACGATCACTATCGGCATTACTTTCTTTTCCACCGTGACTTTTCACGCATTAAACACGTATAACTTAAGCCTTAATCAAGCATTTAGCCTATAACCACGCTTCCCGTAAAATTATTTGTCGAAGGATTTTTATAATTTGGCGGCCCCACGATGGAGCTCTACCCTGTAATATATGAACGTCTGTGATATTTTCTTTGTTTGGTAGTTGTTAGACGTTGAATAAACCTAGGATCCTCGTCTTAATTCCGATAAATTTTATCGGCGGTTTAGACGTTTTATTGGGGAAGAGTCTATTGAAAGTTTCAGAAAATAGTTTTTCCAGCTAGGATCAAATAAGTTTTTCCTTTTTTTCTCCAGCTACTGCTGGAACGCTGTGGTCACAGTCCTCAATGGCAATGTTCCGGAACAAAAGGATAGAATGGTTCCAGTGGGACCAAAGTGTAGCCTTTGGCTCGACTGCGCCGTGATTGCGTATATGGGCGGTATTCCGTGCGCTGGTCGGGGTAGTCTGCAAGCCGTCGCTGTCTTAACATTTGGCTTAACCGAGCCTGCTCAGACTGCACTTGATGCACGTAGTCGCCCCCAACCACTCTACCCCCAGACCCCCTTATTTGAACGCGTGTGACCTGAACACGGGTTTTTCGCCCTAGGCATACGCCGGCAAAAGTTGCCAAACGAAGGCATTGACCCAGGCGCCATATTTGGGGAGGGGGAGGTAGCAAATGCAGGAGGCGTGCGTGCGCGTAGGGTTTTTCTCAGGTGGATGGGGGAGCTTGTATGTGGAAGTTCAACCATCGATTTCGATGACGGCTTGTAGACTACCCCGGCCAGCGCACGGATTACTAGCCATATACGCAATCGCGGCGCAGTGGAACTAAAGGCTACACTTTGGTCTCATTGGAACCATTCTATCCTTTTGTTCTGGAACATTGATACTGTGGTTGCACGTGTCTGGTATTCGTTCTTTGCCCTATAAAACACTATTGAAGTTTTAACTTGATTGGCTGATCTAGTAGGCCAAGAAAAGAAGTGAGTTCTTGTGACATATGATCGTTAGGTTTGAGTGTATCTGATTCAGGCAATTCCTGAATGAACGTACACTGTTGGTGCCCCCGGGAAATTCTCTGTATGAGGGCGGTAAATCACGAAGTATTTCACGGTTTTCAGTTGCAGTGTGCTTTCTACTGGCCTTTTTCCACTCTTGCAATGCTATCCTTCTCTTTAGGCTTCTACTCACTCAGCTTTTATAGCATAAATTGTCACTCTATACCCCCACTTTATGTCTTGCGCAATTATTCAATTTCTAAATGTCCTCCACACACCCCAGCATTTAATTAAGGTGCATCACCCTCGCAGGACATTTTGAAACAATGCCCAGTTTATCAGAAGCATAGAGGTTCGACTTACACAAGTTTATACTGTGGTATTCTTAGTTCTGCATACCTAGAGTTTAAATAAGTAAAATCCGTTCCGCCTACTTAGAAGCTTGTCTAGATGTGTGTGGTCATTGCTTATTTGGTACTAAGTCGACCTAATAAGTGCAACAAAGGAGTTGTCTGTAATTAATATCCAGCCGTTTTATATCTACAGGTTATTAAATCCATCTTTCGCTGATTTTTCACCGTTTTCCTCTATACTATCTATTTCCTTACTGTTCCTTCATTATAACATATTATAATAAGTTATAATTATTTTGAAAATCCGCTAAAAAGGTACGGTTGTAATAAGCTGATGAGCTCGTTAAGTCTGTAGGTTTCTTCATCAACTTTGGGAAGGTCAAGTTTTTCGCTAACTTCTTCCTTGACTGGGCGAAGTAGGCACCCTGATCGCAATGTCCTTGCCTTACGCAAGGTCCTAGATGGTCCTAGTCTGTACCAGTAAGAGTTTTTTTTAAATCTTACGCTGCTCCTACCATTTCCTTTTGTTTTTTAAACCTTTGCTTTCACGCTTTGGGCATCATACTGACTTATAGACGCATGAGCATACCCGTGCTTGTCAGTTACCCCAACATATGGCCCTACCTATTCGTTAGACACTTTATGTTCACTTGAACAACCTTCAAATATTAATCAAAACTGCGTTAGTATCTAAGTGGTACAGCAAGTGGCCTATGTAAACTCGCTTTCTTAAAACAACGACTTAATACAGCGAGTCAGCAGGCTGTGGTTAACTTCCCCACTCATTAATCGTGCGACACGTCCACGGTTTACTGATATACTGCTTTCTAAATTAACTTAAATCTACTTATTGGGGCTCATATGTTAAAATCTCTTCCACATTTGTTGTAATGGTAGTATATAAAGTATACTTTACCACTGTGAGGTTGATAATCTATTGAAATACATAAGCCAGTTTTCTTGTTCTCTTTTACTTTTGATGACGAGTTCGCTCAATATATTGCGTTTCACTACGAACCGCACACAGGACTTCCGTTTGGTTTTAAGATGTGAAAAAAACTATCATTAAGGGTGACCTCACGCAGCACATTCAGGGTCCACGTCCGCCTATAATACCTAAGGATTTATTGACGTAACCATGTGCAAAATGAGGAAAGTTTACCTACATTTATTGCTGGCTTCCAGTCCTACTCACCACTAGTTAGATTAATCAAACGGTGTTATTGTCTAGCAAGACTCTTGTGTATGCCCGTTTTTGAGGAGAGTCTAGGAGATCTGACACTTCACTCAGTGCGAACCTGAATTAGTTGGCCATTTGCACATTCGGGTTAGAATAGTTTTGAATTTTAAACTCCGTTTTCGAAATTTTTGATGCGTGCGTTTTGCTCGTTGCCAGTTGACCCTCTATTGAGGTAGTTTCCATAGGTCTCCTCTGCTGATATATTAATTTATAACGTTGTTCTGATTTACCATTTCAAATTTACTTCGGAATTCTTGCTGTGAACCGAATGTTTGCTTTAACACAGTTTGCATCGTTTATTCTTGTGAACCTTTCACGGTAGTCGACTACGTAAATAAAAGGGAGGTTAATTTTCCGAACCCTCGCTAGCGACAGCATTATTTATTATATTGGAAGTCTTTTGGTATGATAAAAAACTGCCGTCGTGAATGATTCTCCGCTGTCCGTCAGGACCGATTTAGTCCGATCACATAGCAAATGGCCGCCTTCCTTTTCAGTCTGTGTCCGATTCACTCATGAGTAGACTTGAGCTGTTTGACGCATCAGTTGCGTCAACGGTGCACAGCCAGATCAGGCATACACTTAGAGCCAGTTTTCAGTGTATCTGCAGTCGTAAACCTCTACAAAATCGCCATCCAATTTTGGCTTCATTAAAGTGACAGTCTGTAAATGTTCACCCTCAGATCGGCGCTGTTTGGCGTGTCTTTCTCCGAATGTGTAGTTGTTCGTTAGGGTGCCATCGAAAAGACGTATTCAGGGAATTTAAAGCATACAACTTCCGTCACACCCCCACGCGACGAGTGTCTTTAAAATCCACAGATCACGTCCCAGGTTTTTAAGAAAGCGTTACCCTGGGACTTCTTTCGAATACGTAAAATTTTGTATTTGGGCATTCCAACCTCAGTTCTATGATTTAGAAGACGTCCATCCCAGACATCTCGCCAGAAGCCATCCGCGGCGTCATAAGCATAACCCGAACCCACAGTAAGCAACCCGACAATCCATATGTCTCCGGAGTGGTTTGCCTCTACGTCTTGAAGAACCTGGAGTGACAAGTAGTTAAGCACTTTTATTGAAAGAGCGTAGCCCTAGAAGGGGGAGGGGCGAGGGAGAGATGGAGCCGATAAACTCAAGCAAATGGCTCCGCGTCACCGCCAAATTAGAAAGACTGCATGTTCCATGTCGCTCGTTGCTATATTTAACTCGTTGGTAACCAACTCTTTTTTCAATCGATTAGGCTGTTTATGGTGAAAACTTGACATTCACTACCCGTAACCGTGCATAAACGGAGTGTCTTCAATCATTATTTCTGGAGAATTGAGATTATGATATTGATTTTTTCGCACACAGACTGACTGCCTGAAGAGGGTGCCGTGATCCATCATGTCGGAAATGGTATCCGACCCGAATTGGTGGCCTCCATTTTACATATCTCCCTATTTTATTTCTTAATTCTCTGCTATCATTCGGTAATCTCCGTTTCGGACGTCTTGTTAAATAAAGAATTCATTGTTCACGTCTCCTTATTGAACTCAGTATGCCCTTTTAACTGTTATAGTTGTTCGTTTAGCGGTTCTATGAAAAGTAGTCTAAAAAAGTTATCATCGCTTCAGGTATCCTGAACTGCATTTTTTGTCTAATAAACATTTCAGCCCTCCCACTGTTGCCTTGTGTCTTGGACTTACACCTAGTTTCTCAACCTTTCTGGATAGTTTCTTGAAGAGTACTGAGTATGCTGGGCTCATACTTTGGCGACATTGTCAGTTCTGCGGCTCCGAAGACCAAAGCTGGCGCCCTCTCCTCGTCAGAATATTCCCTGCCGCCGATACTTGAGGGTTTTCTCACGAAACCCTCTGCTGGCCGTTATCCGTCCTCGTCCCCTTCCTCTTCTTCTGTTCCCATTCCCTCCTCTGACTCTAGTAATCCTCCCAATTCCGAATCCCGGTTATCCTCGGTGCGCCGTTTTTTCTCTTTCGGTCCAGCCTCCACTGACTCCTACGAACCAGACATCTTCCGGTCTCTTTCACGGCGTCAGCGACTATTCTACTTCATTGTTTCTCTCCTCTGTGCTTCTCTCCTCTTCTCCTTCTCTCTCATTTTCATCCCCCTGCTGGCAACCCCCTCGGGCATGCGCAAGTTCGTCCTAATGTATGTTCTAGGCAATGTTGCCCTCCTCTTCAGCCTGGCCTTTGCCTACGGACCCTACACATACATCAAAAGTCTCCTCACTCCCCAGCGTTTCCCCTCCACTGTTGTCTACGGATTCAGCCTCTTTCTGGGTCTCTATGGTGTTCTGGTATGGCGCAGTGCCGCCTGTGCTGCCCTGGCTCTTATCACTCAAGTGGGGCTAGCTATTTGGAATTTGCGCCAGTTTCTCTACAGTGGTGGTCAGATGTTCTCATTTTTCAATAAGGTCTCTTCAATTTCCATACCGGGCATGAGGGATTCTTCATCCGCCCTGCCAGTGTAGGGCTGCCTCTTCCTCGTTTTTGCGATGATCTCAGCAGAACTACGATTGACCCTTTTCACTTGCGTGTTTTTTGGTTGTAACTTGTGCCAATTACTTTTCATGATTATTTTTTATGTTTTGTCTCCGGAGATTTAGTTTTAATAACATACACTGACCTACAGTAGGGGACTTCTACCATTATTTTGGAGGTGTTACTGATAAATACAAGCATTGAAAGCTCAGTTGTTACTAGTCAGACCTGGAGAACCTAAGTTTGGAAACTTGATCGAACTTATTGCCCTACCTATCTCTATCCTGCGATCAGGAATGTAGAAAGTTAGGTAGGTTTGCCGGACACCGAGCTTATGCGATGGAATCGAAACGGTTGATGAATAGTATATTTCTGATATGAAGTCGTTGAAAGCGGTTACTTGGTGATCGAAAAGTTTCGTCAACCATGATAAGGCAAAGTAAAATATTCGTCTCTGACCTACTTGCCCTCTTCAGTCAGTCAAAACGGAACACAGTTACTTTATTATCTAGTCGGGCTAGACATATCCTCGTTCTTGTACTTGGTACGGCTTTGATCTAGCCGGCCTCGGTGATTTCACTGATTGAATCTCTTTACGCTCAACAATCCGCGAGAGCGGATCTGAATAGTTCAAGCCATCCTCTTATCCAGCCACGAGTACTGAATGCCAAAGAAGTACGTTTATGTCCGACGAAGTGTGTCAAACCATTCTTTGAGTTGACTTCTTTGACGCATTCAAGTAGGCAACGGCACCCGAATGTTGAGCTCGGGAGACAGACGATCACAAACGTGCCCAAACCATCTCAGCCGCCTTTATTGAATTTCCTGGGATATCCCCTTATTTTTGCAGCGCGTGTGGACTAACTCATTTGAGACGACTTATGCATAATTCATCTGAGGAATACTTCTCGAGCAATGATGATCAGTTACCTTCACTTTTAACTCTTCTTCCATGCACACAGCCCAACCTTAGCAACCATATAAAACAACTACCCTAACAGATACGCGGTACAAGCGGATCTTCCTGACGATAAGGTTGTCGCGTTGGACCCATAGACACCTTCTGGAGCTTGAAGAAACCTGACGAGCAGCATCGACTCTAGGGGGCATGTAATCCGCACTCCATTTATCCGGCAGGAGAGATGCTCCGAGATATTCCAATGTTTACTTCTCCAAGTTGGCAGTCATTAATATTAAGAGATGCCTTTTCGAGGCCATTGATGCAAATTCAGCATTTAGGGATAAACTGAAAGATTCTGCGACTTCTTTTACCCATGAGGTCTTCGATTGTTGCTCACCAAAGTGTGAAGCTAGCGGGGCGATATCAGTTAGCCGACGTCCTAGTGCAAATTCAACAGCGTCACTCGTTGTGTAGGACCCTCACGAAAACCCAGTCCATGGCGATAAGATACAACCTTTTCGAACTCCAGACTAAATATCGTACGGTTAGGTCAGATTGTTATGGTCCAGAACTCGCGTGGTTGTGGAGTGGTAGTAGGCCTTGGTCATTGTGATAATTGTTGCCCGTACGCCATCGGATATCATTAGGTACCAGATGGACTCACAATAGATGGAATCAAACGCAGTGGCGAAGTCAACAAAGTGGACGGGCGTCGGTTGTCTTTGGTTTTGGCCAAATTAAAGAATGCGTTTCAGTGTTAATATTTGGTCTACATGTTAGCATCCAGGTCGGAATCCGGTCTGGTCCGTCATCTTAGAGTTAGGTGGAAGGAATCCCTTGAGAAGAACAATAGCCAAGACCTTCGCAGCAGCATCGCATATTGTCTTATCACTGTTAATGAGGGTAGTTTACTACGATTCCCCCGTCCCACACTGCCCCACAACGTGGTGGCTTAGGGACGGTAATTTGCGCGGGATGTAGTTTATAGCGGCATTGGGTACTTCTTACCCCTGGTTTTTCTGGCAACCCCTATGTGTGCGTCGTGCTGTGGCGCGTGCAGACGGGTTCTCCGACCCTCTCAGCCACTGAGCCCGCACACATCAGACAGCTAAACGGCTCGGACGGTGGCCTAATTCTGGGGTGGGGGGAAAATAACTTTGATTGCTCAGCGCACCCTCCTCACTATCAAAAAAATCTGATACGTTTGAAGCTATCACCGTGCGCTAAAAGCCCTGGCTTGAAAGGTTACCGACTGACGCGATAGCTCGGACCGCGCTGTTAGTCCAGTGTGTGTCTGCGGAGAGTGGCTATCTGAGAGTCAGGCTGAATTTTCCCCTGCCTAATCTGGCCTTCATGACAGTCCTACTCCGTGGGATCTAAACCAAGTGTGTATCAGGCTTAGGACGGGCGCCAGCCATTGGCGTTATCTCTCGCCTTCCAGCTTTTTGATATGATCATGACACCGGGTCCAAGGGGAAGAGATTGTAGTTGATGCATTGGAAGTCTACTACCACACATAATCAATACGCGTGTAAGTCCGCATTTGCCTTCAGCTTCCTGAAGCCCGCGGTGGGCCTCGTCGAAGTCAATGATATCTACCGCATCTTCTCCCCCATCCCGACCTGGTGTCCTAACCAAGTCAAGATGACCAGTGGCGGAACAGGGCGCAGGTTCAGCTCACACTATGTGGATATTAGGCTCGAGAAGGCTGCCATTGATGGATCCAATGTCTAAGCGGCTTCGCACAATGTATGTACCTTCTCCGTTTTTGGTCAATTTGCCCCTTTTTAACTGTCAGGTACGTAGCGTGTAAGGCGTGACGGGCTCATGATTTTGGTTGCAAGGGAGTTCTAAGCAACTGACTTTCGCCCAGACGCCCGGAGTAATTCGAGTAAATCGTTGCTATCCCTCGGTTTTCCTTTTCAATCAGGTGGAGGCAAAATCCAATACTTAATAGAGTACTTATCGCAGATGCGGTTCAGAGGACTAATGTGCTTTCATGCTTTCCGGAGTTATATGCCCTTTCTTGGCGACTCGAATCAGAAAGACGCCACATGTCCGCATCGATGAATTTGAAAGGCGTGCTTATTTGACCTGAAGACTCGCAGTTACGCGTGAGATGAATGCAGGAGAGACTGGAAACTTCTATCGGCTCGACTTTGTGTGCACAAATTAATGCAACATAAGCGAAATGTGAGTTCCAAGAAGCAGTTCAGAAGATGATACAACTGCTGATACAAGAACTTTCATGACCTGATTTTTTGGATTCTCAATTAAACCCATCGTCAGAGAGTTACACATAATGCTAGTGGATGCACACGTAGTGCAGTATTTGTAGGGCGTAGTTGCAACGTGACCTTGTGCATACTATAATTAGCAAAAAGACATTACTGAAAAAGACAAGGTTAGGTTAGTAATGTCCTTCTGCCCATAACATGCTCGCTGTTGAGTGGCTGAAGGCAGGGTTTGAGAGTGAGCCTCGAGGCAAAACGGAATGAGTGAGTTGCGTAACCCTTCGGTGAGGAATCATCAATATTCTCTACCATTTTAATTAGTAATTCTGCCGATCACCTCTGGTGTTACACTTGATGCGATGATTGTCTGTCAATCCAAATCCGAGTCGCTAATTTCCGCAATTTAATCAGTCAAATTGGACGCTGGTGTGATCAGTACTCCGCAATTTGGTTCTTTTCCACTGGAGTTACTGGTTGCCCATGCGGCTGGTTCCCTTTTCCAGGAAAAACTTCAACACAGAATATGGAAGCCAAAGGTCATCGTGTTTGTCATTTGTTGATTAGGGACCACCGAAGGCCCCTACAGCAGCACAGAATTTGCTAATCTCAGTGCTATCTACGTATCCTTGGATGCCGTCTCCTTGGTGATCTAACGGGTCATTTGGTATCTTTCGCAGTATTCGTTGCAGTGTGCCCCAGTAATGGAACAACAAAGCTTGATTTTGCACTCTACGGAGACTATTTTATCTTCTTCCCCATTATTTTCTTCCAGCCAGTTCCGGTGTTTTCTGTGGCCATCACACAGACGCTTCCAGTTGTTTTCCCCGTCTTTGTCCTCCAAGGTCTAACCATGATCCGAGATTTGGGTAATTTTTTTCAAAAAATATGTCAACGTTCAGTCAGACCCAAATCAACTATTTTCAGTTATGTGGGCGCGTCATTTCTTTGGAGTTGCATACTTTGTTGGGTTTGCCACCCGGGTTTCGAGATGGGGTCAAGGAAACCTTTGACGTGATGTTCAGACATCATCAGAAGCATGTATGGACGAGGATGCCACCTCGGCAGCAGATTGTGCAGCAGATGTCATTTGTTAGGTTGGTGTTCTATGGTTTGCTAAACATAATGACTTTACCAGCAAAGCCAAGCGAAACTGGAATGACTATTTTCCGTCTTAGTGTGGGAGCCTGCCGTTGCTGACTCACGCTGTCTGTCTATGTTCGCCAATTTGTGTTCCACCTTGCCTGCGGAATGGGTCTATTGTGAAGGTGCAGCCAACCAGGTGGACAGGCGCTCATCGATTGGCTGGACCCTGCGCACGGCTTGCTGCGACCAGCGGGGGGAGCATACGGCCTCTCGTAGCGGTTGCCAAATTCGCGGCGAACATAGACAAACAGCGTGAGTCAGCAGCGGCAGGCTCCCACATTAATAGCAAGCCATACAAAAGCCCAGGTTTTGTAACTCTTGAGGCTCAAAATCGCAACCTGTTGTTTAGAAGACCAACGCTCTAGCAACTGAGCTACAGCTTCGTTGTCCCGTCGGTTGCGATCGGACACATGAACAATGGTAGCGGTGACACACCGATTGTGTTACGAGGCATACGCGTCCCGTTGTGCATTGTGGCTCAATCGCGAATCCCGTTAGCAACTGGTCAGTAGACGGCAGTGTAGGCAGGGGCTTAACAGAAAGGACTAGAGAGACTGGACTGACCATTTCTGGCTTATTAGTTATCATCAGACAGAAACCCATTACCCTAGGTTTTGTAATCTCTGAGCCCCAACGGGACGAGTGTGTCCCGCAGCGCGATCGGTGAGCGCACCCCTACTATTGACACGGTTTTGTTCTGCGTAGATCTTCAGCAATTGGGTGACATCCTTGAAATGGCCTTCTCCATGACGGACAAACACTTCTACCTAAGCGTCTTGGTCTGCGCCTACTCAGACATTTAAGCTATCGCAGTAGGTTAAGTCAAAAGCGTAACACTGGCAGCTGCGATCTTGAGATCAGATTTCTTGTGGGAGGAAAGAAGTGAGATATCAGGTGGAAGGAACTGTATATTTTGTAGAGAGGAATTGGAGAATAGGTAGGAGGAAGTTGACTTTCGGACGAACGCGCTGTGGAATCCGACATGTCTGAGCCTGGCAGTCGTCGCAGCAAGGCCATTTGTGAGTCAGTCACAGGAAGATGATTGGACAGACTGGTGCATGCGCGCGACGCAAGCGTTCGCGCGGAGTTTGCAGCTAGCCCCAGAGACACGCCAAGAACTGCAATCACTTGAGCGTCCGCATGAAGTGGGGTCACTACAAAGTCATCGCAGACGATCACTCTGTCCGCCTTTGATACAAATGCAAAGAAGACATGTAGATTGTAAAAATGTTTCTAATCGTTATTGCTTTTCATCTAAAGGTGAGTTGGGAGCTTGGGTAGAACGAGGTTATAGCTAATTCTAAGTGGAAAAATAGCCTGTCGTTAGTTTATGTGGACAACAACAACGAACCGAACAGGAGTGTAAGGAGGACAAGAGGACAACGCGGGTGCTTCCTGCAGCAGATCGACCAGAAATCTGAGGAGGAGGAGGTTGACACTAACGAGTACGCATAGCTTGGCAGATGATAGCGCTGATCGTGGACTGCCACGAGCCGTTATTTAAAAAGGCCATTCCTTGGGACGAAGGCAACTTTGCTCGGAGACGTTTTTCCTAATGACACATATCGCATAGCTTTAAGACTAATACAGTTAATCCCAACAGCTGCGATCTCCAAGACCCAGTTCCTTAGGAGAAGCCAGAGTGGTAGGAAATGTGTATTCTGTACAGCGGGGCTGAAGAATAAGTCCGAGAAGATTTGACTCAGACAAGCGCAAGTTTGCACCAGAGCGGGACAGTGTCCGAAGTGATGCCTGGGAGCAGACACCGCATTGAAGTCTGTGTGCAGACGGATTGAGGCCAACCTATCAAATGAGGTTAGTCTAGCAACGCGGGAATCTCATTGGACGTATTGAAGTCAAGCCATTATGGATTGTGGCAAGGTGCGCATGTTTATACCTGGTTCCAGGGAAGCAACATAAACAGCAGTGGGGTATGATGAGTCAGTGTGCGGCGGACGTTAACGTGTGGCTGATCATGGGTTCCAAGTAGCGCTAGCGGCCACTACACGGCCACTCTGGAACGAGATCAGCCCTTCATTCTGACTAGTTGAATTTAAATAAGGCTAACGGACGCACAAAGGTTTTATTATGTATAGAATGTAGGTGCTGTGCTACCAGATCCCTATCAAAGTTAGCGATTGCCGCATTCATCCCACGTGATGGAACTTGACCTGAGAATGGCCCGATTTTTCGCATTGCAAAAATTACTCGCTGTAATTTAAACATTCGTGTTGGTCAGTTGAGTGATACTGACTCGACCATTTAGCGCACGGACATCGACACTAGAAAAGTGGTCACCACGCTGTCTCCCGCCTGACGAAGTAATCTGCCCAGACGAAGCTTCAGGGCAGAATAAGAAAGAAAGAGGTTAATTTGTCTGTTGGTGGACTGTGAGTCAGAGAACGATGACTCAGGGGTTGTAATCTCCCGCGCCAATTTTAGTCTTATTGAGAGTGAAGGTGTGAGCAGGTTTCGCGAATGAGCTTGTAGTCTGAGAGTTATGGTCATTCCTCCTGACTGCCGCTACGTGTTCGGCTATCCTTGTCCAGACTAATCACTCGCCAACGGATTCGGCTTGCCTTAAACTATACCAGATCCCGTAAACTCAGGATTAGACAATTTGATGGTAGCAAAGATCAAGGATCCTGATCGAATTTAAGTATGTGCGGCATTCGGAAACTTCATGTTGGAGGGTCAAACTTTCTGAACATTGCCAAAAAGTAACCCATCTTCTCAGCACGTAGGTCATATCCCCCTGTGAGTAATTTAAAGGTGGGGATAAAGTGTTGTCACCTCCGACCAGTTCCCTGGGCTTAAATCTGAGGACTTACACACACTGCCTACTTTATGGGAAATTAGAATCGCTTCTCAGTCGGTTTCCTTACTTAACAATTTCTGAGCAAAGGTATATTTGCCTACCTGAATAGCCTTACACTGTTTTACTTGATAGCATATTTAATTTTCCTATGAGGACAAAAAACCAACTTTGTCATCGAATACTAATCGTTTCAGTTACTATTTCCGATCCTATTGATATACAGTTTGAACGTAGTGCATCTGAAAGCTGTCATGGGTGCCAGCTCGAGCAGCCAAATTTGTCTACGTTGCAAAGTTAACCTAAAGCTAACTTTTATAAATTTTACCCTATGGCCCCTCCACAGGCGCAAACTCTAGCATGGATCCCTACTCCTTGGTTGCTCTTCTAGGTCCCATCTTGGGCACGGCATGGTTGTATGCATCCATGTATTGCATGTGGCCTTACGCTAAATGCGAGAGGAAATTAGCGTTAGAATTAGGGTTAAGGTGAGCGTTATGGTTACGTCTAAAATATAAGAGAGAAAGATAAGCTTTCTTTTGAAAATATAATGCTAAAGTTGTCAGAAAAAACGTTCTCCATTCACTGTGAATAAAATAAGGCACATAAATTACAAACCACCGGGAGATCACAGACAATGCATAATGTTCAAACACCGCAACTGCTAACATCATGACGAATCGTCCTTGAATGAATCGCAAAATAAAGGCTGAATTGGGCTTCCTTCAAAATGGTGCTAGCGTCGTGCGCTTGTGGTGACTCACTTCACATAGGCGAGCATGTCTGAAAGCCCACCGCTGCTAACGCGTACGTCTGAACTTAAAGGCCACCTCGGCAGCAGCCAATCAGGTCCCTCAAAGGCTAGCCTCTCCCGGTGGCGAATAGGATGCATACACGCTTTGGTCGATGCAGTCTTTCCGGCCAATAATATTTGAGGCAACCAGACAATGCCGTTCTCGCTGCTGCCTGCTGCTGAAAACCGCACTTGGACTGCGGCTGGCTCTCAAGCCGGTTGTAGGCTATCCGAGTCAATCTACTCTCATCTATTCTCCTTTCCCTGTGTACACAATACATTCTTCCAACTACTCTGGCATTTGACGACTTCTCCTGCATTAAGTTACCATGGTCTGACGATCGCAGTTGCTGGGTTTAACTAACTTAACCCCCTGCGATACGCTAATTACCTCATCGCTGTAATACGAATAAACAGGGAGGGATAAAAATTGGTTTAAAATGGGTGCAATAGTCCAGCAGATGCACAAGGAATTTACATGCGCGTGGAGAGCAGAAACAATGTCGGCTCAGTTTCAAAAGCCTGCACAATTAGGTTGGGTGGAGGGTGGGCTTAGGGGCAAAATTTGGACACGGGAATAAGTATCCCAGGGGAATTTACGCAAGGACATTGCTAGTACGGGGGTACCTTTACTCTTGTCCAGCTGCTTCCTAGAGGTAGAAAATGCACAAATAAGGCAGTGTGCCCGTCATGGCTTAGGGCTCTGATAAAAGTAGAGTTCCCAAAGGGCTGAAACAGATTAAGACGCTGGTCTAAGACGATTCTCCAAAACGCAGCGTCAAATATTGGCATGTGGCACACGCAGCCTAACAGACACAACGAGACTGAATTGCGAGAGCTACAGCCAAACAAAGTTAAAGCAGACATTGATTATAGCAACTGTGCCGTAGGTAAACGTTCCCGTCTTCGGGAGTTTGCCATCAGTACTGACGTCACATGAAATCACCAACCTCCAAAATATGCCTCAACGAATCCTAACGCATGCTCCTACGCAATTGTTCTGAAGAATGCCATATCCGTTAGCACCATGCACAAAGAACCAGAAGCCACACGAAAGAAAAGGAATGCAAAAACAACATTTGAAAAGAAAAGAAACAGGAATAAAAACATCGGTCATGGACTTGGATCTACTTGTAAAATCGCGTGTAAATCAAATAAGAACGTCGCCAAATTGCATACCCAGCTCACTCACCTCATCGGCAATGCCCCACTGTCAATTCACTAGTCGACATACAAACTTATCCTCCTCCTAATTAGTCAAGAGGCAGACCGACGTGAAAACGGAGAGAAAACGCAACTTTGCTACAATTGCTCGAAGTAGGGCCACTCCGTGTACATCCCAGATTCCGACGTCGCCGGTGTATTCAATTTGCATTAGCCGCAAATAGTTTCCTTTTCTGCACAAACCTTCGTCCAAATACACCCTCCTCTGCACACATAAATAACCTCCTTTGGCTGAGTGAGCAGCGAACAAACACTGCGAAAACATTGCCGATTCAGGCGAAATGTAAGTTCTTGGTTGCAGTTGAAGGGTAGGAAGCCTGATAGCTGGAACACAATGTTTATCCGCTTAACCTTTTGGATTCACAATCAAACCCATCATCGGAGAGAGAAAGAGAAATGCTTTATTTAGACGGAAATAGCCTAAATTTTCAGCAAAACTGGCTCCATGCATGGAGAGCAAGGGATAAGGTAAGTAAGAACTCATGGTAAAAGTTCAAAGGTAAAAGGTCATAGAATACTCAAAATTAAAGTTTTACACGATATCCACATTTATTATGGAGACAGTTCAGCTTTCAACTTCGCAATTTCCGCTTTTTCACACGTGAGTTAGCGTGCTAGGAATGGGAGTACAGAGTGCTGATATATCAATGTACATACGGCAAGACGTATGACGGAAGCCTCGGTGCGTTGTACGGGAATACTTCGCAGCCATTAGTTCAGAGGGGAGAAGGTGAGCAACCCCACTACTGATGCAATCAGCAAATAGTTTGACCGTTCTAGAGTGGCACTGTACTATAATGTGAGCTAAAAAACATAGGAAACACCAGCAGCTGAAGAGAGCATTCGAAGGATGTGTTTAAGAATGTCCAGGTCTTTTTTAAGTAAAGCTAGAAAAATAACTGGAGAGCAGGAAAGAACGGGGGGAGAATGCAGGCGTCTATAAATCGCCAGATTAAGGCTTGCAGTGTGTGATATGAACGCAAGCGGCGGATATAATATAAAAGTTTACGGATTTTAATAAAAATGCCTTCTATATGAAGAGCAAATGTAAGGTTGGATGCCAGAGTAACACCAAGGTATCGGAAAGAGGATGCCTCAACAGATGACAGTTTGACCGTTAATTTCGCAGATGTCCACCGTATGCTTCGGTAAGCTGCAGGCAGGTGCAGTGACTTACGCCTGAATCAGTTTTAAGCGGTAGTGGACTTGCGTGGTATCTACTGCACTCTCTCTCTCTTTCCTCCCCTCACTTGGGCCCGGCAACATGAACAAGTCAAGAATACCTGAGGTGGGAGAGGACGCAGGCAGCTCGTGCTGCCTGAGTCGCTCTAAGTTTGCCGCCTTACCTGGCTTACATCCTACGGCGTGAGAGTGCCATAAAATAATCCTGTCTTTACAAATGTGTCGTTTGAACGACTTACATGTAGGCTATGGTAGCCTGCATAAAAGCAACAGATAAGGTATTGAGAACACAAGGGTGCCTTATATATAGGAGTCTTGCTTGCACATCAACATTAAGAGCTCACGCGTTTGTGGGATATGGTGCAATCCGGCCGGATAATAGAAGATGAACGTATTCCAACGGTTATAAACTAGTAAATAATAAAAGGCGTGAAAGGCCAGGGTTTTAGGGATAATTTGATTGGATGTAGAAGGAATAGAATATGAACAATGGGTAAGTGACTCCCAGACGAGTGCAGTCCAGCCATGAGCGGGCCGGAGTCCAGAGCCGCGTTCTGGCAGGTGTAGTCGCCGGGTCCGGATGTCTGCAACAGACCCTAAGGTCACCGGCTCCGGGAGTGTCTGAGCGTAAGCAGCCACCAGAATAAAGTCCTTTGTGGACTGGCGTTAGGAAGTGGTTGACCAGTTAGGCTAGACGCGTCCGTGACCTTGATCGGAGGTGGACATGAGAGCCAGACATGCGGGACATGCCCAAGACGAGTGCGAGCAAAGCGTGGCTTAGAATACGAGGTCGCCACATGTTTATCGTAAGTGGTAGGGGAACTTCTTGATCACTATTTGAATCGTTAATTGTCGTGAGTTCATTATCGTTGTTGGTTCTTAGTGAGATGCTTACTTGACAGTTGGACGAACTGGTACCGTCAATAGAAGCAGTATTTGCTATTTTGAGGGCGGGCTTGCCTTTTACAAATTCCTACTTAGATTTGCGACAAATTTTGACTGGACCGAAAGCAGAACTCGTGGTATCACGTACC
Source organism: Ligula intestinalis (assembly GCA_036362985.1). NCBI lineage: Eukaryota > Metazoa > Platyhelminthes > Cestoda > Diphyllobothriidea > Diphyllobothriidae > Ligula > Ligula intestinalis. The sequence continues at coordinate 86,592,035 of JAYGXS010000001.1, read as the reverse complement.
GGTGCGACTCATGTCCTCAGATTAGTTGTTAGACGCTCATCTACCAGCATCCATTTAACGCCGAGACTAGGAACTAAATATTCGTTCTTCGCAGAAAAAACCTCCATCTTTGTCCGAGTATTTTGGTAATTCTTTTTGATGAAACAGGCTGACGTCTTCAAACACACGTTTTTGTCCACTGAACATCAGACCTAGGGCAGAGCAAGTTGATAAATAATCGATGGAAAACAACCTAGAAAAGGGTTGGAGGTGTATGAATAGGTCAAAACAGGAGCAGAAGAATGATGGTCTAGTGTTCAGGTCAGATAACAGGGGAAGAGTGCTCGTACAATGTGTTTGAGCTTGGTCTCTGTGGTGCACCTACAACAGGTCACGTGGAAGATGGGCCGTACCAACACAGGGACGAAGTCAGGGTATGACATTCGTTATTGAGGATGCGCACCCGTAAAAAATGACGCACATAGAGAGGAGTGTGGCAGGCTCGCGTTGTGCCAGTAATCCGCGCCCGATCCCGCCTCTGCTCTTCTTGAAAAGGTAATAACACCGGTCTCGGATGAGTGAAGAAGGGAGAGGTGCGTTAGATGCGGCGAAAGTCTACTTTCACTCTAAATTAATTTGCACGGAAGCCACTGTTTTTGCGTCCATCCCGACGTCGGGTAGACAGTCTATCTTGTCGGAGTCGACGGTCGTATGGTCGCAATGCGAGTTGGGCTTTTTCAATGTTTGCATCGATATAATCGCAGAGCTCAAACAATCCAACTCCGTATGAAAATGAATGTAGGTCCGAGGCACACAAGCTACTTCCGCAGTGCTTAGGGAGGGGGCACTTCATGCTTTCGACTGGAGTATCATGGTACAATTGACGAAACGTTGAGATGTTATGTGGAGAGCAGTCTCTTATGGTAGGATTCGTTACAGACAGTTCATTTGATCAAGACAGTCACTGTCTTGGATTTCCTCTGTTCTATCACTCCGGGAGCGACGAAAACAGTTTATTGGTAGAATTTGGAAATCTTTGTGGCATTATCAAGCTACGTGATGCTTCATAGTCATGCATTGAGTTTAACCTGTCTTCTTGCTGAAAAGAACACAAAAGTCTCGATCTAGTGTTTGGAGGCAGACCCAGTTGCCTACACTTACTTAAATATGTTCTTAAATCGCATGCCAATAGTATTTATTGTTGACGAGAGCCAGCAGTGAATCTTCATTTCAAACGAACGAGGCCTTTCCGGTTGTCTACCGGACGCCAGCCATCTCTAAGGGGAGAGGGGCTAGCAACGACTATACGGCTAGCGAATCCTGTGCTGTTTTGTCAGAAAATGCTAAAGCAGGCACTTTCTCTTCCGTGACCGACGGTGACTTCAGGTGGCGAGTACATGTCACCCCCACCCCCTGATTAAAGTTTTTTACTCAATACATTTGACAGTGATGTCTACAGCCCGTACTTGACCTATGAGCATTACTCATAGCCTACCTTGCTTCTTCCTCCCCCCAGTCCCAATGACCTCACGGTGCCGACCTCGTTATGAAGGAGGCGTATTAGCCATAAGATATCTACAAACCCAGTCCGATTCTGATATTCCTTTATTATTACTATACTTGTATAGGAATATTCATAGGAATATCTGCAGAAAAACCAGCATTTTGAAACACTTACTTAACAATTGTAAGTAGCACTATTTTTTGAATATGCCTGTCTGGAGATTACGTGGTGCAGTAGTCGCCGGTTATTAAGCCCACGGTTAATAAGCTCAGCCGCGTATTAAGTCCAAATCAGCTTGGGACGGAACTAGGACTAAAACTAGGACTCTCCGGTTAGTGCGCCCGCTGCTTATTAAGCCCAATT
>JAYGXS010000001.1:86518949-86540189 GCA_036362985.1 Ligula intestinalis | reverse complement strand
TTACCATCATAAATGTTCTGTTTCCTGTTAACCTTTCGAAAACTACATTCTTCCTATTCGACAGTGCGGCACGGGTCTACGATGCGGCAATAGCACATAAATATGACAAATTTAACCCCTGGTGATGCATGGCAGGAGAGCATCTCATTCCTACTAGACGAAGCAATTATTGCTGCATATCATTCCAAAATGTCATGAACTACTAAATTAATCATCCTCGCTCACTTGATGGTGCATTTCTTATTAAGGTAGAGCGCAATAACAATGACTAGGGGATCATTGTTTGTCCTGACGAAGGATAAAAATAAATAAGCAAACCTGAGTTGGGAGTTGCATCAGTGTCCTAAAATTTATTGCTAAATAATAGGAAGGTCGTGCACCCACAACAATTAAGGTATCCTTGATTGCTTATTTACAAAGTAACCCTTTGAAGTCTCCAGATTGATACAGGAAGCGATGACTCTCACAGAATCTTATTGAAATAACTGCCGAAGTTACACTTTGATGCATAATTAATGAAATTGCCGATCATTTATACGAAAAAGATGGTTTCAATTCAACTTTTGTTGAGAAGTTAGAACGATTTTAGCTTGATTGGAAGACTGCCAGTTGTCGAGTGTGCAAGTAAGCCTCAGAAATGAAAATTGTGCATTTGCTGCACGTGGCACTTATTTATCACCTAAATACGAATTGTTAGTTAGACAGCTTGGCCGGTTCGATCGAGTCGTTGCAATTCTTTCATTGATACTTTGCCGTTAGAACTGCTTCAGACGGTGGTTTGTCAAGCTTTGTGGCCTTCATTTACAGTGATTGTTATTTCATACTTCTTACATTAGGGATATTCTACACGAACTCTGTGGATTTTGCCTTTTCAGTAAGAGATCTTCATAGTAAACGATTCAAACGGTTCTCGAAGTAGGGGGTGGGGTGTAATTAATCATCGTGGTGTCCCCTCTTCTCACGCATGCGGACAACATCCTGTTGAGGGCGTTGGTTCCGGCGGGCAGGGAAGAGGGTGAAAGGGGTTTTCTCACGGTCGGCGCGCGTAGTTTTGGATGACGCGTGCTCTGGCAGCACAATATTCGCTTGTGTGGTTGGCCAAGGTATGTAGACTGCGGCTACCAGCGTCTTTTAACGCAGAGAGTGGGCTTTGCTAAACAGAGTGCCCCTGCTTCGACTGTGCCGATCAAATAGACGGAATGGCGATGGAGTCACCACTTGGACAATTCCTCTGAAATGTCTTCATGAGCAAGGTTGAGGAAAGGAATGTCAAAGAAAAAATAAATGACCTTGATTTCTATAGTTTATACGTGGATGATATATTTTGCCTCATATCCATGGCCTTGTTTTAAAGTTTAACATGGTCCGAAAAAGCACGAAAATTTACTGCAAAAATGGAGGCGAATAACGAAATTGCTTTCCTAGAAGTCCTTTTATACAGACAAGAGGATGGTTCAATACAAAGCCGGATATTCCAAACGAAAATCTGAAAGTGGTAAAACATTAAACTTCACAGTTTAGTTCCCTTTTATCTCAAACGAAACATAGCCCAGGAATTAGCAGCCAGAATACAACAAATCAGCTCTCTTAAAACAGTGAAAGTAGAATTGTAGCAGCTACAAAGCACACTCCACTAAAATGGCCCTCCCGAAAGGTTCATCCTCTAAAACATAAAGGAGCTTGTTGCAAAGGCTGCCGTTGCAACGGCGAAAAGGAAAGATTGATTCATAAAAGAGACACCGCAAGCACTCTAGTAATGTGACGTCTAAGGACAACAGTCACGAGTGCCTACCTAGCAGCAAACCTACGCGTATTCTTAATCAATTCTCCCCTTCTACGGATGGGGGGTAAAGACTGATTTCCGCTACAGGCCACATCACCTGCTTCTGTGGAACGAAGTATTTTGGCCGAACAACGCGACGTCTTGAGAAGAAGGTGCACGAACACATACCAGTCTGGCTCAGTAAACGAGAAAATAAATCGATCTCAGGTTAAATCCTCGCTCATTTGATCGAAACGAATCACCAAGTTGACGCGAGAGAAGCGTTCATGTCATATACCAGGCTCCGAAACACTAGTCTAAAGGTCTGCGCAAACGGGTGCTTGCCACAGCCGAAGCCATGGCAACGTTTAGCAAGGCCCATTCTCTGCTGTCAAAAGACGTTGGTAGCTGCAGCTGCTTACCCTGAAAAACAACACAGGTGAACACCGTGCCGGGAGAACAGACGCCATCCGAAACTACGCATACCGACCGTGAGAAGATCCTTCCCCCACTCCCCTTCGCCCCTGCTCGCTGAACCCAACGCCCTCAATAGGCTGGTGCCCTTATGCCTGAGACAAGGGGACACCACGAGGACTAATTACACTCCCCACTACCCCGAAAATCACTGAAACACTACATATAACTGACCATTTTAGGCTCTGCAACCGTTTTGGCCCGACGAGTAATTGCTGAAAACACGTGTTTGCCAAGATGACTACTCAATCGTTAAATGGGAATATTTGCAGATTTAAAGGGTATTCGTTTCTTTGTTTGATAGAAACTGCGATTTACTTGCTTAAAGTGTCACATTAAATAGACTAATTAGACAAATTTACTGTATGAAAGCAAAGAAAGGTTTTTGTAAAACCCTGTAAATTAAAATTCCCGCCTTCCCCAATAATTTATACTAAAGATACTGTATTATTGAGTTGTTTTGTTTGCTAAGCACAGGAAGCCTTCAAATCTACCGCGGATCTCTGGCCATAACTGAAAGTGTTGACTTGCACTTCAAATATTTACTTACGATAGACAAAATCACTGTCTTGAGTAGAAGATCTGATGGCAGTTTTCTGCACAGTGTGTATCATAACATGACGCGGTCTGGAAAAATATACATTTTGGGAGTATCGTACCGGTAAAAGATAAATGGGATTTAGTGCGCCGTTTCGTACAAAGTCAAAAAAAGAGTGGCCCAATCGACAGCATTGAGGGAGAGAGCGTACATTTGTAGAAAGCGTTTTTCGACAGAATGGGTGTTCAAATCTATTTATTGCTACGATCATGGCCCAAAAACACCAAATCTCCCAATGCTAACAGCAGAGGAGAAACGGCTTTTGATCAAGGTCTCATTTCAACGAGGCATATCGAAAGTTCTTCCAAGAAGGTGCCAAAGTCAAGCGGTATTGAGCACCTTCCCAGCAGCCCATGTCAATGAATTGCTCTCAGATACTTCTATACTTAATGGAGAGAGTAAGGACAGACTGCCAACAAAAAACATCTCTTTTCGTATTTCTTCATTTCCCTGCTCCTGTGGAGCAGAATATATTGGACATTAGTCTGTCCAAAAGAATACGAGGAGAATTGATGGAGTGGCTAGGCGAGGGTTAAATAGATAGTAAAAACTGCTTTAATTTCGCACACATCCTGGACTCAGATCATTGCGTAGGTGACACAGAGACTTTCCGAGTGATTAACGAGGTCCCCCTCAAGCTACGCAAACCTCCCTAAACAGCCTCTGTTGGCTACGACAGACGCAGCTGCAATCGGGTTACAAAAACTAGCCCTAAGCACCCAAAAGTAGGTGCCTCATTTACTTTGACCAAAGCCGCAAAGCCAACCGCCCGCGGCTCATAACATTTCACGGGAATTAGTACCCCCTGATGCTGAACGCATGACTGACCACAATCATTTTTTGCTCCTTTACCGTGACAACCGCACGAATTTTTCTACTTGCCCGTCGATTTTACTTTTTTACGTAGCGATATAAACCTAAAGGCCTGACGAGAATTTTTCGAAAGCCAACCCCACGCTCGCCAAATTATCTACTGAAAATCAACACTGTACTCAGGAGGTTATAAAAAATGTAGACTTATTTAGCAGACTGTTTTTTTTGCAACGGTGGTGCATAATTTATAGTTTTATATCACAGCGAAATGGCTTTTCATTAGAAGTGACCCATGCTCTACACAGAGTATGAGCTAACCACACGTAAAACCTAGCAGTAATGAAAGGCGTGCGATAACGTGAGGGAGAGAGAGATAGCATTGACCTGTTTTCCGCAGAAAGCGGTTGTAATAACCGGACTATCTCACATCCTGCCTGCATTTCTCCTTGAAGCTTTTGGGAAATTTTCTCACAAGTAAATTTGTAACCACCACTTTCCTTACTTTCTTCTGAATGCAAAATTATAAGGGTGGGATCAGAACTGGCATTGATACGTTTAAAATTCCTAAAATAGCTTGGAAAAGATTTGATTCAGTATGTTAACGGAAGACGATTCAGTGCATGGATGAGCGCGTGCACAAAAGAGTCTTTGAAAAGCCAAGAGGATTTCTGTAATACGCAAAGTAAATTAATTTGTTTTGTTCTATACGTAGGCAGGACCCTAGCTCGAGTTTGACAAAAAACCTGAAGAACATGTTCCGCAAGGCGATCTGTGAACACCCCTATCAACAATATACGTACTACAAGCATGTAGTTACACGATAACGAAAAAACTATTTGTTGTATGGATTCACAGAATCAGCACCTCACCTCCTCTCTAATATGGCCAAAATATAAAAAGTTGTCGTTTATGTTATTGTCTAGCGAAAAGCTAATAATCGGCTGGAGGTATAACCGATATGCGTTAACTTATCCCTTCAACCAAGTCGAAAGAAGCTGCGTTGGCTTAAATTTGTTTTCCAAATATTAAACATGCGCCGTAAGATTAATTGTGTCCATCAAAGCGTACCTCATGGGTGCTTTTCCTCCAAAAAATCGCGGACTAACTTTATTAGGCAGATAGCAAAGAGTTTTTTCCATGCAAATGAGCATGTAGTGTTTAATATATGCATGAAACGTTGAAAGAACTGTGTGGTTGCCTCTCCCACCTCCGGTCTTTTTGACGTTGTCTTGACACTGGGCCTAGGTTAAGGAGTAGGAGAGATGGGAGTAGATGCAGCGACAGTCTACTTTCACTATAATCCCGCGCAAGTCATCGTCCCTGCTTCACCTTGTTATGCAGCATATGATGAATATAGTCGAAACCGATGGTTGACTTGTCGTGTAGTCATGAATTTTGGGTTGAAACGGATTTGAAGAATTGCTTTTAATATAATGAATAAAAACCAGTCCAGGCAATTTTGCAGTCTCTTTCAGAGCGATGGAGTGGGTTATTACAGTCTACAGCTCATGCGCACAGCCAGCACTGAACTACACGTACTTGATGTCGTTTAGTTGTCATTTTGGCGTTTTTCGATGCAAAGGAACCTTTTAGTTAGTTAAATTTAACACACAGTTATCGATCACGGCAAATGAGCCAAAAAGGCTTTCCTAAGGTCCAAAGTCTTTGCTGTTAAAGTCCTTCTGCAGATGGCTGAAAATTAATGGAAGAATTTCGACCCACGCCTCAATGCCCGTAGAATGGAGCAATGCAGTCAGTCAGTATTTTGACTGTTATTTATTAGTCAATGTTTTGGGAATGGAGAGCCGACCTAGCTTTTCAAAAAGTCGGTAAGAATCCAAATTGGGTCTGATGAGCACGTTCAGGTTCTCAGGTATCTATCCTGAAACTCTCGCCTTCGCACAAAGGAATACTCAAGGTTTTTGAGAGCAATTCGAAAAGCCATGCTGTTTTTGTGATGCATTTTGCATAGGGATTCCTTTCAGTGAAAAATACTATTAAAAGCTAAAGAAGTCCCTATATGTACATTTAGATTGGCTTTCTGATAAAAAGCTGGATGAAGTAATTTAACCCAGCCAATATTCATTCGCTCGTAAAAAAGTACAGCTGAATTTCTTTGATAACACGTTTTATCGTCAAAAAGAACCACATAAATATTTCACAGTTTACATATACTCCAAAATCTACTTTAAAAAACAGCGATTTGATAACAAATCTAGCTTTAGATGCAGTTGGAGGTCACTAGCCTAATTGGTCACTGAATACCTCATTTAATGGTAAAAGTGTGTACCAAGATGTCATTGTACATTATAAATATATCTATATAACCGCTGACAAAAGTTGTTTCGTCATCAGCCTCATAAGTCGAGTTTGAATTCACCGAATGGACAAAAATTAGCGGACAGGCTTCAAATGATTTTTCAACTTAGTTTCCATGGTATGTGTACCCATGTTTGTGTGCATTGATGGAAACTTCCAAAAAAGGACATATTCAAACCAACAACCACTTAGCAACCTTTTCAGGCTCCAGAAAAACTGATTGGTAATCGCTGAAAATCAGTGAAGATAACGTTGGATATGGTAGTGTTCAACCATAAAAGTACTTTACATACGTAAGTTATACACTTCGATAAGAATGTGCTCTAAAAAATGGGAAATTTGTGGTCTTCAAAATGTTTCGCAATGTAGAATCTTGTGCGCAAGCTGCAAAGACGGCCTCAATACGTCTAGGTGCACTTAAATTGGCATTGAAGGGTAAACCATCTGTCAAAGAGAACAAAACTTGCCGTACGTGCATGGCCCACCATTGCTCCACTGTGTCAGTGTCTGCCCGTTCAATAGTTTCCGAGAATTTAAGGAGTTTACAGCTGTGGAAGTTATTGAAGACAATCAGGCGACATATAGCTGTGTGCGCAAACGTTCCTAGCGCCTGCTTAAAATATGGCTCGGACACTGATTTAAACTTATCCCTTGCGTCTAAAAGGCAAACCGAAAAACGTTACCGGAGAACCTCAGACAATAAGTCTTAATAAAGCAATTGGTTGCACTGCAAGAATAACTCGTGAGCTGGTGAACATCTCAAGATCAGAGTATTCAGTTATTGGGCGGAGGGAAAATAGACGGATATTGCGCCAGCATTGTTTTTGAGGCTGTAAACAGCAGATTCAGAGCAACCTCCGAGCCATTATATCTAATTCCAATCTTTCGTAAATCAACAAGTTGGCCTCATGACAGCTGCCTGATCTATCTTCCGTAAGGCCTGCCACAGCAAAGTTGGGCCATATTTGATCCCCCGAAATAATCTCTTCTAAAGTGGCGTTGAGAGACAATGCTCCTCTAAACCGAAGGTGGGTCAGGTGGCACACCAAAAGCTTCCAAAAAGTATTTTCAAAACGCTTGCCAAGAAACAACGATCGAAAGCTATGCTGGACAAAAAAGCATAGGCTCACAAAAACACGACCCTTACTGGCTACAACATTGCATGTCGAGCTTAAAAAAGGTTTCAGTCGAAAAACAGGTCGACAGCATTGACCAAAACCGGGAGAGGTTTGGGAAACAAAGACAGGGAAAAAGGCGGATCATCAAACATTGCTGGATGCTGATAAATATGGCGGTAGTTGATGACAGATCTGCAAATTTGTGACATTTTCTATAGGCAAATTAAATCTTGCAAAATGAGAATGTAAAATGCAATATTTAGAGGAGACCTTGGAGGATGAAGGAAGCTTTAGAATAGCCTTGGTAAAGGAAACGCCCCATACGCCAAAAAATGAGTAAACGATCATATTTGACCCCAGCTAGTCCAGTGAATCTCCTTTTCAATGGAGAGCATTTATTCCATGCGTTTTGCCACATTTGTTTAAAGAGCATCCATTCATGATGAAAGTAAGATCTTTTCTTAATAGAAAATTTTGTCTGCAAATCAAATTTTCTACACACTGAGGCCAATGCCTTCCGGTGTGAACGACACTGCGTTGACATCAATTTAATCAAATGGACCTTCGTTAGGCTGATGTCAAAACCGTCTCTCTTTCGACCTAGTAATATTTTGTCCATGGATATAAACCAGGGTAAAGGTTCACAGTTGCGGACGAGAATGATGCAGGAGCAGGCTATGTATATCGCAGATTTTAGTGCTACTATTTCATTTATATTACGCTTTTATTTGTGTTGCCGTTTAAATTATATGAGTGAATTGCGTAGATTATCGTAATACTATTTTTATCGGTAATGTTAATTGGCAGTATCCGTTAGGAAGGATCAAAGTGATTCTCCGTTATCGGTGGCGGCTTCAAGAGGACATTCGGTAGTCTGCTTGCTACATTTTTTCGCCCAAACTGCGCACAATCGTACTGATATGGCCACTGAACAGGACATATGAGAGTTAAATTTTTGCACATGTTTAGCTTAGTTTAGATTGTTTAGTAATTAAATCTTATGTTTTTTTTCCAATAAACCAAAAACTGACCACAAATGTGATTCCAAAGCACAAACAAAGGAAATTACTAGGGGTCTGTTATACGAAGCTAAGGCGAAGGGACCTTAAGTGTTGGGCAAAATTTTGCGGGGTCTAATATGTCGGTGGTTGAAACGAACCGTTAGACCGTTCTAAATTACATCTCAGTTAACTCACTGCACTCTAACAGAACCAAAAATAATAAAAAAATTAATTTTTCCATTAGATATGAGTAAAAGGACGGAGACGAATGAAATCAAGCTTACCCCGCGCGTAGGAACATATATGCCTACTTTACGTAATCCTTAACTTTTGTTGATATTCCAAGGAATAGATTGTTTATGAAGTGGATCCGACAAAGCAAAGGGAGACCGGAATGGCCATTTCTGTCTTATTAGCCGTCAGCAGCCAGTCATACCCAATCTTGAGGGTTTGCACCTCCGAGATTTGAACCCAGGCCCTTCGATCATTGTGTTCAAGACACTGCCTCTAGTCCACGGGTTCCCTGCTTTGTTATGGAAAAAGAACTCTTGAACAACATAAACGTAATGTAGGACATTTGCAACGTGCGGTAAATACTTTGTATGATTCATTTCCCTTCATATTTTGTCAAATGCAAATGTATCAATCAATATTTTGTCAAAAAAAGCGTAGTCCAGCGTTATCTGATTGCACCTGTTGGTCTGCGTCCTGCGTCAAAACCGCCCTAGTTTAACATGGGGTGCATAAGATCAAGACAGGTGAGGATAAGGAAACTGATGAGTGCCTATTCCTATCGATCATGTTTATTGCGAATATCGAATGTATGTCTTAGTACCCAGCCACTGATATAGTTATAGGAAATACCAAATCGCGGTGCTTTTTAGATCCCAAAGCAGGTTCCTCCCTTATTAGACAGGAGAAGTTCTGTGAGTTTTAAGCTAAAGCTGGGTGGTATAGTAGGTCTAACGTTAGGTTGACAATGAATAATGACAATGACTAGTGACCCGCGTGTCGTCTAACAAATCACCCACGCGCAAGCAGGTAATTGACGTTAATTGTCAGGGTACGTTTGCAGTAATACTGGAAACTTCTGTGCATACACTACCCTTTTCTACTACTGCTTCCTTTTCATGTCTCTGATGATGAGTCTGCGACGGATGTCGAAACGTCAAGCAAATAAACAAATTGTCCCAGCGATCGAGACATTTTCTTCTCAATTGCTTCCTGGGACACGCATCTTCGCTTGTATTAGCAATGAAAATACCTTCCAATGTGATGGCATGGTAAAAATGGGGGCTACGATTTAGTAACTTTTCTTTAACCCGTAAGTTTATTTGCCCTGTATAGCTTGGGAATGCACACTAGGTGCCAATTTGCTACGTGCGTATGCACATGTACCATTTACTGGTCTCAGTCAACTGAATTAGTAATTTTGCTTGCTAGAAGTAGCACTTATAGCATTGAGTTAGTTTTTCTTGCAGCAGTATATTAGTTATCGTATTTCTAACTTAGTAGGAACTGACACAACTGACCTTTGACGTGCCTTCCCTGAAGGAATAACGCTAGTTTACTGGTCTACATGACTGTCTGTGTAAGTTCTTCACCTGCCATCCACATGCTGTTTGAGTGATTAATAGTTAGGAATTTAGTTATCCAGGCATGAGCGACTTTAGGTAACCCTGCTGACTAGCGCGGGCGTTTGCCTTCCCACGGGGAGTTTTTTAGACAGGCTTACTTGTTACAAAATCACCTCGGGTACAAAAAACTGATAAGCTAAGATTACTATTTGGTATGCTGGTGACCAAAATACGATGCGTGTGTTAATACACATATTGATACAGTTATGGGAAGTACTAAATTTGCATGTTCTTTTTATTTTTAAACAGGAAGTTCCCTTAAAGATAAGAGATGTTCTGCAAATTCCAAGCTGGAACTAAATACAGCAGTTAGTCAAAAAGTCAGCCTGCAAACTACAACCGACACTACGTTGGTACTAAAAAGCATGGTTGAACTTGAGGTTTTGTTAACAAAGGTTTCGTTAACCCGTATGCTATTATTTGCCCGAGTAGCTTGGGACGACATACTAGGTGCTGATTGCTTACAGGCACTTACATGCCGTACAGAAGACGCCATTGATCATGCAATATTTCGTCATATACGAAAGCCTAATACCTTTTCGCTAATTGGAATTGACTTCAGTTGTGATACTGATTATCTTGAAGCCTATTCTGAAGTCAGTTTAGTCAGTATAGGATGATGGCTTTTTAACGAGCTTCTTTCCGACTCCTAGCGAAACGAATCTATTTTAAAAACTGACTACCTTAATAGTATGCCTTTTTATCATTGATTTTGACTGCGTTTATAAATTTCAATATATTTTATGGAAAACATGCACAAATAATTATTTCTTGTACATATTTGATAGAAAATCATGCCTTTTTAAATTTTATACTTGAAGGAAGGGAAGCTTTCAGGTTTAAAAAGTTGTCAAATTGCCGAATAATTTTCTAACCTAGTGACTGCTATACTCGAATTCAACGTTTAGAAACTGCGCACTGTGTACATTTTGTTTAAGGAAAAGTATGTTTTCACCTACAGTCTAAAGAAAAGGTCACATAGGTGTCATAAAATATTTTAATAGATGTGGAACATATTTTATGCAGTTTAGGTTGCGTTAATAAACTGGCAGATACGATTTTTTTATGAATAAACGCTTCACAGTTGTAGGTAAGCTCATAATTAGCAAATTTTTTAAAACCCGAAAGCTACCCTTCCTTCAAGCATTAAATTTAAAGAAGGCCTAATTTTCTATCAAATATGTACAAAAAATTATTTTTTCGTGCATGTTTTTCATAAAACATATTTGAATATATAAACGCAGTCAAATTCAATGATAAAAAGCTATAATAGTAAGGTAGTCAGGTTTTAAAAAAGATACGTTTTGCTAGGAGTCGAAAAGAAGCTCGCTAAAAAGCCGGCATCCTATACTAACTAAAATTACTTCAAAATAGACTTCACGTTAATCAGTATCACAACTAAAGTCAATTTTGATTAGCTAAAGGGTATTAGTCTTTTGCATGTGTCGAAATATTACACGATCAACGGCATCTACTGTATACTAATAAACTAGTTACTGGTCTCAGTTAGTCCGACTAATAGGATTTGAACTCCAAGCAATATAATATGACTTCGAGCAGCAGTATCCTCGTTCTCGTAGTGCAAAAGAAATGCAACTGACATATTTTTTGGTGGATAAAGGTGAGAGGGTGGAAATTGATGCAAGCCCTGTAATACTCCGGGCTTCGAGCGTGTTTTTAGTTAGAATAGCATAACTCTGGTAAAACACTCCTACTTCAGGTCGAGAAGACAAGAAAACTGGTGGTGAATTTAACTAGCATCACCTAAGACTGATATAAGCGTCCGTTAATGGTACCAGTACTACTATCATTCAACTGCATTGGTAGTAAGTAGTATTAGAAATAGAAGTCTTGGTAGTAGCAGTATCAGTTTATGTCTCCTTGCGTCTGTATTTACATACATTGAAGGTGATTAAGTCTAGGTAAGGAAGTAGTATCAGTGATAAGTCTAATGTCACTGAAAACTAAGTAAGGCGGTGTTCTGGCCTTCATTGAAGAGTTGGGTGCGGCCTTCGTTCGATTCCATTCGGTCATCTCGACTCTGTCGTGTCAACGGTTCAAGCGGGTTAAAAATGAAAGTGTAGTAGACCGTTTTGCGTCTAAATTCACGTCAAACTAATCCATGACTTCAGTCACACTCCCTGCTTCAGCCTTTTTAGAGCGCATATTAGACTTCCTCGAAATTGATGATCGAACTATCATATTTTAGCCCACTTAACATGTGTATGATACTGATTAACTTAGCAAACCGCTGCAGCTGATAGATTTAATCTCAAATAGGTATGTGAAGTTTGTGAGTTTGTGAGTTTGTTAAACGTAATTTTTTATTAAGCGCATTAATTTGGCAATAATGGTAATTTAGCATATTTTGATTTTTTATTTAATTTATCAATAAAATACTATTTATTATTTAAGTTTGTTTTTCATTGATCTCGAGCTTTGGAATTGCTATGCCTTAGCCTTTTTTTATAACTTTAGCTACGATTTTATGTGTTTGCTTGATCTATTTCTTTTGTTTTTTCCCCTAAGCTACCTTATTTTCTACCGTATGACCCCTGCAATCACCAATTCCGTATTAGACAATTCCGAGGATTGCTCCACTGTGATACATATAAAAGCCTTCAACATTTTTTAAAGAAAATTTGAAAAGCTAAAATACCAGAGTATTTTCAATAATCCCCTAATTCCCAACCCCCGAACATTGAGAACATTGAGATTCAGGATTTACTACTGATCAGATTCGATATTCATCTCATTTCCCTCTTCCAACAGTTACCTTTTATTCATTTGAAAATGCCACAACCGTCATATTTCGAATCCATGTTCCTGCCCGAATCGTCAACTTTTATTTTCAAATATTGGCAATTCTTTTAAAGCGAAATGCATGCAAGATGCTTATTTCGGGTTGTCTGAGCACAGCTACACAGTCTTACTAGAGCCACTCAAATGACATGCAAAGCTTATTCCACTCTGCCTATTATTTATCAATAGGAAATTTATTTATTATTTTTTATCTGTTTCTCAGCTCTAACAAGTTCTTTCGTTGCTATATATGATCATTTTATAATAATTGTATCCACTTTTTCCTGTTTTTGTTTGATAAATTTCTCCTGTTATCTTTACTGCGCCTTTATTATTCCCCATATGACCTACACAATCACCGGTTCCGTATAACAGAATTACGGGGATTCGTTTCCATGTTGATGCATATAATAGAGTGTTACAATTAATTATTGAACAGTTATTAAAAAGCTAAAGTATAACAGAATTTACATTGCGTATTCCTTACTGATGTATCATATTATAGTTTTGATTTTCAGCTCATTTCCCTCTCCCAACGATGACCATATGTTATTTGAAAATACTACATAAGCCATATTTAACGTCCGTGTTCCAGAATGGTCAGTCAAATTTTATATTCAATTGCTGGTAGTGCGTTTAAGGGGAAATGCATGCAAGATGCTAATTTCGGGTTGTCCATGCATAATAACACAATCCTATAAGATATACTCAAATAACAGGCATAACATAGTCCTCACTGCGTACTTCGCAACCACTCCCATGTCAGCAGTTACTAGTAAAAATTTAATTCAATGTGCATACACTTTACCTGTGTACTGGTGAAAAAGTATTTACCTAATCTTCCTTCCATTGGGGAAGGACATCCCTTGATGAGGCCTGGAATAGCAGAGAGCAGGTGAATGGTTTTCTGCTCTTCAATTCTGACCTCGGAGACTTTTGTATGGAGTGATAGTTAGCTTTAATTCGAAGGATTAACTCATTAGATGCCTGCTTCCATCTTTAGCAAGCATTTAAATAAAACATGAACTTAAAGTCGATACTCGAGCTCGCACAGCAGGCAGTGAAGCTCACAATATATGCTGTAAAATGAATGTGCTTGCGTAAAACATGCAGAGTTTTGTGTGTGTGCCAATAAATTTTCAAGTAACAATCAATTAATGAAACATGCATACATTAAGCTTTAAGACCCGTTAGCAAAAAAAAGCAGACCTTAATTACTTACCTTAGGCATGATACCTCATGCAATGTTAGCCGCAAATCTGTAACTTTTTTCGACTTGGAAATATTACTTGGGTAGGGCTGTCATATAAATTATCAGCATTAAACTGTCGGCAACATAATGGCTACTTATATAACCTGCTTTGTTCATAGATGTCGTCAATGTTTTAGCATTTCAAGTAAAATTGACAGTAAACATGCAAAAGGTATTATTTTTTGTATTTTTTGTAGAAACTTGGTTTTTGAGTAGATATACATTTAAAATATAATTCGGTCATAAACACATTTATTTTTGAACTGATTTCTACTTGATCTGCTATTATCATTGTAGCAAGGATTTTCTAATTAGGAGCCGTGTATTTTTCACGTAGGAAAATAATTTATTCACATAGACTATTGAGAAGATTTCATATAGGAATCATACATTTTTGCAGTAGCTGTGTGCCATATTGTACACTATACATGCATCAGTAACTATTTGGTGAGTGGAATTTTGTATCACGGGACCCGTAATAGAGGAAAAACATGTATTTTACATAAATTTAATTAATTTAATTCATAAGTTACGTATTGTTTTTATTTTAAAAAAATATTGCGGGCCTGTTCTTTGCTACATATTAGCTGTTTATCCTAGTTTTATCTGACATTTTAATATTTATGTTTGATACTCATTTTTTAATATTGTTTGCTCCCGTAATTCCCCACCCCTATAAACGCTACTACCACCGGTTCCGCATTAAATAATCCTGGTGCTTTTCGATTCTGTGGTGTTACGTATAATAGACTGTTATTGAATATTTGTAGTGTAAATTTTCCTGTCCATTTCAACAACATAATTTCTCTTAACTGGTATTGTTATGCGTATATATTTGTTTTACCAGCGATGTTTTACTTTTTTATGTGTAACCTCATCAGTACCTACAAGATTTCTGGCCACTCTCCACGCTCCATTAAAAAAAGGATCGAACGTAAACTTAAGGTGTTGACTTCTTTCTGACAAAACTGGCTGAAGGTTGTGTGATTGATTCAGGAAGTTCTGGAACTGCGTTTGTAACTTAGGTTTGCTAGGTGTCTGATGGGTAGCAAAACTAAGTAGCAAATGATGTAGTTTTGAACGATGTTTTTCCAAAATGCATAGACGAATGATTTTATACTTACCAACCTGGGGCTTCAGAAAGCTGCAATTGTGGTCTGCTTTTGAGTACACTGCAAAGGAGGATAACATTTTTGCCCTCAACAGATCTAGTGATCTATACGCCCGTCTTTCCGTTTTAAAGATGTCATAATCAGAAACATTTTGAAACCAATATCTACGTCATAATAGTATATATAATTTTAATTATTTATAATTCCTAACAACTGAATACAAACCCGAATATAAGGCGTTTTGGGCTCTCATTCAAGGCCATTTTTAGGAATGAAAACCTACAGCTCACTGTGTTATTAAATCAGCTCTGCCGAGAGTGAATTTGAGCTCCCATTGTTCGCTCCATCCTCAGTGACCTTGAGCCCTATCCCCCGGCAGAGCTGACTTAATCACTCAGTGAGCTGTACATTTATATTTCCTGAAAATAGCCTCGAGTGTGAGTTCGAAACGTCTTGCAAATAAAATATTGGTCCCAGAAATATTTTACCGCCTTCTCTTCGATTACCTGGGCATCGCATATTTTCGATTTTATGAACAAAAATATCTTTATGCATGCTTTCTGTCAAATGACTTTTAATTTTTGGATATATCTGAAATAAATGGGAAAATTTTATACTATAAATTGGAAATTTAAACACTTTTCAGAATGTCGGCTAACACCTGATGAGAGGACAAATCTACTGTTGTTCGTAAAGAACAGGCTTGTCTTTTGTTGAGGTACCACCGTTACTCACACTAGCAGAAACGTTATAAGTAGATTAAGTTTTACTTGTATATTTTTTGGCTTCTTAAACCTCTTGTCTTCTTGGCAGGTTGCAGTAAGTGGTAATCCTTATTTTAATTTCACTTTCAACTATATGCATATGCGTGCACTGGCAGAGACTAGTAGGGACGTTTTACTAGTTACAAATGTTAGAAAGGCGTGTAGCCTTTGGAAGCTATTGCACTTACTGGATCCCCTGTCTGCATGTTACAATAGCTATTGGACATCGTTAGAGCACATCGAGGCCATTGGGGAAAATTCTTAAATCTCCTCTGTGATCTGCCTTGTCCTCAGAATTCTGCACGAGGCAACGCGAGGGGGCGATTAACGGGCTGTTCCCTCTGTGCCTAAGCAAGCAGGCATTTCTGGGCTGCAGACGGTAAGTTACAGAGATTTCCGTCCCCGACATATGTTTTGCAGTTTCGTACCGACGGCGTTGTCATGCTTACGTTGCTACCAACAGCAAGCAAGAACGGAATCAGAGGTTTGTCGTATTTTAATCATTTCGCTCTTTCTGGCAAGGATTTTGGTAGGATGCTTTGTCATAAAATTTGAGGGAAATTTGTAGGCCGGTAAGAGAACGGTTAATTTTCTCGAAGCTCCGCCTTTATTACTATTGCATAGACAAAATAACGGAAATGTGTAAAACGAGCAGAAAGTCGACTAATTACGAGCTGTTGCAAGCAGTCAAACTAGTGAGGGCTATGCAGGAATTTCCGGAATTTCGTGAGTAGAGGAAGGGCGCGAAAAGTGATGTCTTGTTTAAGTTCTTAGCAGGATTTCTTTTGTATGTTTTTTTAACTTCAGTTGCGTTTAAAACATTTTCACACACATCTTGTTGTAGGCGCAGTAGTTCAGTTAGATTAAAAGGCTTATATCTGTGATATAGTACTGGGGAAAGGTAAAGCGTGTGGATAAGAAAAGTTAAAATGAAGGCAAATCTGTTTACCTGTTTCACCAGAACGTGCATTGATAAAAAGAGCAAACATGTCCTTACGAGATGGCAGAAAGACGAGGTAGCCGTCAGACGGAAAGGTAGTACTTCCTTGGTAGCCATATTCACCTTTGCACCAGGGCACAGCTTTGCGTTTGATGGCTGGGGCATTTTGGTCTTTTCGAATGCGATCGGAGCTGGAGTCTTTTGCATGAAGACTGGCACTTGAGCGTGGACACAAAAAATAAGCATATAGATATGCTAGTCTCTTCTCTAGCACTGCGAGATAAAATTCATGCTCGGGTGGATGTTATTCTTAGAGCAGGTGCACTAAATATGTACTAAGTTGAACGGTACCCTAATTTTCGGAAGATAGGCTTGCCTGAGATTTCGAAGCGTCGGATGACCATTTACTGGTCCCAGTGATTCCTCCTCCATCTGCATGAATGTATATGTATGGGTGGTTGTACATAGTAGAACATATGCCTATGGAAAGTGGATACACTACCTGAAGAAATTTGTAAAAATTTACGAAAGCACGTAAACATCGGGAAATGGACATAAAGATTTGACTTAAAGGCCCACTTAAGAATTACCAAATCTCAGTTAAATACCACGTAACAAAAAAGGCTTAAAGAACTATGTTGTTGGTCAAGAAAAACTTGCATTAGAAATTAGCATGTCAAGAACCCGAATTTTTAAATTCAGTTTGTAAGTGTATAATAAAACCCACACAAATAACGCAATACTTAAACCAGTTAAATTTTTTATGCGGTGAAGCGTAAACCTTTGTCTAGTTATCTAATGTTAGATGACGTGGTGACGAATAGGGCTGAGCTGATTAAATGTGATTTCTGGTTACCGAGTTATCCGTTTTGCATTTGTCTATAGCAGAGAGAACCAGCTTGATTTAGCTAAAAAGGATCTAAGAGGAAACACAGATTTTGAAATGTCAAATATGAAGAGATCAACGTCTTATGCAAACAAACGGCGAAGGAATTGTTTTGACATACATTTAATGTTAATCTAATCTGAGAAGCGACCTTTTACCATACAAAGTATACAGTTGAGTAGATAATGTTTGCTTCACCGTTTAAACCCATTTTCTGAGGATTTTATGTTATTTTTCCGATTTTCCGTTGAACGACGTGCGATTATTCAGTTTTGGTAGTGCAATATTTATAGAAAAACATTTAAATATGTTTCCACGTTGAGAGACTGGAAACTGCTTAACAAATTCTAGCAAGAGAAAACATATTCACATATGCATATCATTTCCATGCCTGTAAAGACTACGCTTTTTACTTGCGATGAATATTTGAAAGTTTGTCACGGTGGATTTGATTACTTTTTCTGACGTTCGTTAAATAACTCTGAGACTTTTTTGATGTTCAGCACTATGCACTGCTTGACCAAAAGATAGATACCGCATTTGGCGTCAAGTAAACTCCTGAAAGGGACATGACTCGCATAAACACTTACCAAGGTCGTGCGTTCTCAATACTTCATGTTTGCATACATCCCACTTACGGTGTTATTTGTAGCGTCACCTTACCATAAAACTAAATCTCCGGCAACGAGTATGATCCACTTAGAAGGCCTTAAATGATTGTACGCTTGCCCTTTCGAAAATACTTATTAAGTCAGGTCCCAAAAATAACTTTCGTGGTCAGTCGACTAGATAAAAATTGTAAGTATGGTCCGCCTATTAATTCACCTAAAAGTTCCTGGCAGTTGTCTAATAGCTTATGAAATAGATCACTTTTTCCTATTAGAGACGTTCCTCCCTTGTTCCCTATGTTTAAGTTTTTTGTAAGGAAAAACACAAATAAGGTGGCCCTATAACAATTCAAATGTTTTTTTGAATGGCTAAAGTGGTTTCTGGTTGCTTCCAATTTACGTATTATGAGAAACTCGACCGTACAAAAAGCACCTGGCCATCTGCCTATTGACACAAGGTTAACCACAGAAAAAGTATCTTAGCATATGCTCAAAAGTTATAATAATCGCCTGGTGGTGGTTAGAGTGAGCTTTGTCAGGGATGCATTTTACCAGTCTGGTAAAAAAAATCATTGCTTGTAGGTGTAATTTTGGCTTTCTAAGTTATGAACATCATTCATATTTTTCAAATCAGACTTTTTGAAAATGAAGTAATTGCCACTTTTGTTCCATAACTTACTTGCGCATCTGATTTTAATGTTCTGAAAATGAGTTTTTGATTAAGCAAATGCTTTTTTGGTGAACACTTAATTTGTAGGTGAAAAACACTATGTAGAAAAGCATGTACCGGCGTACAAAACAATATCTGATAACCGCCGAGCATCTACTGTTATTTTAATTGAGAGAATGGCTCACTAACGGATTCTGCATAAACATAATGCATAATTTTAGAATACATTAGGTAATGTAAGTTTTTAATAGCTACGTATAGTCAAGGTCTATAGACACATGCATGTGCTCCCAGTATGGCAAATATTTACAAAAGTTATACTTCTGTCTGCAAGCGGACAGGCTGTAAATACTGTGCAGTTATCCTACTGTAGCTGCTGGACTTTGAGACCATGAGTACTCCGAAGTCAAAAATAGATTCTAGGGAAAGTAAAAATACTGTTATGCATTAGGACTATAAGCAACGTTTGCAACTTTTGAAATGCGAGGAATGGGCCACGCACCTTTTATATCGTAGTGTTTCGTGATTTTATGTAAAATAACATGCGTGTATCAATATCATAGTATAGCACCTACCGGTAAGACTAGGGGAGTTGTCCGTCCTTCGAGCCGTTAATCTAAATCTAAAAGAAAAACTATAATTACGGACGCGCCCCCACGATGCATGTATGCGATATTGGACAGATCGCATTTCTTAAATGCCTCAGCCTTATTGCAGGATTACGAACACCTAATTAAGAGGAAAAACTTGGTGAACGATTGAGAAGAAGACGACCCGATTGCTGGGACACAGTCGAGTCACCTTCTCAATTACTTTCTGGGACTCGCATGTTCGCTTGTAGTGGCTAATAGACGGTGTTCTTTGTTTTTTACGTTTGGTCGCCTTAAAGGCTCGATGAATGCATTTTGCATATTCAGCAATTTTCTAATGAGAGAACTTTATGTTTAATTTCTGGGTTATTTTTTGAAAGTTAACAGAGGGAACTTTTATCACTCTTATAACGTTCGTTGAAAGGCATATGTGAAGATAACAGCTGATATTTAATGCGTTCAGGCGCCAAATCTATTAATTCTGCCAACGTTTCTGGTTAACCAAAATGCAATTTTATCAAACATTGGGGATCGTTAGAGACGATTCGGTGCATACATCCTTCAAAATCCAATGAAACCCCTCAGCATTTGTATAAGCGGGGGAGATTGGAAAAATTTTAGAAGATGCCGTTTACCGAACTACATAAGACAGAATTCCCGTTATCTTTGAGACCCCGCTGATCTCGGTACTGCTGGACCGAATTCGCCGCCACGATCTTTTGATGTGTGCTCCCTGGGACGGAAGCTCGAAAAGGAAGAATAGGGTAGAAGGGATAACCGTGGATTAGCCATTGCAAATAGACACGTGTGAGAATCTAAACCTGACAAACTCACGAAGTGGTTAGATTCTTCTCCTCAGAAACTGCAAAAAAGTACATTTGACTCTGCGATGCAAAAGAGTATGGTTCAGAATGTAGCCAAAAGAAAGACTGCCAATGTTTCGGGAGCATACTAAACTCCTATGAAAATGATATAAAGAGCTCCGAAGAGAAATTGGCGAGCATACGTATACTTTTAATAAATTCTCATCAGGCCATTACATTTATATGGGAAAGGGGAACGGAAAATAGTAAAAGCTAACTAATGTTCAAAGTTGCGAGCAAATTAGTCCAGGGGATAGGGGAGGGGATCGGGGTAGAAATAAACGGCTAATTAAGCGGTAATTAGAGAGAAAGGGAGGGAGAGAGGAGGTTCAAAAAATGCCGGTAGCTAGGTGGCCGTTGGCCACGATAAGCTTGGAGCTTGCAGCAGGTTCTGTTGCACACACAAAATCAGCTTCTTCAACCGGATAGCAGTTGCTTCTGCTTTTGCTAGCAGTCGCTGACCCAGTGACCTAGGGTAGTTTGGTAGGACCCTTTAGATCACCCTGAACGCTTCGTTGGGATCCATCTGATGTCCGAAATCCACCATATGTGCTAGAATAGAGCTGTTGAAAGTCCTGGTGATCTTGAATGACCCTTTCTTAGCCATTGCGGAAGGTGTTCCTTGATTTTTTTGGATAGGCGCCGACTCGTGTGACAAATATTACCTGCTACACAGGAGCAAGCAAAGGAGAGAAATAAAGATAATTTCTAATTGCGTAGACCGTGGATGGTAATCTACGCACCGATGAGCCCCGCAATCTGCAAAATCTATATTGAATGGAAATTTTAAGGAAGAAAATAAATTTAAAAGCCTCAGTATTGGCAACTTGGATTATTGGTTTCAGGATTTGAGTAGAGGCTTGAACGATGAACTGTTCCAGACAAAACTGGCATGCAATCGGCCGAAATTCAAAGAATGTTATGATTGTTGTACATATTCTCGAATGCAAAACAATAGTTTGTGGCAAGTCCTGTCCCAAGATTCAGCTCTGCTGTCCTGATCCAGCGAAAATAGTTTATTCTGCTATCTC
>JAYGXS010000001.1:86412043-86503949 GCA_036362985.1 Ligula intestinalis | reverse complement strand
ATAAAAAATTAAAGACGGGCAGCGCTGCAAGTTCTCATAGTGAAGAAATCTCAAATAGTTAATTCAAAGGTCCCTTTTTATTATGCAGCCTTGCATTATAGGAGAGCAGAAGTTCAGTTATTACGCAAAGGAAGGTTGCTCACAATAAAATTATGAGTTTATAGTATATATGCTATCTCGGGAGATCTTGCCTGAAAGTCTCAAATGCCTTTTTACTTAGTAAGTAAACTGGGATATGGTTTTTATATAAAGTACCGTTAAGCCTGATAAGAAGGCTGGCTTTTGAATGCAGAAGACGTTTACATCGTATACAAACTCTGCACTCCACAAAATGGCCTATTATTTACTGATTAAGGTAGAAGCACTTTATGTTGAAAACATGCTTCCACACTGATAATCAAAAACGTCTTCCTGTCACCGAGGATAAAAACTTTGCATAAAAACCATATAACACCGGGAGATCACAAACGATGCCTTAGATTCTAACACCGCAATTGTCAACATAATGCCGAATTATAGTTGACTTTATTGCAAAATAAAGAAAAAAATTATATTCCTTCAGAATAGTGCGCTTTTGGCCTCCTTTTCATAGTTTTAGTAAATAAAGTTGGAGTTAATTTTGATTTATACTGAGAAAAATAGGTCAACCAATCTTTATATAAGATAGTTTAACGATAACGCACAGCGGAAAAAATAGCCACTCAGTTTCGAATGTCCAATGCTTAAAAGTTTTGCAGTGATTTCCAATGTTCTTCTAAATTTAAACATTTTATATCGAAAAAAATGCACAGGAATTTTTTGAGTGCATCATGTTGATAAAAACTACTTTTCTGTCCGTTTGCACTGGCAGAAGAAGTAGTTTTTGTAAAGAACTAAACAACCGCGAAATGCTCGTTTATTAACCATAGTATTTGTCTACTTATAGATCATGCACGTAAACTATGCATTTCTATATTTATTGAAAATACTATGAACCATATAAGAAATTCACATAAAAGCGTACAGAAATTTATGATTCTCCTTACAGGAAGCTGAAACAACTTAGGGCGTGAATTCAGATGTTACGGCTCATCTGGTTCAAAGCTATTCAGAAATAATACAAAAAATTTAACGGTAGAATAATACACTATTTTATGCGGAAGATTTAAAAAATATGTATTATCTAACAATAATTGTAAGGGAGAATGTTTTTGTGCATTTTCTATAAAATAAATTCAACTCAGTTGGTGCATCAAAAATTAATGTTAAAATTTAAGCTAATTTAGGAGGCATTTTTGAAAATTTTGCGTTTTAATGGTGGCTGGAAAACAGCAAACTAAGAATTTTGTATCGCGATGGGACTAAAATATTGGAAATTTATACAGAAGGATAGTTAGTCTTGCAATCTTACTTAAGCTTTCTTTCATACTCGAACGAAAATTGTGAATTTCTGTTAAATTTCCATAAGATTTGATTGAAAAGATCAAGTAGATTTGTAATTGTACAGCAAAACCAAAAGAACTTGCAGGACTGTAGAGTGCCTGTTCATAAAAATTATATATTCCAACTTATTCCTGATACTTAGAGTACGCACTCCCTGAAAACATAACGAGCACCGTGCTGCATTTTATTAACAGCATATACTAAATAATGCTTTATTTACACAGAACCTGCACATTTAACCTTGAAAACTCCCGGTACAGGTGCAAAAGCAGGCTAGTTTCAATACTTTTCCGAAATTTAGGTAGTTAACGTCCTTACTCTTATAAGAAACTTAGAATTAAATTTTGATGAAAGCACGTTTTAAGTTATTTGTTGGCAGACATTTACAAAAACATAAGGGAGGGTAGGCTGAAAAAACGTGTAGGCGCCCCTTGAACAGCAAGTATGGGGGAAGAGGATGTTCAGATATCGAGGGGCCCACTTCTAGTCTTATCATCTCTAGACCTGTTGTTGCAACTGCCTGTGGCTGGATATTCAAAAACATACGTAAGTGCAATTTGATTTCTTAAATTTGGGAATTGTTTTAGAACCAAAAGGTTCTGCTCCATCAGCTTTCAGATTAAAAAAAGACGTATATTTCTTTTAAATGCGTACAGATTATATTTTTAGTATTATTTTATCTGAAATATAAAAGGACAATGTAAATTTGATATTATCAATTCATTTAAAATCATTTTAATTCATACTAGTAATTTTGAATGTGTACTGTTTTTTGCAAAAAGGCAGACATAAACTCGCTCAAAAGCCGGCATCATGGTTTTACTGAATTATACTAAAATTATTCCGTAGGATAGCAACATTAAAAATTTTAGAATTTCAGTTAATATTTCATGAGGTAGCACGTTGGGTGTCTTGAACATTCGTAAACCTGAAATTACTGAGGTTTGACAGAGATAATTTTACTACAAGCAATAAAATCAGGAACTAGAGATACTAATTAAGGTTTGTATCTTGCTCATATAACAAGTGATATGCAAAGACCCTGGCTTAGCCTCCTCTCTAGGATGCTTCACTGGGCTTTGTAAAATTCCCACAAAAGCCATGAAAAAAAATTATTCTACTGTTTGGAAAGTGCATAAAGGTGACGTTCTTGATGCATGGCAGGGCGAGCCATATTCTTGGTATTTCTTTTGTTTGGGTCCTCCGTGGCCGAGCGCGTAGGCATTGGTTTATAAATTTTTTCAGATATCCATTCCGGATGAATTGGTCGTGGAGGTTTGAAGCCTAGCGTACCTTTGGCCTCCTCCTCCGTTTAAAGAGCATTTTTACACAGCTCTATTTGTGAGAAACTAGCTAATTGCTAGGATAACTGGAAAACTGTGTTGTGTTTAATGCTTTCCTGTAAAATGTCATCTAAATTTAATCATTTAGCGCTATCTTGACAAAAAAACATAACGGTAAGGTAGCTGCTGTTCGTTTTCTTGTTCTCCGTGAATCTTATCTCAGGAAAGATTCCATTGAACAAGTTATATCAATTTTGCATCATGGTGGTTCTCCAGGGTATCACACGTATCTTCAACACAATGGCCCATTTTGGGTAAAGCCAGTGCATTCTACCTCTTGTAAGACCAGTTCTGCCACTAAATCGGAGATCCAGGGGCCCACTGGATTTCCTTTTATCTGCTCATAGGTTTCTCCAGCGAACGTGAAGTATATTTTTGGAAAATTGGAATAAGCTCGCAATGTTTAGGTTTAAGTTGGTCTTGAGCCTCATCGTTTGCTTCTTCTAGTCACTTGTGCAAGAGCTTATGTGCCAGTTTTGGTGGCCTGGATGTAAATAATGAAGTCACATAGAAAGAGACCATGATTTTTTTCGGCTGAATCGTCCGATCTTTAGAAGTTTTCGAAGATTGGAGACGCTGCTTGAACTGAAATAATCGAGTTACTCTCGCATAATTTCAGTTTTGTGCATATCCTCTTTCCCGAATTATACGTAGGCCTGTCTTTAAGTGGGGTGATTGGCCGTCGTGGGACATTTGGTCTGTGAATATTTGACAGACCATAGAATCGAGCCAGCTCAATATCCATCATCTTAATTTGGTGTCAGTCATTCACTGATATAACTGGAAGGTAACTAGCGTACACCACTTATAATTGCCCCCTTCATTTATTTGTTTTTTCTTACCTGAAGACTACTGGCATTTGATTGGCACATACCACATATATATAAGCCCTTTTTGTTGCTCTTTCTTGTCTCTGAAGATGAACCCGTTTAAGAGTTCGAAAGCTCAAGACAATAAATAAATGGCTGCAGGCCTCCGATAATAGAAAAAAGACCAATAAATAAAGGTATGCACTGTGGAATCTGAACAACTTCAAGTTTAACTGCTTAACGTTAATGCTATTTGGAAAGTTAATTTTTTTAAATCAAAAAACATTCACTGCGTATTTGAGCAAACTCCAGAGTGTCCAAAGCGAACAGGAAAATTGACGGAGGCTTCTGGCATCCAGATTTTCAAAAAGGGCAATTCGACAATTAGAGACTTAACGGAAATTCTGAATTTGCGCAGTTATTTTAGCGATAATTGGATATAGATTTTATAAAACATCACAGATTGAAGAAACTAAGTGTGTGTAGTTATTTAAGCCCTCATTGTCGACTGCAAAGCAACCTTAAAATTAAATGATTAATTTTGTTGACATTAAAACAAACTTACCCACTGGCCTTAATATTAGCAAACCATCATGTAGCTCTTATGAACATTCGCTGAATTTTTCGCACAATGAAACGCGTCTGAGTCATAAAAACGAGAACATTAATACAATGGCGGGGTACAATACGTCTTAGGTTTTTGAAAGGGTAGACTCACGATGTTCATGCCGCATTTATTTTACCCAAAATACTTTCAAAAGACACTTTGAAAATGCAAATGTTATGCTCTTAGGAACAGGATGTTTAGTATGCTTTCAGGGATAAATTAAAAATTGAAGCTGAAATTTGGGGTCAAAGCAATCGCAGCGAGTCTTCTCTCACTGACGAATGAGATTCGAACATTAATTACTGTCAAGTGTTGATTTTGTAAAGAGACAGAAACATCTCATTGCCTCGCTGCTACTGTTGACCTAGCAGCGGTGAGAGAATCAAATTAACAGCGCCTTTTTTTCCTATCCCCTCGTAAGAATACATAAATAATCCACTGAGAATACCGTAATTTGCAGCCCGTTTTTCGGCTTGATGTAAGAAAAAAGAAGTGAGTGTGGAAACAATTTTCTTCACGGACATCGGCTGCCAATTGCTGGTAGAAATAATAGCATCCTTCTGAAGTTATCTGCTTGGTCGGCAACACAATCCGCATCATTCTGCCCTGTTTTTATGCGTAAACCGGTTTTTGGTCAGTCTGCGAGTGCTGCTAAATAAAATGTGATTTTTTGAAAAACGAAAATGCCGACAGCCAGGCAAAACCAAGGCTGATACAGTGAAGTGAAATATCGTTTTAACTGGTCAGATTTGAAGAGAGAATGGTCGTTTTTAGGCAGATGGTTCCCTTGGACACTAAAAAGCAAAACATTTGGACAATGCTATCAAAATTACTAGATTGCATAAGAATTATCTCACAAATTTTCGGCTAGCCTAGTTCGACTTTTATCTCCCACTGTATAAAAATTTCGTGAAACCCTTTCAGATGCCGACACCTTCAAATAGGCAGGAAAACGAGCATTCTGGAATGAACGTCGTGCATTTCACTACGCCGATGGCAGGAATAACTTAACAAAGTATCCCGCCAAGTGGAAAGAAACGTATTTAGTCGTTAGGTTTAAGCACATGGAATGTTTCGTCTGCTTGGATAACTTCCGACTTCCTTCATTTGAGGCTTCATTTTATCTTCCTCTAGCCGATGAACTAAATTTCTACAGGAAACTGCGATAAGCTAGAGAGGAGAAGGTTAATCTTCACCGACATATTCACGAAATTGCATGGTTTCTTTACCACCTCAACGTAGGTGACAATCTGTGGTCATATTATATGTGTTCTTTTGTGCCCTACTTCATCCACCACAGAACGAGATTGTCAGGCGATTAATTTGAACGCTTGGGTCGTAGAATTCAAAATATCTCTCGGTTTAAGTGTAAAAGCCTAATGGAAATTCATTTTCTTTAAAAACTAATCTGCATATATTTTTCATTTATATCTGATAACTTTCCACACCAGGGCAGTTTATTATTGCCTGAGTAAGAAACAGTAGTCAAAAGGGCAAAAGTAGTGTAAGTAGTGCATCTCACAGGCCCCTAATTTCAGAATTGTCTCTTACAAAAACGGTGGTTATAAAGATATAATGGGGCTGTTTCAAATTGCCTGAGGTCCAACTTAACTTTCTGGATTTAGTTTAGTATAATCCGCGGCACGAAACACCGCGCACACCCTCAATGCACATGCAGAACAACTCAACCCCAGCGGCCGAATGAAACAAATTCAACTTAATTTTATATTTCATACTTCTACAATTTTTTTCCCTGCCTATTCTGTTGTCTTGCCGCCAAAATCCTTATAACCACCGTTTCCGTTAATAAATGCTGGGACTAGAGGTAGATCAGATGCACTACCTAAACAACATTTGCCGACAAACCTATTTTTGCGATTGGCTAAGTATTTAATCTAAACGTATGTAATGACCCCGAGTATGTTGCTGTGCAATAAAGAGAAATCTACCAGTTTTTCGATGATAAATAAGAACATCCAGCAATGGGAGATGTGCGTTAGAATCCGATTTCATAGAAAATTCGTCTCCTGGAAATGTTTGGTTAAACGTCGGTCAGAGCGAAACAAAATGCGTTTTTATTAATGAAAATAATAAGTTTTGAGTTAATTTTACGAAAATTTTAATATCTGGATTATGGCTTCAACTAAAAAAGTAATTCTTCTCATAAAATACCGAACATGCGTTAAATTTATCCCGACGTGCTTAAAGTCGGTAATTTAATTGATGCCAAGGCATGAACTAACTCAGTGTACCACAGGACTTACAGTGCTGGCTGCAATGATAGCTTTTTTGAAGTAAGCATTGTGTAACCTCTGCTTCTGTGAGATCCAATAGAATCACAGCCTACCAGAGGAAGCCTTAGTGCGCTTCCAGTAAAAGCAATGGCCTTTTTGACCTAAGTTGGTCAGCTGTTATATTCACATTTATGTCTGGTTATCCAAAATTTGCTTTTTGACCAGAATGAGCTAGCTGCGAAAAGTTGGTGGAGGAAGGCCCATAGTAAGCTGGTTTAATTGCGAGCACATATATTGACAGTGGATTTGACAACGACAAGAGAGACCGAAATGGCCGTTTCTGGCTTGTTAACCGTCATCAGCCAGTAATATCCAATTTTAAGGGTTGGAACCCTCAGGATTCGAACCCGGGACCTTTGTTCATTGAGTTTTATACTCTATCTCAGCACCGTGGGCTCGTTGCTTTGTTAGATGTGATCGTGAATATCATGGAACATGGTTGTGAACCCGATCTGTCCGGTTAGGGCGCATGCTTGTCCCGGAAGTGCCACTGACAAGTCAAAACTGATTCACTCTAATTACGGTTTTGATTATCAGCGCCTGTGGTTGTAAAGTAGGTGTGATTCACGTGTGATAACCTTTTGAGTCAAAAGTGAATTCTTTGTCAAAAAACGGGTAATTACAAGCAAACGCTATTAAAATGCTGAGTATTGATTCAAAAAGTTTTTAGACAGCACATGCAAAAAAGCTTTAACCTAGAAGAACTTAATACATTCTCAGAGTATTTGACTGCAGTTCATCAACGGTGTTCCTAGTCAGTGTCGCTGACAAAGATTTCCGTAGTTTGCGGATTCGGTTGCATTAGAACTCACGATAGCAATAATAAGGCTTAGGTACAAGGCTCTGACAACCTAACATAGAGGAAGACGACCGGGAACTGTGAGTTTAGTGCATTTGTGACCACGGGGAGTTGAGTCAACAGTAAAATAAGCGTCCAAATGATTTTAGCCTCCATCATCTCACCAAACTTAGGTCGTGGTTGTTATCCAGACAATAAAAAATGACAATGTCCTGAAATCGAAGGGCGAGCTGATATGGACTTGGCGGCTTTGTTGCAAGTATTTACCAATTACACTATTATCTAAAGCAGTTTAATGTGTTTCAAAGGACTCTGTCTGGTGTTGGGGAACTAAGCATTACCACTTTTTCTACCAATCGACTTATCTACTCACTGTAACAAATGGAATACGTGAATTCTAATACAGTAAATTAATTGCATGAGCAGGGTTATACAAGCTCAAAATTTGGGATCAGTCGCTCGTAGTAGTGTCGGCAAGCAGAAGGCTTCCCCAAATCATAAGTCAAGGAATACAGTGTTGGTAGAGAGAAATTTACTGCCGGAAAAGAGAAAACACTGTGCCATGCACCAACTGCCGGCTGCGGGTCCTCGCCAGATGTGTCCGCGAGGTTGTGTGGGTTAGTCAATCTTTGGCTGCGAGAAGAGTGCTCTATTGGCAGCCGCGAATCCGATGAGGCGGGAGTATCGATTACCTTTGTGCTGACGCGCGTAGGAAGCGAGTCAATAACTTGGACGATGCCAATAGCTTGCGAAATCGATGATAACGCATGTGTGTGAGCCCTGGCAGAGTGAAAACAGAATGAGCCAGTACAGAAAGTTGCCACAGATCCACCAAGTGAATACAAAACTTAGTACATGCGTTTAGGTGATTTTAATAAATCATCCCTATGAGGCTGCCGGGCATTACAAAATTGGTTAAAATTTATTATCAATATCAGTAAAAAGCCCTTATCAATCAAATGAGACAGGTGTATTCTTGCTTGATTACCGAGAAAATCGTGCCTGGACAATCAGCTTTTTTGTGTTAAAATCAGTAGATGCCATACAGCACAGGGGGTTGGAGTACTAATTTGAGCAAATGCGATAACATTTATGGCCCTCGGTTGGGACACGAGAGTCAAAGGGTTAGGGAATTAAGCTCTGCTTTTGATCTCTTGGATTTTTCTCCGGCAGATTAATTCATTGGCTGACCGCAGCTTAGGTGAGTTGGGACGATTTCATGTTTTTTTTTATGGAAGCCTTTAAAGCAGGTTAGACAGTAATTAACAGCTGAAAGAACGCGGGTACGTCTGGTGTAAAAATGGGGAATGTGTCGCAGTGCTTTGAGCGCAAGTAATTCTTGCTTGGCCTTCAAATTTAATTGCCTTCTTTGTTATCAATGATTTGCTGAGAACCAGCCTGTCGGCGCAGGTAAGTGTGCCTGAGAGGGCTGGCTGCAACAGGCGTCCGCAATTGATCCGAAACATATTCAACTCGAACTAACTATTTCAAAATTCGGTGAAATAATTTGTTCACATCTGCCAAGAAAGCCTGCTAAAAAGGATTTATTGACTGACTAATTTATTATGCGGATAAATAGAGTGACAGTTATGTGGGCCAATGTAGTCGCTCTACCCAGACCCACATTTTGCCAACAGTAAACAAGACTCTAAGTTCACATTGTACTGTGCCCGCAAATGATAAAAGCCGGTAGGCATGGTGGTACGGTACCTGATGGACAACGTGGGGGATTGCTGAAGACTGCCCAATGATCACAAGTTACGGTCTGGACGGAATGCTTCTCCAAACAGGAGCAATAAAAATAAGAGAAAAAACAGCTTATAGTCTTGTTTACCGTGCTTTGTGGCGGATACGGCTGAAATTTTAATATTGTGCACCATTAAACGGCCAAAGGGATGGCTAGTTTGAAATACTTTCCACCTTTATAAGACCATACCTTGAATACGCGATGCTAGTCTGAAAACTGTGAATTCAACAGGATTTCAACCTAATAGAGAGGAAGCAGCTGAAGCCCATAAACATAGTGAGATGCATAGGAGCACTGCCATTTGAGATCTGGCTCAATAGCTCTACCCTCTATCCGCTGAGTTAAAGACGGTTTTCCAGCGACTTGATACACACTTCCGAATCGTATGTGGCTTGGAATACGTCAGTTCATGTGCTGAGGTTTTCAAACTCGTCATCGTAACATAAAGTAGTCACCAAAGCTTACGCAATATGTCGACGTATGCGAAAGGTTGAAACTCTTTCACTACTCGGCATTGACTCAAGTTGTGATACTGATTATCGTGTAGACTATTCTGAAATCATGTCAGTCATGACAGGATGCGGGCGTTTCAACAAGCTTCGTGCTGAGCACTAGCGAAACATATCTATTGTAAAAATCACTACTTTTGTAGTATGCGTTCTTATCATCTGTTTTGACTGCCTTTAAAAACTCAAATATATTTTATAAAAAAACGTGCACAAAAAATATTTCTTGTATTTGTTTGATAGGAAATTACGCCTTCTTTAAACTTCATCCTCAAAGAAAGGGCAGCTTTTCGTTTTTAAAAAAGCTGCCCAATGTCCGAATAATTTTCGAACGTAGTGAGGGCTACAATCTAATTCAAGGTTTAAAAACGGCGCACTGTGTACATCCTGTCGAAGGAAAAGTACGTTTTCGCCTACAGTTTGAGGAAGAAGTCACAGTTGTCACAAAATATTGAAATAAATGTGAAACATATTTTTGCAGTATAGGTAGCATTAATTAATTGACGGATACGATGTTTTAGGTACAAACACCTCACAATTATCAAAGGCTCATAATGGGCAACGTTTTGATAAACGAAAGCCACCCTTTCTTTGAGTTTAAAGTTTAAAGAATGCACAATATGCTATCAAACAAGTACAAGAAGGATTTTTTTTGTACGTTTTCCATAAAATATGTTTGAGTTTATAAAGGCAGCCAAAATAAATAATAAAAAGCATACTACAAATGCAGTCATTTTTACAAAAGATATGTTTTGCTAGAGTTCAAAGCGAAGCTCGTAGAAAAGCCCGCATCTTGTCATCAGTATCAGTATCAGTATCAGTATATTGAGGGTATGTAGGAAAAATTCCTTTGAGTGCCCTATTTGTACATATGTGCAGTGGTAGCAAAAAATTTGTTGCTTAGACTGTTGGCGAGGCCAGTTGTCCTGAGTCATAGGATGAAAATAGGAGCAGACAGTGAAAAAAACTCCTCAGGGATTTTTAGGAGAAAAACTGTCGCCCTTGTGGGGGTAATGCGTGGGATTTAGGAGAAAAAAGGGGGTTCCCACTGGGGAGGGGCATTGCAAAGGTTCCCAGGATCATCACCGTGTGGAAGCCACGTCCTGATTCTTCCTTGCTGATTGCAGAATCCGCCACGGAACTGGAAAAACAGAGGCATCCGTCCAGATCGTCGAGAGTCCGCTTTGGGTCGAACCAAGGGTGACTGTTTAGACCGGCAGGTCTATCTGATAAGATCGCCAGTGGGTAATCATGGTACGCAGATAGCCAAGTAGGGTAGACCGCGGAGACCTTCGCATGAGGCTATGCGTGGGAGGGCGTTATAAATAGCAAACGTGAATGGATATAAAAAATTAATACTACTGAAAAATTGGAAGTAGCATTATTGTTATTGCAAATTGTCAGTTCCGATCCATCGTGCACTGCTATATCGATCCAGTTTTTGCTTAAAACCCTCTAGCGATTCCGACATAACAACATCCTGAGGGAGCGTATTCCACGATCCGACCACCCTTTTTGAAAAGAAGTGTCACCTTTAATTTGAGGGGATGACCCCTCAGATTCGTGGTCGTTGCTAATTCGAAAAATGATTTCAAAAAAGAGTACACGATAATCAGTATCACAACGTGAGTGAATGCCGATTAGCGAAAGAGTAACAACCTTTCGCATATGTCGACGCATGTTGCGTACTTGTATCTGTACCTGTACCTGTATCTCTTCAAAAAATTTGTGCCCACTAGGGAGAGTGGGTGAGTAAGTTTCTTTCTCTGAGCCGGTTGTAGAACTTTGGAGCAGCCTAGATGATTGCTCTTTTTAAAAGTGTGTCGTTATTCAAACACTGACTTGATATCCACATGGTGCAGTGTAATGCGGGTAATCTGACTAAACTTTAACAGCCAGCGAACAATGTGACTGTGCCTCCATTCACCCGACTGCAATTTCAGAATATTGTTGCTCTTTTCCAAGATTTTTATATGAAACCTAGGGGTTTAAAATGTGTAAACCTATTTTGTTCAGGTACATGGACTGACTGAACGATGACCTCCTCGTGCATAAATCCAGCACACTGTTTGACCTCAAATATCGTTCCTTGAAAGCGTGAAGCATGAATTTACAAAAGGACTGTTAACTCTGCCTCTGACCTCCTGATTCCGGCCAAAAGGAGCCAAGATTATGCAACAGAGCCCTCCGGCAGGGAGGCCAGCAATGCATTTTAAAGGCTTGATTTAGGTATTTGTTTTAATAAGTTTTACAATCGCCTTATATTAATGATTTAACATGTTTCATCTAAAGAATACACGATTATCGTTTGTTCGACCATATCATGTTATTTTATCTAAAAAGAACCCAGGATGTATATACTTGCAAAATATACGTCCAACCTCAACATCTTTTTCCAGCGGAATACCTGAAAATCACAGTTCCAACGGCCTGTTAGTCATGAAATTAAATTGAAAAGCATATCGATGACTGAATTTGAAGGTAAGTCCTCAACATAAGCCTTGTGTTTCTGTTGAACAGCACCAGCTTGTCCGGAACAATCGCATAATATATATACTCCCCAGCAAAGTCAGGCTGGTTCAGATCAGTTAAGAAAGTGACATGCTGCTTTTGTGCTAGAAAACAAGGAATTATATTCAATGGTTCTTCTTCCTGCTCTTACTGAGCAAGTGACGCATTTCTTTTCACCAAGAATGGTGAAAATAAAAAGGTAAAACGTTCCTTCGTCTGCTTTTTCGAATACTTAGCTTAAAGTATTAAGAGAAAGCTCTAATCATATAATTCTAACGAATTTACTCTGTGTAAAAGCCAATATTTTACAGCCAAAAGTTACACGAACTTATAGGTGGGACTGCGAAAAACTGTCCTAGATAACAGTAATACATTGTTATTTCCGGCTGAATAAGTTTGGAATTTTCCGCATCCCTTCTCCAACCAAACTCCTGTCCGACCTGCAAAATGATTGATTACCTCTTTCGAAGGTTATCCACTTCTCCCCGTGGAATGCTGGCCGCCCATGACTGACTGACTGCACAACCTCTTGGACCCTTCCTTCGATTTTCATATTTGACACTTTTACACTGTCACCTTTCCCATGGAGATCACCGGGAGGTGACCTGCCAGCTTTCCGTTCCCCCCTCTTGACCCAACTGCCGCGGCTACCCCAAGAACCAATCGTCCCGCCACACCCCGTCGCTGACGCTTTCATATGAACTCTGTTCATGACCCTCACCCCCGTTTGCGCTGGTGTTTCACCCCTATCCTGATGCTACGTGATTCATATAAAAGCGGAGCCACCCCTTTCCCTCATAAACAAACACAAGGATTCTCAAGACCAGTTTCGTCCTGTGTGGCATTATTCTTTAAGTTGTGTCGTTCTAATTATAGACTCCCTTCGCTCTTAACTAAGTGTGTCCATTGTTGAGGCTTATGCACAATTTATCCTATACTATATTTGCTTAGTAGTACCGTATCACTTTGATAGTTGTTATCACTGGTTTTGGCGTACGCATGTCTGCTGGATACAGTCGGAGAAGTCAAGAGACGAAATGTGCTTCTTTGCGTATTTTTCTGCTTAAAGAGTTTAAAGTTAAGAGAAACTGTATGCGAAGATGTCTTTCCCAATCTTTAAAAATTTTTTTTATGCGACGTAAAGCTATTGAAAAAAATATAATCAAGAGCTTTTTCCTTCAAATTTTCTGCTCTGAAGTCTAAGCAATGTTTTGCCCAAAACAACAAAAAAAGCATCTAGTGATGGCTATCTCTTTTACCACAGCCGTATTTTGCACAAAAATGTCACGAAAATTCTTCTCAATAGGCATCTGCTATTATTTATGCTCATGTGATAAGACACTTTTTGTGCGATCCTCTTGACGTAAATAGACAAATTAAGAAACATGGCGAACAAGAAAAAGCGGTTTCAGAAATATTTTACAATTTGATGCTAACACAATTTATGCTCACCTGTTAGGACATAAAATGGTTTGCCGAGGTTAAAAAGACAACGTTTTTCCTTCTGTGATAAAAAAATAAGTATATTCTTGGTAAGCGTATTTTTGGGTCTTACATTCCATAATTTTTCATCTTAGAGTAAACAATATCAAATTCATACAAGTGCGTCAGGGAATCAACCTTTTCCGTGTTTTGTTAAGACTAAGTTAATTTAAAAAATGTGTGTTACTCGCCAAACGCATGTTTAGGACAGTAGTTACTTGCATACATTATTGTTTTAACATTTAGTATTCACGTTTGGTTTAACCTACAAATAGACTTATACCACCATTTGCAACAAAAAATCGTTCAGGATATCATATAATAAAAGTACACGTCTTCACAATAACTCACGTGGTACTTTCTGAGAGGCTGACTAATCTTTTGGTAATTGGTTAGAAATATCTAAAAAGGCAAATTATTCCATGTCATTTAAGGACACTCTGAAGTCCAGCGGAGTATAAATTCGCCAATAGGCCTACGTTTTCTGCATGTCCTAGACACCGACCGACGCCTTGACATGTGACTCTATAAAGCGTGGAATCTTGTGATTTAAATATCTAGAAAATCACGCGATATCAATTTTTGCGTTACTTAAGTACAAATGGAACAATGGGCAATAAAAAACATCGAATTCACATCACGGCAGTTTTGATCATATGACAGAAAATTGGACAGTTAACTAAATACCGGAATTCGTTTAACACCTATTCGTAAGATTGAACTAATTATGATCTGAAGAGGGTGGGTGAATGTTTAATTGCTCCTGAAAAATTTTATTACCTCATTAAACACAAAGGTATTTTTTATTCTATCTGATTTGAGGTCGTTTTTAATTAGGACGGTTAGGACAGTTTATAAAGTTAAAGCAGTTGGTCTCTTTGCTTTTTTTATTTGTTCATTTTTGCTGCGAGTACGATGTCAGCTACACACAACGCGAGCAATTGAATATCTTGTAAATTTTAGGTAGATCTTACCGATGGCTGTTCGTGCGTGTAACAGCTGCAGGTTTGTGCTGCTATGTTATTTTTGTGGTCTTCCTGTTCAATCTATTTATTTTCCATTTTTTATTCACAATAACTGGAGGAAATTTCTTCTGAAAGTTCTGCAAGTAACTTCAAAATGTACTTCATTTTCCTCTTTGTCTTTCGTTCTTGCTCTTATTTCACCTGTTGCGTCACCCACTGTAATTGCTCTCTTTTCCCATTTGAAACAGCAAAGAGTGAGTGTGAAGCAAGTCTTTGGTTAGACGTTTACGGTTTGGTCGAAAAATGTGATGGGGAGATTTTCGCAGCGCTTAATCATTCCCAACGAGTACGTTTTGAAAGGAAATGTTGTTGTTTTGCCCATACTGTGTTGCATGCTTATTGCGTGTGCCAGAAATGTGGTTCGCCAATGTTTGATTCGAAGTTTAACATTTAAAGTAAGGTCGTGGCGCAATGTCTTCATGACCAGCCCTTCTTAGATTGGACAAAATCTTATTGAGAAGATTTGATATTATGTCTGCCAAATTTCTCTGCCTCTGCGCATGTTATGCATAGCCTGTCAGAATAAGTGAGTCACCACTGCGAAAGTATATACAAAGATTAATTTATCGTTATAATGGAACAAGAAAGTACATGCACCCTCAGGATATCTAGCAAAACACGTACTTAAAGTCATGCGACACAAGTGAGTCTCCTTCTTATTACTCAAAACCGACCGGAAACGAAGAGTAGGAGAGCTAAAAGCTGTTATTTGACTGTCAGAGCTTGTCCGAAAGTTAGGTGAAAACGACAAATGAGTAAAGATATCTCTGAGAGTTATTTTCACACAAAGCACATAAAATGAAATCAAAACGAGGGCTGCAGAATTCGCTGAACAATTTCTTTAAGTGTAGTCAATTACAAAATATGTCAACCATTAATAGCTTGGCTTTTAACAACCTTCAGAAAAGAATTTTTTCAGGGATAAATAATGTTGTGCTTACTTCGCCCTTTTCGTTTGATGACAGTATAGACGATATAATTTAGGAATGCAAATGACCATCGCGGTGTAAGATTGTTTTGAGATGCTTTACAGATTTGTCATTGTTTTCAACGACAAAACATTTCATATAGTTTGGTATAGTTTAGTATTTGTAGAGAAGTAGGCAACGCCTTTGAAGACCCTATTGAAAACAGTATGCATGAAACATCCAACATAAAATATGTCACTATAAACAGTGAGTAACATATATAAATGTACAAATGTTAACGTGTGCGTGTGCGCAATCAGGATAGTCTCATATGTACATAATATATCGAACATAAAATGTGTTACTGTAAAATAAAAAGAAGCGTATATACAAATGTAAATTTTTTTCTATAGGCATTTCCGGGGCGTAAATTATTCCTGCTTCCTTGTACGTATGAATGGTAACTGTTAAGTAGATGTTCATCCAGTTTCCGTTTAAACGCATCTGTGGAGTTTGCCATTGTGACCTTTTTGGGCAGTCTGTTCCAGTCACCGATGACTCGTTGTGAGAACGACTGCTCGCGGACCTATAGATGAGATAGGCTTCCCTGCAGTTTGAGGAAATTCCCATGAATTTGGTTGAATTGGCAAAGGCGAAGAAGTCAACAAATTTCAAGGCACACTCCCAATTCCTCATGAGGCAGTACGTCTGTATGAATACGCCCTAGGATTTTTCTATACTCAAGGGAAAAAACGTTAACTGCTTCTAGTCTTCATTCATAAGATAAAGACTTTAGGCCCTTCACATTTATTGTTGCCGTTCGTTGAATTCTTTTCAGTATCTGGTTATCTTTGTGCATCAATGGTCGGCACGCCTGAACGCCATACTCCAGATGTGAGCGAATAAATGTTCCATAGATTTTGCCGAATAGTTTTTTATGTCTATGTCGACAAAAGTTCGCTTCATGGCAAACGGAACACTGTTCGTCCTCTTGGCAGCCCTAGCACACTGTAAATACGGCTTCAGGGATGGCACAGATCTTTTTGTTCATGGACGTTCGACAGACACCTTCCATCGTGTATGTAGTTGTGCGAGTCATCTGTTGCGCTCAATTCCTTCGTCTGGAGCCGCAATGTGACACACTTCTCAACGTGAAAAATAACGAGAAGGGGTATAGGAAAAATGATGTAAGTGAGTGTTTTGATAGCCAGAGTCCAAGCAGAACGTAAGGCTTTCTTGAGGTATAAGTAATGGTTTTTTTCTTCGCAGGGTATAATATCTTAGCAGTTTAAAATTTGCGGTGTCAGGGACATTCAAAGATAATGTTTTGCGTATGTTTGATTTTTCTTTAACGCTGCAATTACATTTTTTTATTTGAGTTCTCTTATATTCTGCGCTTTTCATGTTTGACGGCTTTGCATAGACTCGCTATTCAAATTGTTTGGCCCGCTGTTAATAACATTACAGTAGATGCAAACTTCCATGAATCAGATGGTTAGCCCAGCAGAATCATCACAATATATGTAAAAAAACAAGCAGACAAATTCCGCTCAGCAGCTTAGCAAAATAAGGTTCCCTCGCTGGAATTAGAAGATTATTTATGGACATTTTGGAGTCTTACTCGAAGTCATTATTAACATGAACAGCTGCCTAATATTCTCTGATGATAGATCAGGTAAGTTTTTTGAAAATTCAGTTTAACAAACTTATTTTTGCAGCAGTTGCACGCTTTTTGTATGTGTACTGAGGTATTTATCATTTCAAATGTCCCCTATGGAATGCTTTTGGCACCATTTGTGCTCTATGGGACAAAACTTCATAAATTTCGAGATCGGGTAACTAAGCTAAATAGAAACAAGTAAAGGATCGTCATTGGCTACCAACGCAATCTTCGGTAACATTCTGTAAAGCTGAAAAAAATTAATATTTTTGACCGAGCAAACTGAGCAGTTCATTGCCTTATTATATTAATGCTCTGACTGAGAAGGTCTGCATTTCAAGCCAAAGGAACTTCTGTTATATCTGGAAAGGTAAATTCTGTCTACTGTGAAACGCTGAAATTAAAAGTAATCAGTCACGTCCTCATGAAAATAGCTTTTTTATCTGGCACCTTACTTTTTCAGTAATAAAAAATCTACTTATCTGAGGAGTGACCCAAAACTCTTCGCTGTACTACAGGGAAGATAGTAGGTGGTGAATGATGCAAGCAACAGTAATGAAGGTATTTTACTTGGTGGTTTTGCGCATATTTGGTCACATTATTCTGTTTCACTGAGTGGATTTAATTCTGAAAAAGCCTTCAGTATGGTTAACAGCATTTGTAGTTCAGTTAATTGAGGGTGATAAGAAATAATGTTGGGCTTAATTGGGAGCAACCTTATATTTTCTATGCTATTACATACGACAGATCCACAGTTTTTATTCATATACATTATGTTATAGGAAAAACCCGATATTAAGTTAAGCAAGTTAAAAAATATATCCCTTCCAGCGCTGGAAAATTTAGCCCGAAACTACTTCAATGCAAGTAAGGCCAATTTAAAAAAATTGCTTTTATTTTTACAAAAGGGAACATTATAGTTTCAAATACTACTTTTTGCTAGAGTGTGAAGTTTCTTTAGCCACAAAACGACCAAACAACAACTTTTTGGGACCTAACGGAAGCAGACCATATCAAGTATCTTGGAAATGATGTAGAACAGGCCCTGTTGAATGTAACTCATGCATATTTATATGTTTTTGTACTATAATAATTAATTCAAGATCTTATAGTATATTTAGTGACAGGTTTTTGCATTCGCAAGCTAAGAACCCTGTGTCTAAGAAATATTCTATGATAAAAAATAAACTAATATAAGGAAAACAATGTGTTCTTTTTCCTCCAGCCAATACTTATCATTTATTCTTTGGTAAATTAAAAAGCTTGTTCATAATTTCAATTTCAATTTTTATAAATTCCTGGAAAAAGGCACCATGCACGGATATTCGCCAGTTGTATATCCAATAACAGGAATGTTAAAAGAGGTTTACTAGTATATAAACCTTAATGGTCTTAGGAATAACAATATGAGACTTTTGTTGTGGAAGTTCCTTTTGCTCAACAGTGCGGTTTGATGGTTTGGGGGATTGAAAGCTATGGTCCGAATGCACATTTTCATCTTAACTAATATCCAGTATCTCATTATTTTAGGTTAGGGCTCTTAATATATATACGAATGGGGGACAAGCTGTTTCGACCACAATCCTGCGAGATGGCCAACAGGATGGGAACGCGGGTGAACACGAGCCCACGCCGATAAAAGACGACGGTGACTTTGACTGCCGGGTCGCTAGCAACCGAGAGGTCAACGCGAACATGGCAACCGCAATTTGCATCTCAAGGGGAAGGTGTGAACGCGACATGACGTTGGCCGGGCCCAACCTACGAACGATGCGCACCCGATCAATGGCAATTATCCCGCCAACGCCACCACCCCCGGATAAGACGAGCCCGCAGCCGCATGACAACAGGCATCCCCATGCCTAGCTGAATTTTACCTATAAATACTGTGATTGTTCGTGCATTTACCACCTTTGACAATGGAAGCTTGTCTGATTCCGAAACGTCAGGACATTAAATCCTTGGTTCCTGTGATCGCCTTGCCTTCTCAATTATGTCCAGGAACACGCATTTTCGCTTCTATCAGCAATATATATATATATATTCTAAAAGGTTTTCATATAAACGTCCAACATAAACTTTATACATAGACAAAAGCTTGACAGCACTAAAATGTTCCGAAATTTACCCGCATTTTCACGTCTATCTGTATGTAATTGTAGTTTAGTAAAGGCACTTTTTTAATATTTTGACTGAGAAAACGTTCTATTTTAATAAAGAAAGCAGTCAGGTTTTGCACTCACCTTAGGAAAAAATGTGAATTTATTGCCTTATTTTTACGTCTTTTTTATGTCCACGCTTCTTGGAGAGTATAAAGCAGATATATTTTTCTTTACGAAAAAAAGTATTGGCACATATTCAAATGTTGCGCATTTCTCTTTATAAGAGTTCTTAAATGCGTTCATGTCAGTATGCGAGTAATGATAAATGCTTTGAAAACTAAAGCCTTTTGCATGCACCCTTCGCCAAACTGCACAGTTCTCATCATAAAAATATGCACAAACAAGTGTAGGAGAGCCTTTACTAATTTTTTCTGGAAATTAATTTTTCTCTCTTAATTGACTATGGCGGAGGAATTTCTTGTTTATCAAATGCTGTTAAATCACTAGTTGATAGATGCAGCAAAACTTAATAGCATACAAAACTTGCTGGATTAATCTTCTTTTTTCTCGGATAATTTTTTTCAATTGGAGTACATTCCTTCGCTCCGAGGAGGGAATTATCGAACAGATAGAACGACTGACCTAATTATTTTTCCAAAATTGGTGCGTTTGCTACATAGCAGCATCATGCTTAGGACTAAAACGAATTATTAGTGAAAGGGCAAACCATTGCTGTGGCTGTGCAAAGACCTGGATTCAATGCTGCACAAGCGCTTACATACGTAAAAAAATGTATCCGAACCCATCGAAAGAAAGAAGAGCGAACTCGCGCACTTACTTTGGGTACCCAAAAGGTTGATTATTTCAATAAAGATAAAAGCTGTCTAAAAATACCTTGTATTTTTCCTCATCAGAAAAGTAAACGTGGTGCTGATGGTTGGCCTTAAGGTTTTCTTAGAAGCTAAACTAGCGTATTTACCGTCTTCATCCCTTGACGTAAACATCTCTTTGAACTTACCAAGAAAAATAAATAACTATTATGAAACCAGAATTTTCCTTAAATGCTCTGTTGTCTTAAAATGAATATATAAGTAAAAGAACGAAAAGTAACATGCATTCTTGGATTTATTTTCTGCAGAAAATAAGGGATTCTTGCATAATTATTTGAAAAATTTATTTTAAGGAGAGCACTAAAAGCCCGGGACTCAGTGTGCATGTTTCTATACAGAAAGCCTGGGGGGTGCATGCGGAACCATTTCTAGTCAAACACCATATTTATATATCTACTGATGTAGAGAAGTATTGATTCCCTATGAGTTTTCATCTGGATCCACGGCCATAAAAGATCCACGACAGAACGAATTATTTTTATATTGTAAATGCATCCTTATCACGCAAAACAATGTTGAACCTGTTGTGGCAGGACGGGATATTCATCACGCTAGACGGATTGTAAGACAGGATAAAGTATTTCGTTTGGTTTTATAAATCAACTCTTAAGGATAGAGGGCCTCATAAAACGGTAACTCCTAAGCACTCCCCGTGACACCCTGTGTTGCCTTTGCGCTACAATGAAATTGGATTCTGAGTGTAATCACAATCAAGGAGGCATATAGCGATGAATTATCAAAACACAACGAAACCGGAATGGTTATATT
The DNA here is from genome assembly GCA_036362985.1 of Ligula intestinalis. NCBI lineage: Eukaryota > Metazoa > Platyhelminthes > Cestoda > Diphyllobothriidea > Diphyllobothriidae > Ligula > Ligula intestinalis. The sequence goes on along the minus strand of JAYGXS010000001.1, from coordinate 86,483,076 downwards.
GAAGCCTTTTTATCATTCACACACAAAGTTTAGACCTATGACCTTCTAATCCAAATAATATCTGGAAAGATGGCTGCATTCTTTGACCTTTATTTGATCCACGGCTTACTGACAATGGCTAATGAGCCAACCACCAGATTCTTGGTATTCATTTTTCTGTTCAGCAGCGTCTTCCATTTGATTAGACTGCTCATATTTAAATGCCAAGATGTTGGTCTGAAAAAAGGAAAAAATCGCTTTCCTGTGAATGATTTTCTATTTTGCGCAATATTCCCCAGGGAGTATGATGCGTAAACGTGGAAAGTAATCACGCTTGAGAAGCCGCATCCAAACGGAAGGATACATCTCAACGCGCGTCACAGTCTCGTGGCATGATAACATATAGTAATTTGCCACTCGTAAGTGAAGAATATCACTTGAGTCGCGATCCACTTCATTTATGATTTTCCCGGTCACCATCAGCCATTCAAAGTAGCTCTTACTCCCTGAGCTACGCGACTTTAAGATACTACCTGTGCAGAGTAAGTGCACACACAGAAGTTTTGCGGTCAAATATTGTCCAAGTGAGTTATTATAAAAACACACAAGAATCGAGCTATTTTAAATACTCAGTTTAAGAGTACCGGCTTCCCAAAAAATGGTCTATTTCTAATTGTTTTCATATGTTTATTTTAATTGAGAAAACAAAGCTGAAAGCATAATTACTTCATATACAGTAGTTTTAAATCGTATTTTTGAATTCTATTAAACTTTAAAGTTCAGTTTCAGTTTTATGCAACATCTTCCAAGCCTTGATTTTGCAGTTTAACTACGTTTTTCAAGCCGATTTTACTTCGCACTATCGGAAATTTATTATGCTTTGAAACACACTTAGATGTTTCTGTCAAAGATCACCTGCTGTCATCGTATATGTCTAAGAACACGAACGTGGCAATTTTGCCCAGAAGTGTAAACTGACGTTGCAATATCATTTAAATATTCTAGTGATCAAAATATTCCGCGCAGTTTTTTGTGTCGATTAAAAGCCTATTTTGAGTTGACCCAAGTGTGAAAAACTCTAGGCATTTGGCGGGATTTGAACCCGCGCATCAGAGAAAGCCTTTGCCGGAGGCTAACGCTCTACTGCTAAGCTACAAACGCCCGCTTCACGCCATGAGTTTAATCACACTTGGATCGATATTACCCGCTCAACTTTTCGCTCATATGGAATCCACCAATACGGGAGAAAGTTGACTGCCCAAGCAGGATTTCCTAAACAATCATCTAGAATCCACCAGAATGACTGCTAGGCTGACTTAATTATTAAGTTGGTTTGGCAGATTTGATTAGCAGTAGAGCGTTAGCCTCCGGCAAAGGCTTTCTCTGATGCGCGGGTTCAAATTCCGCCAAACGCCTAGAGTTTTTCACACTTGGGTCAACTCAAATTAAGCAAATCTACCAAACCAACTTAATAATTAAGTCAGCCTAGCAGTCATTCTGGTGGATTCTAGATGATTGCTTAGGAAATCCTGCTTGGGCAGTCAACTTTCTCCCGTATTGGTGGATTCCATATGAGCGAAAAGTTGAACGGGTAATATCGATCCAAGTGTGATTAAACTCATGGCGTGAAGCGGGCGTTTGTAGCTTAGCGGTAGAGCGTTAGCCTCCGGCAAAGGCTTTCTCTGATGCGCGGGTTCAAATCCCGCCAAACGCCTAGAGTTTTTTACACTTGGGTCAACTCAAATTAAGCAAATCTGCCAAACCAACTTAATAAAAGCCTATTGCTAGGAAAAATCAGCAGCTGATGTCAAACCATCGGTAATGCTACCTGAGCATAAGAATACATGTCAATCATTATATGACAGTCGGTTTTGACTTGCGCTCCAAAGCAGATTGGTGCCGGGACGACGACTTGCACTGGATTATAATGATAGGAGACATGCGCTTCGTATATACTCCAACCTCCGCCTCTCACCTAGGCACGGTGTCAAGACAAAGTCAGAAATATATGGGATGCAAGAGGTCGCGCGCCCACGGGTCGTGGGTCACCACAAGCAAGGAGAAAACAGCAACATTGGGTGGCTGCTCGGAGCCTACCTGAGCGGCAGTGTCATGCAGACTGCATAATGAAGAAGCCATTGCAGCTTCACATCCAGTTCATTAGTCAGCCGCTCCAAACAACATCATAGACTGATCACAATGCTTGGGTTATCCCGTCAGCTGGGATTCTATCAATCCCCGACTTTTGGTCCAGAGTGATAGCTTCAAGCGTGTCACATTGTTTATAGTGAGACAATTGCGCTGAGTCATTGACTTCATACCTTCAGCACCAGTGTCGTGCCTAGGTCCGAGTCTCTCGCTTGCTTGGTGTGGATGGATGTAGTCGCTGCCATGGTCGGCGAATACGTCAGCGCATGTTCACAACCAAGAGACAAAAACGAGCCGTAGCCGCTTGCCTCTCCACAATTGACTCTACTTGGAGCTTCTACCCAAGTATAATTGACAACTATTTACTAGCACAAGCCGACCAGGGATGCGTATAATATACATAGAAAATCACTACAAGTAATTCTTATTACTGTTACTGAAGTAACAAATTACCGTGTTTAAGACTTAATGGGGCAGCTGATTATTTCGAAAAGGCCGGTTGAGGTGAAGAGTTTTCTAAAGTAAACTCTTTTAACTCATTTCTCTTCAAAGCGATCACTTATGCATCACCATATTTGCGTAGGAGCAGGCTTTCCGTGCAGATCGTCCTTTTAATCAAATTTTTAAAAAAGGGAAAACACTGTCTTTTCCGATGTCTGTTATTGGACACCCAAACCCCTTTAAACAGCGCAGAACTGAGATCATGGCATAGTCGATATTCTATCATAAATAACATTGCATATTTGAACTGGATCCTTAAATAAACTAAATTATGCGTGGCTGCGTCAGGCAAAGAAATTAGATAAAATACCCTATTGAACTATGCACCAGAACATTATTCAGAGACTTTATAGAAAGTAGGTTAATGCATATTTTCAGCACTTTTTCTTTACAATAATGCATATGCATAAACGAGCAGGAGTTAAACACTTGCGTCGTTCAAAGGCGATTAAGCTTCGGAAAGCAGTTGAAGGTTTTAAGTCCTTATGAAGATTAGGCAATCAAAAGTCCAACCCCTCGCACATGCAAGAATATCGTGCAGGTCCGCCATTTGCCAAGCTGATGTTGCCATATTTACATTACTACTATTTCTATTTGCCACTTAATCTCCATTTCTGATTATTCTTCTTCCACTACACTGCAAAGATCCAAGCACGTACTGTATATTAACTAACGTGTGCAAAATACCAAAATCTGTGAATAACTGATTACCATTTGCAAACAGACATTAAAATATGAACGAATAATTTTAAATATCAATCATAGAAGTTATGCAAATTTAAAACTTGAATGAATATAAAAAGTTAGATCACTTTGTTCACAATAAGCAGCTCAGCAAACAAACTTCATGAAAATCTGAATTGTCACTGTAGATGTGGCTACTAAATACAAATAAAATTTCCCGCGGAGATCGTTAACATAACATGTTGTGCTTATCAAAATAATCTTCATTTCAGAAGATAAATTAGCAAACGTAAGTTTTTTCGATGTATCCTCGTCAAGATTTTTCATTCATACGAAATGAGAAAACTATGCTGGTTGGTGGATGTAGTGTTGTTTTCAGGGTCTGTTCGGGGAGGGGCTGAGGATGGAAAAAATTGAGCTGAAAATGTAAGCAGAGTTCATTTATGTCATTATCATGTAAATGTGAGCGTCTGATGAGAGCTGATCGAGAAAAGCGTATGTTCGCTAATTTATCTTCATAAATTTAAAATGGGCATTTTTGCAAAGCTAAAACTTTTGTTTCGTCAAATTTCTCCGTGCACATGTTTCTTTATACATTAAAATTACTATCAACTCATACGTGAGGGCCAATTTTCTTGTTTATATTAGTGTTCTTTCTTAAAGCTATGGAATCGCACGATTTGTTGGTCCATATCATGAGGAAAAATCGAGTTATGCGTAACCTGATTTTCCTGAAATCCTGCCTCTTTTTCTTCTAAATACAAAATTTAACATTCAGGTTTCTTTTGTAAGAAGGTTTTCTGAGCAGTTACTCCAAATATCAGGAGTAAATATACAAGAACCCACTCACTCTTATTATAAATACGGTACTCAGTGGGCTAGGCCATCTTTTTCAGCCTCAGACGGTCAACTGTAATTCTTTTCAAACTGATTAAATATTTGAGCAATTTGGCCATTTGCATACTCTCTAGGATAATAGGGATAACATTATATACAAGTTTGCGCTGTCGAGACAAAAAATAACCCACTTTAAATTCGTTGGCTGAATCCGAAATGCACAAATGTAGTGTATACTGCCGCCTGAAAAAATTTGTGAGGCTTTACTTTTTTCTGCCAAGCAAGCCTATTTGGTTAAAATCAAATCAAAAATTAAAGTTGTGACATTCATATGGACAGTTTGACTACGGCATCTTCACATCGCCTCACTTCCGGGATCACTGAGTCTGTAATCTGTGAGCATTTTCTTGCAGCTTATGACTCTTCTTTCGAGTCCATACACCTTGCGTGCCAGAGTCGATATTTCCAAATTAATGGCTTCTTTTAAGATTCCGATGAAAAAAATTGAGGAGGAAGACCTGAACGGAACTGCGACGCGTATGAAATTTGTGATCTGAAGTTTGTTCTTCCGTCAGCAACTGAGGTGAGTTCTAAGCTTGGCCTACTTTTTTTATATATTTGCCATATTTGGAACCTTCGCTTTGCATTTCCCCAGATAATGAGATAGGTCGTGTACTTCCGAGCAGAGAGGCAAGTTAGAGTGAATTTCTTCATAAGTTTATTTTATTGCCACGCCCTCCGAAGAGAGACGCAAGTGAATAAAATTGGGATTGGGATATTTGTACATAGGATGGACATGGTTTAAATGTGTTTTTAGTTCAGGTACCGCATTCACGACCACTTCTGCCCAACTGGACATTCTTTTGCAAATGGAAAACGATATGTGTGGAAATGGAGAGTATGGAGATGGAATCCAGGTCCTTCTTTTGTGTCACCTTCTATTGGTTGACAGGCAATTCTGGCTGTCGCGCCAATGGTCACGGGAAAATGCAATTTTTACAATTTATTGGTATATTAGTGCATTTTTATGATTACGGTTGAAACAGATGATGCTTCCTCTCACGGATTCTCAAAAAACGTGACTGCAGGAACATTTCATTTCATTTTTTACAGCGTCTGCTGAAGTATCATAAAGCAATCGTTAGACGAAAGAGCTGTGAGGCAATGGTAGGCGTGCGTGGAAAGTTAAATCGTTGGACCTCTTTCACAGATGTGAGAATATTATTCTAATATGGCAGTATTTATAGAGACTGTTTCTCCAAACTCTACAAAAACAGACCGTATCACACAAACAGAAGTGACTCGGTAGATAATAAGTATCTTAAACGCATTGTATGAAAGAGTTTAACTAAGTTGAGCTTCTGACGATATTAAATTCGTATGATCAGCAATAGAAGAGATAAGTAGCCTCAGGAGGATTCGAGCACACACCAGAAGGAAGATAGCTTTTTGCAGTCGAATTTCTAGCCAAGAGGACTACGAGGCACCCATGATTCCATTCTTCAATGACAAAAAGAATATGAAAACTAATTCTCAAAGTAAGCAAATGTGCCTTTTCGTGAAATATTTTCTCGTTTCAAAATAGCTACTTATACAGCATTGCAAAATTTAGGTTATTGCAGAAATAAAGATATTGCAATTACAGCAAGATGCCAGCTTCAAAGAACCTTACTTCTTGGGATCTGCAAAACTTAACACTTTAAATGATCAATTAAGCAGGATGATAAACTTATGCTTATTTTCCCTGTTGTGGGAATTTAACACGCCATTTTTGTACTTATGGCATTAAAATATTATTCCGTGCACTCATTTGGTGTCATGTACACTTTTTTTCAAATTGTATATAGGTCAGTATAGTTCAGTACATTAAGGGTAGTAGGCAATGCCTTTAAAGACTCTATTGAAAACAGTATGCATGAAATAATCAACATAAAATATGTCACTATAAACAGTGAGTAACATATATACATGTACAAATTTTAACGTGTTCGTTTAAACAGTCAGAATATTCTCGTGTGTACAGAATATATCCAACATAAAAGTGTTACTGTAAAAAAGTGAGGAGCATATAAAAATGTAAAGTGTTATCTATAGGTATTTTTGGGGCGTCAATTACTTCTGCTTCCTTGTTCATATAATTGATAACTATTAAGTGTATTTTCATCCAGTTTCCGTTTAAACGCATCTGTGGAGTTCGCCATTGCGATCTCCTCGGACAGTCTGTTCCAGGCACCGATTACTCGTTGTGAGAACGACTGCTTGCGGACCTCTAGACGGGATAGGCTTCCCCGCAGTTGGTTTAAGTGGCAAAGGCGAATAAGACATCAAACTTCAGGGCAAACTCCCAATTCGTCACGACGCGGTACGTCTGTATGAAAACGCAGCGGATTTGTCTATACTCAAGGGGAAAAGCGTTAAGTGCTTCTAGTCTACATTCGTAAGATGAAGACTTTAGGCCCTTCACAATAATTGTTGCCGTTCGTTGAATTCTTTCCAGTATCTGGTTATGCTTGTTCATCCATGGTCGCCACGCCTGAACGCCATACTCAGGATATGAGCGAATAAATGTTTCATAGATTTTGCCGAATAGTTTTTTATGTCTATGTCGACAAAAGGTCGCTTTATGGCAAGCAGAACACTGTTCGTCCTCTTGGCAGCCCTAGCACACTGTAAAGACGGCTTCAGGGATGGCACAGATATTTTTGTTCATTGACGTTCGACAGACACCTTCCATCGAGTATGTAGTTGTGCGAGTCATCCGTTGCGCTCACTTTCTTCGTCTGGAGCCGCAATGTGACACACTTCTCAACGTTAAACCACATTAACCATTTTCGGACCATTCACCTAAGCGGTTAAGTCCTTCTTGCAGAGTTTGTTCATCATAAGCGTTTCTGATGGCTTGCCATATCTTAATATCATCTGCAAACAAGATTCCATTACTGACCAGTCCATTCCTACAGTCGTTGATGTAGATTAGGAACAATATGGGCCCAAGAACGGAGCCCTGAGGCACTCCACTCGCAACTGGCACGGAAGAGGATTTTGCGTTTCAGACGCACACGGACTGCAATAGGCCTATGAGGAAATTTCCTACCCAATTAAGTAAATTGCTCCTTATCCCGCATTCGCCAACCTTGTAGAGTGGTTGTGGGTAATGGACACTATCGAAGGCTTTTTAAAGTCTATGTAAACAACATCTACGGGGGTATTTGCGTCTAATGACTTGGACCACTGCTCCATAGAATAAAGCATATTGGTCAGGCAGGAGTGGTTTCCTCGAAACCCATGTTGGGCACCATCAAAGAGGTCTTTTTCTTCGAGGAACTTCATAGTGGCTCTTTTGATGATCCTTTTCATAACTTTAAAACAGATGCAAGTTAGGCTCACTGGTCGATACTTGTTCGCGCTGGTTCTGGATCCACCCTTGTGAATAGGGTAAATGTTCGCAACTTTGTAATCGGATGGGAGTAGACCTCGATTAAAGGAACACTGAAAAATGTGCATGAGTGGTCTGGAAAGTTCCTAAGGCAGCTCTTGCAGTACCTTTGCTGGTATTTTGTCTGGACCCGGAGACTTAGCTTCATTAAGAGCAAGAAGAGCCTGGTCCGGTTCAGTCATAAATTCTTGTATAGCTCCACTTATGGCACAAGTCTCTCCAATATCGTTCAAGTCAATTGCACAATTGCCTGAACCCCTCATGAGTTCTACCTAAGGGCTTATAGGTAAAGCTCATTTTCCTTAGCCCTTAAAATGCACAACTGGCATTTTATGTACTGAAAATTCAAATCTTACGGCAGATCTGGCTCAAAATCATTTTTGGCAATGGAACTGTTTTTTATTAAATCCACGGATACTCTTCTTAAAATTTAAAATCAACACGTATACGGTTATATCAGTAGTCGTCCGCAGCGAAAAAATTCAGAATTTCTCCTTATATTGCTCGAGATAGCAACTATACTGACTCTTATTGATTTCACTTGCGCATCTGCTACCGGAGGATTTGAAAAATGCACAGAATGTATGCCAAAATGTTCTACTGTTAATTTGAACACTTTGTCCTCTGAGACCTGAGCTTAGTCAAACGAGAACGGTTTGCCAATGCAGCACACCTGCAATAGAAGCCCAATTGCACCTGGAGGTTGAAGATATTATGGCATGAAAAATGTAATATCAGGACATAATCAGGTTTTCAGCTTATCTCAAAGCATATTCTTGAGCCTATGTTGATTCAAGGGCCCCCTTCCCGTAGAAAAACTAAGCAACGTCATTTAACGCATACTGTGCATCAGTTGCCTTATGTTGATACTGGCCAGACAGGCTGAACTCTTGAGACTCGTATTCAGGAACATAAGTTGGCCACTTGCCGACGGAACCCTTTATCACTCGTATTTGTACACTCACTTGAGCGTGATCACCGATTCAATTAGGATGGCACCGAGATGATCGCCATAGTTAATACGAGGCAAGCGATAGTAATAATTGAACCTTGGCACACGAGCCCGGCTAGTATTAACAGACACGCAGAGCTTGATTTACACTAAACTGGTTTTCACGCATTTTATACTGACCTGCGCTCAGCTTGAAGCAACAGCATGCTGTCCGTGCTTAGTCAAGTAGAATTTCACTGACACCGAACCCCGCCTCCTCCACCGAACATGTGGCCCACAATCCCAACGTTAACACCTCCCTCCCCTCACCAGCACAAATTATCGCCACAAGAGTCACGTTCCCATAACCCTCCCGTCCAATTCCACCCTGTTCGTTGTAACCTTCGCCGCCAAAATCTGTAGTGCGACAGTCCCAGCCCTCAATTTTCATTGAGTCTAACGACAAAAAAGGGACACCTATTTGAAAATAAACGAGAAAAACTCGATTGTTTGAAGCTCTTCCTTCTTTTCACCAAATTATCTCTCAATGCAACTCACTTCACTTATCCAGGATAGACATAGCTTTGCTTACTTGAGTAGTGACCTGAGTAAGGTTTCATATAGTTTGTGAGTGATAATTTTGATAGGATATTTTATGAACTGTGTTTTTAGGTAAAAGCATAATTTTGAAAATATAAAGGATCCAGTGAAGTTTAACTGGATAGTTGTAAAGAATTGCATGTTTTATTCGGAAATTAAGATTGAAATCCTCTGTCTGCGTCTTTTTGATAAAGCAAAACATTAACTGTATAAAGCACTGGAATAATAAACTGAGGAATACTGAAGCATGTATATAGATTAATACAGTTGTAGTGCCTGTAAAATGGCGAGATTTCCTAAAAACCTGATAAAATACATGCATGGTACATTAATGTTTTGGAAAAAAAGCTGATATGCCCCGATAGGTTCGTCATCTCTAATTTCGATCGCCTTTTTGTGATGCAGGAAAGCCGGTGATCTGCTCGGTAGTTTATATGTTTGCAACCATGGGGATGCTCTTGTGAATGACTGAACTTAACTCTCCTTTGGTAGCCACAACACTCTTGGCTATCATCAATCCTAGTCGGCATCATTTGGAGTTTTAATTTTACAAAAACTCCTCGTCAGGTGAACTTTAACTTTTGGAGATATCAATGTATGATAGTTTTGTGCTTTTCCATTTCCTCAGATTTAGATGCCCGAGCACAAGACAAATCCTTCAGGAAAACTGTTCAGGCTGAAAAGCGTCAAAAATGCACCAGAAAGCGTACACAGCACGCTGATTAACGGCCACACTCAAACCTGCGTCATTAAGTTACAAAATATTGGCAAGATACTGGCTATTACATCCGCAGTTTTCGATACGTGTCCGTTGGGTCAGATAGATGGTGACTCAAATATCCGCACAAATTTTCAGAACCAGTGCCAGAAGCTCTTGTCTCAGAAGATTTTTTCTAACTTAATACAGGGAAGTAGCATATGGGAATTGAAGAGACTGCGAAGGTAATACACAAGAGGGAAGCGAGACAGCTGTCGGGTCACCGGAAGCCTTTTTTGCTCATTTAGGTTTTTAAACTTTCAGCAAACCCCATAGGCAGAGTTAAAATTTGCCAATAAAAGCGAATATGCGAGTTCCAGGAACCAAAGCAGAAGAAAGAGATGTAATCACGCGAACAGGGTTGTCCTTTTTCTAATATTTCGGATTTTGTGGAGAATCCTTTATCATAGGTCAGCGTAAATTGATGCGAGACATGCACAGATTGGGATGATGACACAACTCACAGTGGCTATTGTGGTTAGGCCCGATAAGACATCTGCCACGCAAGTCCAGATGTGATTGCGCAGAGCTCTGTTTAGTGGTGCCAGATTGAATTATATATTGCTTGAGTTCTTATTGGAGGCCCAGGCTCCGATCAAGTCGTGACTTAACTGGCTTCTGGCAATTTTATACTTGACTACGATGTTATATTAATGGGCCTTTTCAACGGTGTGAGCAGCCAATTGGGATAATTAATCGTTTCCTTTCAGAACCAACTATAAAGTATTTAAAAGAAACACTGTACATAAGTATACGTAACTAATTACTTATGTACTTGTAGTAAGCCTACGTATTCCCCAGTTAATACTTCACTACACTCCTGTTACGCAAATAATTAGCGCCATGGGTTTAATTTTAGTTAAATAAGTAATAGTTTAGCATTTAGCTTAGTCAGTTAGGTGAAGCTTAGATCACTCTAGTGTGTGTTAGTGCAGTTCACTTCGCGTTTAGTTTTTACTTAACATTCAGCTTTGTTTAGTTTAGTCTACATTGTAGCTTATTAATTGTTTTTATTAGTTTTAGTTTAGTTACTTAAATTAGGTTAATTTTTATTAGTTTTTAATTGAGTTGAGTTTGTAGTGTTTTATTTAATTTAAGTGCTTGAAAGTTATTTTATATTTACGTTTACGTAGTTTAGCTTAACGTATTTAGTTTGGTTTGAGTTTAATTTGCATTTTTAGGCAAGGTATAATTTAGCTTCTTCTTTGTATACATGTAGAATGTGGTATGAAATATGTATAAAATCGCGGCCAATTTACGGTTCCGTTTGCGCAGACCTGATAAGCAAATTGTCGTATTTCTCATTTTACTTACCAAACAATTAGTTATCGAGAAAAAAAAACTATTCCTATTATTTTGTACTTTATACGTTTTACTTTTTAAATTGATTTTATTCCCTTGATATACCTCACTCATACAATTCCCTATTACCGCCGGTCTCCTATTACACAAACGTGGAATTTTCTTGTTTCCATGTTGGTCCTTATAAAAAATGCCTTCCCCTAGCCAACCAAAACGCAAATTGATTTAAGGTTAGGCTTCCAACGAGAACTCAGTCAATCGATTTATCGATCTGGCGCCAACGTGAAGGCCTCTGCGCAGCCAACGCCGGACTTGCGTATCTCCTACGCCGTTGATGTTTGCTAAATTTTGCACCATTTTTTCTCTGATAATGAACACCGGTTACGGTTCGCAAGTTTAGCTGAATAAAGGAATAGTTTCGGCAATAGAACAGCGTCCCCTATCCATGGGCAGACATAGATCACGCAGCGCTGAAGGTTCAAGCATAGAACAGAAAATGCACTGGATGCGCTTAGGTGGCCTACTGATTAGCATAATCCATAGCACAAATCGCAAGCAGACGAACACTCATTTGAGGTTTCAGCGAGGGGGGAATTTATGCATCTGTCTAAATAAATCTATTATTTTCGATCAAAGTGGACGTGCGGAAAGCGGTTCTGAAACAATATAAAAGTGTGTAAGCGCAAAGGTAAGGACTTCTTGCCCATTTCCATTTCTTCACTTTTTTCGCATGGGGGATACCTTTATGCATACTAAAAGTGCATTGCAAATACCTTTGCATAACATATATCGCTTTTGTCTGTACACTTTATGATGTTTTTACAATAAACAACTATGCACTTTGGCTGCCGTTCATGTAAACATAACGTGTGAAGGACTTTTTGCCATAAAAATCAGGTGTTTACTACCTGCTTTTACGGCTAGACTCTAGCCACTCTTTCCAGCGGAAACCAGCGCATCTCTGCTCCTTAGAATGCATCATTCCAGTTTCTCACCGGAGTGTTAACTAGGCAAAGTTGCAGGAGAATGCTTTTATTTTAGGCCTGCCTGCCCGTCCATTTATTACATCGCGAAAAAGCGACTTACGACCTGATAGTGGTAGAGAGAGAGAGACACCGCCGACAGCAAACACGGATGTTCGCTCCCAAACTTCTCCTGTTCAATTTCAACTGACAGGCAGAATCCTAGTTCTCCGATTGGCTGCAGGACAGCGCACAGCTCGTCTGGCCAATAATGTCTTAGTCTTCGTCAGTGGCGGGTTTTACAGCGGTAAGGGAGCGTACGTCGCTCAGCTCCACCTCTCCCTACTTCCTATGTTACCTGAATGTCTGCATGTATATGTGCGTGTAAGCGCGTTAGTTCATTCCTTCCTTCGAATGGCAGGAGTCAGTGAGCTCACTGGAATGTCATGTAGCTTAGACGGGAACTGAGAGTAACTAATCCTCCTGCTGAATGCAAAGACGGCTGGCTCAACAGTCCTCAAACGGCTTATCTGGTCGAGTAGCTGGTCGACAGCTGCCACCGACCAGCGTCTATATCTTCCCCGTTGTTTTGTTTTCGTGTTTTGCCGGGAAATCCACTCAATCCTTCACTTGGTCGTCCTTCTCAACCTGCGCGCATCGGGCCAAAGCTCAATTTGCACCAAGGGCAGATGCTCCTCCGTGCCAAAGAAACTCTCCTTCCTGGTCGAGTCTACCTCCTCCTCTTCCTCCTCTTCATCCCCTGCCACCAACACTCCTCGAACCTCCAGTGGCCCCATTGCGAACTGTAAAGTGACCAGTAATCAGATTGAATTACGTCCGCGGCAGGTTCAGAATGCAGTACGGCTGGAGAGCAGGAACGCGGCGCAGCCAGTTATGCCAACACTGTCGAGTATCACTGCAAGGCTTCCGCTCATTTCTCGGATTTCGGGTAAAGAACCGAATGCGTTTGTGCAGTCTGCCTCCAGCGACCCCATACTCCAAAACCGCTACCTCTCAAACGACGGCGCCGCTCGGTTGGCTCGTTGGACTCAAGTCGTTGGCGTTGCCGAGAATAGTATTTTAAAGACCTCCATTCGAAGGCAGCATGGTGGACTGTGCAAGGCAGCTGGACGTAGCAGAGTACGTCTGTCGGAAGTCCAGACAAAACCAATTGCCGAAAATCGAACCCGAGATCAAGCAAGCAGCAGATGGGCTGCACAATCTCCTTCTACAATCCCCGTGCACAGAGTACGGCTCCCGCGTTCCATCCAGCCGCTTTCAAGTAACGGCAGAACCTCTCCTGCCCCTGTGCGTGCGTTATCGCGCGCCGCACAGTCTGTCCAGAACAGGACTAAAACTGCAACCATAAAGTTGGTAAAGGCGTCATCTGTAGGCTCCCTTACAATAAGAGAGCCAAAAGACGCTGAAGCCACTACTTCGGGACTAGCGGAGCAAGAAAACTCCCTCATCTGTGGCGGTGCAAGTGTAGAATTTCCTATTTCTGGCAGTGCCGTCATCAACATACCCGTTTTGGGCTTTTTTCGCAGTGGCCGAACTAGCCTTCTTGAAAGTTTGGTTCAGTCGCAACCAGTTTTCTCAGCAACAAAGGACGCCTCTAGCACTGGCCCAAGTTACTATTGCCCAATAGTTTATTGTAATGACCAGCTTTATCAAATTCGACTCATCGACTGTCCCACAATAACGCACGAGTTTCCCACCTCCACCCTCGAGGAGTGGACCAATTTTAGGGGCTGGGGTCTTCATTTGGCGGACCTATTTATCCTGGTTTTTGACGTAACCTCGGGACCCTCCTTTCAGTACATAAGGGCCCTGCGTGAACAAATCCTCCTGGCTAACATTGACGTGCCCATGGTCATTGTAGCCAACAAAGTCGACTTGCTCAAACGTGCTGCACCTGTAGTGCGACAATTTGCTGATCTGACTACCTCAGGGAGCCAAATGCGACGGCTCAACAGAAGTATCTTCTGTCGTGGCATTGCCGGCAAGGGGAGCAGTAATTCCGTCAGCCGCTTTGACCTACCCCAGTCACTGGGATTTTCCTCGAACCTACCACTCAGTTCAGCAGTTCCCTCGGGCAAAAATATGGTTCGACGGGAGCTGGCTGTGTTAATAAAAAAGCACTGGAAAAACTGTGTCCTGGTGGAGTGCTCCGCTATCTACAACTTTAATGTTCTCAGCATCCTCAAGGAGGTGATGAAGTTTGTGCAGTGTAGGGAGGCTGGACCGAAACCGACAGCGGCGCAGGCAGTTCAAGCCGCCTGGGTTCGAAATCAGTGCTCCATTCTGTAAATGAAGCTCAATTTGTGTCAAGGCAGTATTTTATCACAGACAGCGCAACTGACCACTGTAAGAAAATGTATTCTTGTATCACTTGAGAAGGGAAAGATGTAGATTTTTGTGAACCTTCTGATACATTCCATTAAAACCTAATCTTTGCAAAACCATATTGTGCTTTTTTATGATTGCCATGTCGATTAAGTAAAAAAACCAAAACTTAAAAACGCCGCCATAAAGAACCCACTGCAATCTTAAATAGTATGTGCGCGGTCTAGCACTTAGTGATCCATATGTCATTCGAAACATTTTCAAAAGATAATTCGAGTGTCTAAAAATTAATAATTATTGCAGCAAAACTATCAAGCCTTGTATGATATCTTTTGATTAAACATGCTTTGCTTGTTTTATAAATCGCCTTATAGGCTCAGGAGCAATTTTCTACGCGGAGGACTTAGCCCAATATGGCTCATTCACCTTTCAGCTCGGCAAGACTTCGAGTAAATAAAATCAGGAATATTCTTATATATCTCTTTTACTTTTTTATCTTAAATTTAAAGCAGGCAAAAACAGCAAAATTTATTTGTTCAGACGAACTTGTCAACTGCTTCCTCTTTTGGCACGAATGGAATAGCAATTGGAGAACACATCATTTTTGACTTTCAAAGCATCTATAATAGCAAGGTCCTGTTTAACGCACCTCTGTTGACCTCAACAGAGCTTTCCGAGTTCTTGTTCAAACATGAAAAAATTGGACCTTTCGATACATGGAAGCAGCCCATATGCATCTAATGAAACCCAACACATAAAAGCAGTTAGAGAATGTGGTTAACCTCCAACAGCTCTGGTAACTGCATTCTCAAAATGAATCAACATTTCAAGTTTAGAAAATGCCATTCTTACTTCTCCTTCCCGGATTTAAAAATGACATTATTATTAACCGTTCGCCTCGTTAAACATGACCTTGTTATTATTGATTCCGTGAAAATTAAAAATGTTGTGTTTTTCAAGTCACATTAATCATGCAAAGAGATTAAGCAGTTGACAAGCTCTCCCGACATTTATTTGTCCAAAAACATTTCCACCACTTTCGCTTGCTTTAACTTTTTTACCGGGAAAAAAATGCTTTAAATTATCTTGAATTGTTCATGCTATAAACCCAGCGTATTCAATAAGAGTATTACCATATTATCGTTCACTATATAGTAAATAGAGCTTTTTTACTGTTAAGAACCGTGGATGATTCCGAATGTTTTTGCAAAGTTTTATTTCACAGGGAGATTGCAACTAGCAGAAGAGGCCTCAGGCACATTGTTAGCATATATTCTTTTGCTGAGCTCTAAGTTGACTGGAATACTCCAATATAAACATATACATCATACCTGAGCTTATGAATGTATCCACTTCAAAGACGAGCAAGCCTGCACTAACACACAACAGTAGACTGGTCACTGTATAATACTCATCCCACCCATTTGAAATTGTTTTCTCTGTGAAAAACTAGGCATAATACTGATGTATAATCACTCTGCGCTGCCCTACGTGTTGCATACATGTTAAAATGCAGTGCAGAGGCTGAAGATTTTAACAGAAAAAAATCGCATAACTCACAGAAAGTGTAATCTTGTCTTGAAAGGTTTGAGTGGTAGTCTAGGAACCAGATGCCCAAGGGAAAGCTGCTTTTTGAAACATATAAGGAAATCAAGAGGCCTTAAAATGCTTAAAAAGTTCACAGAACGTAAGGAATAGGAGCGAAATGACTACCTTTGGACCAGAGCAACATACCACTAGTATTTTTGGCTAACCCTTTATCTTCTCGTAAGCTTTTGCTTCCTAAAGCATTTCTAGTCTATCCGGTTGTCTGGTTGAATGCATAATTTAAAAATGATCAGCGTCAGAATGGTCGTACGGAATGCTCCTGCACACAGGTATTTGCTTAATTGTGCACAGGTATGTTGGAATAACGGTTATCATGGACTGCTGTAGGGTTACTTTTGATGACATGTCAAGTGTCGGAAAGTTATCTCGTAAACATGACTCTAGATGCCTAAATGTAGAGAGTAAGGCTACCCTCTAGCAACTTTACCACCCTCAGAGATGCCAAATAAAAAGGAGTAGAGTTGTCTAGTTGCAACTCTCATGCTAAGATAGGTAAATTATCCATCGAAGTAACGTTCCAAGTATGTAGTTGCAAACCAGCCGTTTTGATTCCTTGGTACTATTCATTCTGAAATTGAAACGATTGTTTTTCGGTGGTCTCGTGTTTATTTTTAGTGAGCTAATTATTAGCGTTATGGCTTGAATAAGGGTTAACGTTATGTTTTAAAGCAGAAATAGTATAAGGATCAAATAAACTTATGATTGAGGTTGAGCAACTATTGGCATTTGTTTGGACTCATGAAAGAACTTCGCCTACACTCTCCAGTTAACATATATCTATGTTTTATAGAATTATCTATGGATTAGAACTAACAAAATATTATAGCGCCATTTCCGTACTGGTGCCTCAGAATTTCTTTTCCCGATACAATGCAGCCCAAGATTAAGAGGTATAAATAATTCTTGTTAGAGGTCAGGCGACCGATCATATATAATCAAAATGGATTAATTTGCAATTTCCTAGCACGGTAGAATGCGCATGGGACAAACAGCAATTGCGTTTAACGTTACAAAATATGATCAGCGTCGAAAACTTCATGCAGGATAGTTTGTCTAGGGGTTTACCTATTCAAATATGAGAACAGGAAACAATTAAAAGCCTTAAGAATATGTTTATGCTTTAATGAAAGGTGTAAACCTTTCAGGATGAAAATTTAAGCTATGTTTTGACCAAACTCTTACCAATAACGCAAGAGTAAGTGATTCAAATAAAAAATAATAACTTATAGGAAATTACTTATTATTTCTAAAGGTGAGTCGATTGGATAAGCGTGGGGTACGAACTGTTAGATTTAAGAGTGACCAAAGGGAAAAATACAAATATCACCCGATTGGCTGTGTGCACTATGGATGGACCTACGGTGGGTAGCTACGTGAGAGGTTTGAAGAGTATTTTAAACGCGCGACTGTGGGTTTTTTGCCAGGTTGACTGTCACCCTTGTTAGAGTGTTTGCGCGGAATTTGAAAATCCACGTGAGCAGCTAAACTTGTTCCCTCTGTTTCTGCAGGTTGATCACTGTTATTAGCTGTGCCCGGAAGGGGTTGGACATGACCTTTTAATTTGCCCTTGCGATCGCCCTTGTAGAAACTGCCTATAAATTCTAGGTCACATACTTATCTTAAATGACTCCTTTTTCGATTTTATTGCGATCTACACAGCTTTTGCTATGTTTAAAACTTTATCAAACTAGGATTTAAATTAAGTTTTACGATTTCTACTCGGTCATCTACTCATGGACAAGGAAGACCGCCTTTTGCGTACTTTGCATCTAAGGCATATATTTTAGCGAAATGTTTTCTTTAAACACCTACATTATCGTACTTTAACTGCCCTGTTCTATTCCTATTTAAACTGAAGAATCCGATATGCATTAAAACGATGACCTGAGTCACTTTCCTGTGTAATTTTGAAAAAAAGTTTTATCTGCAAATTTGAAAACAGCAATACTGTGTGCTTAAACGGACGGAAATATTTAAATGGCTGGATAAAATAATCAAAAACGAATTAGGTTTAGCGGCTGGACTCTAGTGGTGAATGCATAAGCCAGAATTGGATAAAGGCTAATTAAATTTAAGAAATGTCTTTGCAAACCATTATAAATGAATAACCAGGAAACAACACCGGCCTCTGTAAATATTGGCTCTTTAAACATGAATATTTGAAATTTTTTTTAGATCCTTTTAATAAATTGTGGTTTCATAACTTACAACAGGTTGGTTTTCGCATTAAACTTTAACCAATACTGTCAGTAAGATTATTGGTTTGAATAGTAATTATTGCGTGACATGTTCTCCAGACAGAGTATATGACCTAACTCAACGGCCGGTGAACAGAAAGTGCAATAATTTATCTGGCCGTATAGCGATTTGTATTTTCTTCTTATTTTCATGGCTTTTATCAGAAAACGCCCTTTTTCCTCCAGAACACATTTCAAAATTTGTTTTAATAAAACATGTACACATTTGAGCAAAAGAAAACTTACTTCTGAGTGTCTAAGCTTTTTACTTTCAATTTCAAAATAAGAATATGGCTGCAGGAAACTAGCTTTCTGGTTTAGAAATCCAAATTTTTATCTACTTTGAAAGGGCAGATTCGCAAATCTTTGCGTTTTGTACATCGCGGTGATAACGACTAAGGACAATGCACTGTTTAAAGATGCTGACCTTTTCCGTCCAACTGCTCACCATCTAGTGAGCAGCTAACTTTCTAAACGTATACAAAAATAATTATTGCGCCCAAAATTATGTTCATACCTAATCAAAAAATTGGAAAGCGCAAACTATGACTATTTGATATATTTGAGCATCTTTTATGCGTTTTTAGTCACTGAATGCTGCAAACAAAAGCAAAAGTATAAAAATTGCATGTTATACAAGGAAACAAGTAAAGTTATTGCGTTTGTGGCATGAGCAGTATTAGAGTTTTGCACGAAGGTTCATAGACTGGTCAAAGACAATTGTTTTTTATTGTTTACCGTTTACAAATGATAAGGACGTAAAGCTCAACTGCCGTCTTATTAAAATATTCCCATGCGGGACATTTTTCAACAAATCGAAATCATACCTGTCGTTCATTTGTTCTATTGTCATTCATTTTTCTATTTAATGTTTGAATGCTGCTTCATATTTGGCCCAAACGAGCATTTCCACGACAAACTATACCCCAGAATTCATGACTTCACTTTCTTCACTTACTTCTTTTGATAATATTTTTGATGGTTTCGATAAAAATGCGACGCAGTCCCCATTTTTAAGGGCATATGATACAAAGTAATGAAATTCGTGAACGACTTCCGTGATGTTCAGGGGCAACACAACAACGGATTCCACGGCCAATCGTTAATGCAAGCAGCTTTGGCGCAATACATTTTGAAAGCTTCCTTTTTTTCTGGTAATTTTACTCAAGTTTTATGGTCACTGATAGCCCCGTCATCATATGGACAATGTTTAAAGGTAGCATACTTGCTTTTATTCACAACTAGATACAGCATTATACACATTCAATTAAAAAACTGCCGAAGACTAAGCTTTTAATCGAATATAAATGGTGTTCAACACTTTCAAAACAGAATTTTTCTATCTCAGATTCGGTAACTGTTATGACTTTGCTAATCAGAACCATAAAACAATCGGTAGAAGTTGGTGCATGCGCTTAACTAGTGGGTATGATTACATTTACTCATTAAAATCATTTCTTCTGACTTCATTGTTTATGACCATCGCTTGACATTATCGCTTTTTAATTCAAATGTGGAAGTGTCACATCATCATGGTCTGCTTACCCGATATGTATTTCCTATTTAAATGGCATACTGCCTAAAATAAACACCTTTAAAGGTAGTTTGACAAATCCCACGACATGTTAGATAAACACTTTAAAACGGCACATATTCCTCTAAAATTCTTTTTTGACTCAGGAAAATTGGCCTTGCCAGCATTCTGAGATACATTTTTCTGCTACGATGACATACATGTTGGGAGCTCAAAGTTGAATTCCCTATATATCTCGATAAACTGATACTGATACTAAGGCCAAGAGAAGTCTAGTGGTTTATTGTGAAATATCTCTCATATTATCGTTGCAGTGTTGTGCGGTGAAACGAAGTCCGTATCAAAACCTATTTTTCAAATGTTCATAAATTTCTATATTATAGTCGTTGGTTTTGTTCTTATTGTACAAATTAGGTTATATTCTCTCCATTTATACATGATTGCGTTCCTCCCTCATTACCTACAGCTGTTGACTATGTTGGTTAGCCATTTTACTCCGGAATCCGCACTCCAGTATATTTTCGTACTGTGCGTCGAGGTCTCAGACATATCTTGTATGGAGTTAAGATCGTAATTTTAGCAGAAGTTTACCACACACCTGAGGATGTTTCTTTTGGGGCCGGAAACCATTGTTTACTATAGAAGCCCTCACTTTAGATCAGGGAATTTTAGGAAACATTGAAATAGAGTGAGCAAAATCCAAGTAGTTGTTTACGTTTTGCAATGCTGCGGATCGAAACTCCTTGGTTATGAGTGTTTACCTGTCTAAAAGGTTTATACAGAACTGGAATTTTTGTTTTACGTTTATAAAAAACCGGCTGAATGCAAATCTGAAAAATTGCCTTGTTTTCAGAAAGAAGGTTAGGTTTAATTTTAAAAATTTTTATTTCGTACTTGTTAAATTTTATAAAATAAAACACAGTATTTTACTGTTTGTATTTAAGTTTTTTTTGTTATACTGATAATAAGAACCATAAACAAGCATAAACTTGACTCTTCACGAAATGTTTTCACTTTTCTCTGCCACACCGTAAGCGAATGATGTCGCAACAACTCCTTTTTGCAGTTGACTAGAAACGAATGTGAAAACCTGCAGCAAACAGACATGAGTTGTTAAATGTTTTTTTAATATGAAGAAAATCACCAATTGACACATTCTCAATGGCAGAACTGTGCCCAGAAATTAGCAGGGTTGACCAAAACGGACTACGAGTAATCAGGAAGACATTTTAAATACTCGTTTACTATAAAGTATTTTATATACCCATTTCAATAAATAACAGACAGTATTTTTCAATTATCTATTTGAATATAATATACACATGGATGCAAAACTTTGAGTAACACCAAAGAAACGCACCAATCAAGCCGTTTTGAAAAATTACACTCAGTAAATAACTGTTTTATACACCGGGAAATAGCATAAGCTTCTGCTTTGATTTATTGTTTTAGCATAACCCCATGAAGTTGACCTAGGTGGTCATGTGTGGCATATAATCTGTACAAGAGAACAGCTTGCGCCAATTGCAGTATTCAAGGATTATGGAACATTGTTGATTTGGGTGGCTATTCAATTTGTATTGTGGGCAATGTGGCAATCGAATATAGATATCGTTTACAGGAAGATATTCAACAATATAACGGCAGATACCTTCGTTTATAATGGCATCGGTGGGCTCAGAATTCACATAATAATTTGGCAGGATAATGATCCATTTCACCGTTCTGAAGAGTTATAGAGTGAATGTTTTACAACTTTAATCTAGAAATCAACACAACAGCCAGCTCTGCGAATGCATTCGTCAATATATTTTGTTACTTTTAACAGCCGTTAACCTACTCGTACTGAAGATACTTTTGAAATTATCAGAAAAGTGGCACAAGGCAAAATGGAATCTTCATCTGCAAGAAAAGTATGATTTTGTCCTGAATTGGAATGTTATTTCCGAGCACGTCTAGTCATTACTTCGGCTCGTTGAATGTGAGCACGGTCGAGTGCGCTTCAAGTAGCTTTAAGATATAGTAGACTTGTGCGTCTACTACTTCACCCATGAAGGAGACGCGAGCTTTGTAAATAATCACACTGAATAATCTAATATAGATACGATTGAGATCTCAGGTCCAATAGAGATCATACTGTTTTTAATGCACACGGACAGTCCAAATAGAGTTGACCTTTGGTATTTGTAATTATTATGCATAAATATATCACTTTGCGATTATTTTCAATAGAAGCTGCATGCAAAAGTCAGAACAAGATTTAGTTTGACAATGTGGCATATATTTACTTTGGTTATTTTGATGCTCTGAGTAGACTTAATCCTAAAAAAGCCATTCCTTTAGGAATATTCCCATTTTATTTAAGTTAGACAGGGATGAATGATAACGTTCGCGGTCCAGGTATTTGCATGCTTATGGCCGAAGGAATTTCGAACACTGAGTCAAGTTGTTTATTATTCTGGGCTTTCAGGCTCTTGCGGGATTACCATCCAGGCGATGCGATAAGGTGATGCGGTGAGGAAAGATATCCATATATTTTATGGCCAGTAAAGTGTAAAAGAGGCCCTTCTAACTGTTAGTCATGTAAAATTATATTTCTTTGGGATTTAGACTTTCCGTTTGTGCGTTATTTAGAAATTGAACAGAGGAAAGAATGATAATTATGGAGATATCGTATTTTAGATCTGACTACAACTCTTTGCGTTGGCGATCTTACAAACAGCCGGGACGTAATCCACTTTGGTAAAATATAATTCAATATAAGGCGAAGAAAAAATCCTTTCTCTTCTTCTCAAATTAAAAAATTGCTCTGCAGATAAATATTTTAAAAATGTCCAAAAATTCCCTTGTCATTTTGATATTACCTTTGACAGATTTAATATACACAGACATTTGTCAGCTGAATATCTATAAAAATTATTTTTAAAGAGGTAACCTTTTATGGAAAGTTTCTTTATTCATATAAGTAAGGAGTTTTTAACCGCACGAATAACACTATCATACTTCTATTCTAAATGTTCTTTTTGTTTGGCAATGGGGTTTGCTGTTTCAGACATTTCTAAATATGGTCCACATGGACATCTTCTTGACAAGTGATATCCAAAAAATCGCATATTTACAAAAATGCTTTTTATCAATATTTTATTTTAAAATTGTTGATGTACACGCCGAAAAGAATCTCGAATGATGGATAAACACATAAAGAAACTAAAAACGTCCGGAAATATGCCGAAATTTAATCGAAGATATTAAACAAATAGTAACCCATTAACGGTTATATGTAGAAAAATAAAATTAAAGTTTTTTTTATACAAAAAGTAGTTCTTGCATTTCTTAAAATATTTTTTTATAATTAAAAACTACTTTTTACGTATCCGGATTCTAGGAATTATCGGGAAAATTTATTTTTTAACAAACACTTGGTCTTTTTTATATTTCCTTTATTTTTTAAATTTGCCTTCTGTTGCCTATTATCATTTATACGCTTTCTTAGATGCGCTCACACCGGTACGCTTTTAATTATCAAACATTGAAAAATTTATGATTTTTACATGATTTTTGGGCAATAGTGTAGAAGAGATGGATACGCTGACGCCTGACAGGCTACATACTGCTTTTAATGTACACGTACAGTCCAAATTGTGCTGACCTTTTGTAGTTGTAATTATTATGAACTAAATATATCGTTGTTGCACTTTCGTTCTATAGACTCCTATATACTTACCCCTATGTCAGTGACTTCGAGCATAGTCATCACTTGATATTCGCGTTTTCGATTCAAATTAATTATTGTTTTAAGCAAATTGTAACATACCAACCAACCTTCGCTTTCTTAAAAAAACGGACATTTCTTTAAAACTTAAATACATAAGCGAGGCATTGCGGGAAACAGGAAACCGTACATTCACTGTATGTTCACCCTACAGCAGCATTCTTTACTGTAATTACCAGAGGGTTAAAGCACGTGTAAAGGAATGGAAATCCTGGGCTTGGACCTGTCTCTTACGCCGGGAGTGTATAGTATGCTAACCGGTTGATTTTTTGCGTATTATTTTCATATATTCCGTGAATAGAGTCCTTTTTAGCTTAACGTTTTGTATGCTCCTTTCAAAATAAAGCGTGAATTTGTCTCTCTTGCTTACTCAATTCGGTTTCTATTATTTCAGTAGGTCATGATTTGCAATGTATTATCTGACGTTCGTCTGTGGAAGCGTTTTTCCACGAATTTAAGAGGATTCCCACAGTCCTTACTGTGTTTTGCGTTAGCTTGCTCACAAATGATAAAACTTTTCTTACACGCACTCTCTACTAGTCTTCTAGCCAGATAAGGCAAAATGCCTGAAAATAAGCGTGACCTTGAGAAAGCTCAGTAACCACAGGCCACATCTGTGCTCCCTGCTAAACACGCGTAAAGCAATTTAGGCAAGTGTCTAGCGTCTGTCTTTGATGATAATTGTCGCAGAGGTCACATTTGGGAGGGGATTACTTCGATACTCAGCCGTTTACTTAGTGGTTGTCCAGCTAATAAGGTCTGGTTTGCTTGGTTTATTGTGGTTAACAATTCATAAGGGAGTGTGCGATGAAACGGTTTGGGTTTTCGCGCCTCATCCAACCGGCAAAGCTGAAAATTTGAACTTACACCAACCGGTCGACAAATTGCAAATGTGCACCACGCATACACGTCGCAGAAACTAATAAATTGATTTTTCTACCATTATTTAATAAAGTCTCACAAACCAGTAAGCACAGTATATTTCGTGATTTCGTTGTTGTATCAGCGGAAGTCTACAAGCAGTCTGCTTGAAGTTAAGCTATTTGCAGTCAGTGCTTTAATCCTGCAAAAATACAAATTGCTTCAAGAAGATCTTAACTTAAGCTCTGAGTTTCTAGTTCTTTAATAAAATTCTGACTTCCATATGGATAATAATTTATCAACATTTCAAAATCTATATAGGCGTGAGTCAGAATATTCGTACATTTTGCGAGAAAAAGCCTCTATGAGAGGTTTAAATTTAAACTTTCCCAGCACTAACCACTTACATTAAAATACAAAATAAACACTTTTTCGGATACCGTGTTAATTTCATCATGTCTGTTTCATTTAACAGGACTATAAAGACCAAGATCGACTCTAAGTTAACCACCCCTTTAAATTTCAGCATCTGAAGTAACAAACTTCTCAGAGATTTTAACGATTAAAAGATTTATTGAAGCAGATAAGCAGAAGCAACATGCTTGGGAAGAAAGGGAATGCGAAGAAAAGGTATAAATTAAAAGCAAATTTTATGTACCTTCTGCTGTATTTTATTGACAACACAATTAAATCGGTAATATAGAGCTGCCTGTTTCCTTCCAATCATCTTTATTACTCATTTTTAATGCCAAATGGTTTACTTTCAGAAACACTGAAAAGTGAGAGGTTGCCTATGGAAAGTCAAAAATAGCAGCATGCGCGCGGGCAACACTAGCTTTTAACAGAAAGACTTTAACTTGGTATAACAAAATGGAAATTCCTACTTGTTTAAGAAGAAGACAAATTGAGGGCTATTTTTAGCAGAGCAGAAGACACTTTTTTGGGAAATTGTTGAATGAGAGGTTGGTAGTATTCCCTCGGGAAGTTTCAAGTGTGACCACAACTAAAGTTCAGAAACTGTTCATTCTTCATCATAATTCCCAAATGCTCTTGTATATATCTGCTAGAAGATCAATTATCTGAAACACTGATGCTAGTTTGCTACGCAAAGCTGAAACTATTCCACCGTTAGCCCGTCATTGATTAGAATGACTTTGGTAAAACTTGACTAAGCCATCTTTAGGTATAATTGGTCCGTGGTGGCTGATTCTGCCTCTGTCTACACGCTCTTGGCGTGTCTAATTTCGGCAGTTTAGCAGATGGGTGTAAAAGTAAGCGCCAATGTTTATTA
Organism: Ligula intestinalis; assembly: GCA_036362985.1. Lineage (NCBI taxonomy): Eukaryota > Metazoa > Platyhelminthes > Cestoda > Diphyllobothriidea > Diphyllobothriidae > Ligula > Ligula intestinalis. Next base: position 86,457,290 of record JAYGXS010000001.1, on the reverse strand, counting down.
GGTGTGGCATAAGGCCCAGGAGCAATAGAAATCTCGCAAAGGTTTTAATTGATTCTATTAGGGCGCATTACAAGAAGTGAAATTCGCAGACAGCAGTGCCAGTTTAAATCTGGCAGGGCATCACAAGTTATATGGACCCCCTTAGCTGCCTATGTGAGTGCTAGATACGGGGTAGGAGAAACTGTCATTTTTGGTTTCTGCAACGTCAAGGCCTAAGAGAAATATGGTACTTTTACCATTTTTAGTAACAAGATTATGTATTCTACCAAATAATTAGAATACAGAAAGTATTCCTTCCATAAACTTTCTCAATCAATTGCAAAATTATCCTATTAAACATTTTTAACATCAATTAATCGTCATCAGAGAAACTTAATCAAAAATCACAAATATTGGCAAACTGACCAGCTGAAATGGCTTCGATCAAGACGGCTGCGCTTGTCGGTTTTCACAAGCAGATAAAATCACAACTTCAAACAATTTTTCCTACGAGGTTGTCTTCAGGCGGAAAAGATTTATAATCGCTGGGGCAGCGGAAGCGCAATAAACTTTTACCGAGGGAATGGTTTATGTTTTTCAATTAATTTTTTTTCACAAAGTAAACAGCAAACATGGACATTATTCATATATCATTGCTAGCAACTTATTTACTAGGTAGAAGGAGGAGATGACTTCAGGAATTCTGTGTTGCCTAACAAGTAGCATGTACCGTTAATGGCCTATCTGGTGAAATGTTGATAGAAACCCTGAAATGTAATTTGGCTTTCAACATCTATCTCCTGTATGGTTGTAATTTTTATTCGCAAAAGACTTTATCTCAATATATTTCAGTCACCTCAGGTTGTCGGCTTTTAGGTGAGCTTACTTCTGACCACCAGCTCCAAATCTATCCTGTAAACAGAAGCCCCTTGAGTGGCATGGCTTATTTTTTTGACATTTATTTAAATTTATGTTATAGAACAAATGAACTAGTATATTATTAGGAGGTTTGGCAGATTTTCTTAATTTGAGTTGACCCAACTGTGAAAAACTGGAGGCGCTCGGCGGGATTTGAACCCGCGTAATAAAGAAGGTCTTCACCGGAAGCGGACGCACTAATCACTGAGCTAACAATGTCCTAAACTCGAGGAGTTCGGCGGGGTGTAGGCAGCTCAATGGTTAGAGCGTTCGCTTCCGGTAAAGGCCTTCTCTACTACGCAGGTTCAAATCCCGCTGAACGCCCCAGTTTTTTTAAAATTGGGTCAACTCGAAAAAATATATCTTCAAATACTCATCTTGTAAAAAAAAGCGTTTTTAAAATGCTCTTCATGACAAATCGACCTATTTCGTTTTAAAAAAGTTTTAAAAATTCAAAACAATTTAAAACTCACAGACCGTTGCACTAGAATTCAAGGTCCTACGAATATATGCTGTATACATTTAAGAAAGGGATAAGTTAATATTGACCTAGTGTGAAGAAGAGGTCATATAGTTCTCCTAATATTTTGGTATGGATGCGGACCAATTTTTTATAATCAATAAGCAGTATAAGCAAATGGCAGATACATTGTCATTACGTGAAATTCAAAACTCATAATTGAACCATGTTAATAACAAGAAAAAATTTTGCAGTTTGTCCATAACTTATTTGTGAATATATTAGGGTGGTAGAAATTATTAAGAAGCTTTTTCTAGGGAAAATGCTTCTTGCTGTTCGTCATGAAGAAGTTCGTTTAAATGCTGGTATTCTGAGGTAACGGAAATAAATATATTGAGATCAGGTTGTATTATAATCCATATTACAACCATACTTAATTATTAAGTTCAAATTGTTAGCATATTTCAGAATTTTCAGAATTTTTTCTTGAGCTAGATTATTTACTGTATTTGTAATATGCATGAGGTTTTTCCCTGCATTTAAACAACACTAAGTTATAAGGCCAGACTACTGTGTGACTGGAATGAAGGTGCACCGTACACGGTTAAAGTACAGCAAATCGGAACAGGCGAACAGCCCTTTAAATGGTCTGCACCTAGTTTGCTGTTCAGATGTAGGAAACACATTCTACCTAATTTTCTGGTACGAGTTTACTAAATCTTAGTCCAAATCGCTGCCTTCATCATCTTTGTATATGCTAAATTGCACCAGTTGGCACTGAACATTTACGACTGAACTTAAAATTTATCGAGTGAGTACCTCTTCTTTTCAAACATAAACATCAAAGTATAAATGAGCTAGTTTGGAAACTTAACGTTTTTTAAGCATTTAACCGGATTGATGCTGCATGTATGGGAAAAATAAATCAAAAATAGCCAATTGAGTTCCCAACTTTGTCAGATTTGGCGAATTAACGTTTTCCATTATTAATCATGAGGCAATGAAAATAATAAATGGAAAGGTACAGTGATGAACGCCAAGGCTTCACGTCAACATTACGTAAGGAAGAGAGGGTGATCAGACATCAAGGGCATCCGGGGCTAATTATATCCACGCATGCAAAAGGCGTTATAAAGACAGTAAAGCTACATTTGCCGAACATTACCTCAGCATGGGTCATCAAATCTCCCACTTCGCGTCAGAGCGCGTCAAAGCGACAAGAACGTATTGTCAAACCTCTTCTTCTGCCACTTTAAGCTTTTCTCATCGCTTGATCAACTAATACAATTTCGCCATTACTAAGAGATGCTTAAACGTTCGTTAATCTACCACCATACATCTGCAATTCGCTGCTTATGAAAAGTCCACAGCGTAGGTTCGTCAACATTGACTTGTTGAGTGCTGGCATAGATAACATTACCGAAGTTAGCTAAGGGTTCCGTTTTGCGAGGCATTATGCGAAGTAAATTGAACTTGGTAAAAATTATACGTGTCGACGTAGGGTGATTCGTCTAGCCACAGGACTGTGTTATTTGTCGGCTTGCGCAAATGACAGCTTGCATGACTAAAACCTTAATCCACCAGCGCTACCCTACATAGTATTGAGTCACTTCTGAGGAAATGGTAACAGTGCTGGGTTAGTTGTTTTAGTGTTAACATTGTTCATTAATGCTCCAAAATAACAGGTGAATGCCTACTGCAGTTTTAGCCTGCTTAAAAATTTGTTTTGTTTCCGAGAAGTAAAAAAGCATAGATGATAATCTTTAATAGTTTCTAGTTTTTCACGAAATTCACTACTCTGTCCATGTTTATACCATAGGAATGACTGAGAACAACGAGTACAGGTATCTTAGCAGTGATCACGAGTTGACATGTAAAGAACTCATTTCGGCTTCTACAGCAAAGTGAGCCATGTTTTTGAAAACTTCTTGAGTTCATCTGGTAGCCACATCTTTTTAATTAAACCAGTTAGTGTAAGGTCTTTGTTTTCATGCCCATTATGCAAGTGCAATAGTCCATTACAAACAGACTCGCTGCACATCTGGGCATTCAAACTGCGATTCGTATAACGCTCACATGCGAATGAGACGCACCCAGCCGACGTCTAGTTGGCAATAGTACAGCAAACGAGAGGCATTAAAGGTCCGTGAAACTTTTTTAGGGAATTATCAATTGTGGATTTTACAGGACAGTTAATTATGACTAAGTAGAGTTTACTGACCATAGGCGTTCGAGAAATGTATTTTAAGTAGCAGCGCTCAGTGAAGTAGGGGTGAGAAATCGGCCGTTTAGTCCCAAATTATCCAAGAAACTCAAACTGTACAGTCGAATTGAACACACTCAAAAAGATTTTTTTACCTCTACATCTGAAGGCCTTATAGTTCGCACGGGTAAATAGGCGCTCACTGATGAGTAACAAAACTCACTCTTCCCGTTGTGCCTTTGTACACATGTTCAAGTCCAGCCAGTAACCGCTTAATTTTAGCCTGTTATGAGCGGAAATGCATTATCGACAAAACACTAGGGGGCGGGGATGGTCATATCCTGAATTCGGCAAAAGTAGCTTATGTAGTTTCACTCATATACCCCTATTCCTAGCATATTTTCTTGCAAAAACGGCGGTCATAGAATTGTGTGTGGCCTGGAAATAAAATAGGCGGCAAAGGATTTTTTAGAAGTAAGTGTTAAGTGAAAAAATGCATTCAAAGTTGCTTCCCGCGGCCGCTGGAATTAAATTGATTCGCATGCTAACTGAAGGTGTGCGCGGCACTTAGCGCCGCGGACATTACTTATCTAACTCCAGAACGGTAGGCTGGACCAAAGGTAAGTTAAAGTAGACCACCATTGTAATTTTTCGGGAAATTAAAAAAACATGCAGTTAGATAATGGGGATTTTCCGCAATAAGTTAAACGATAATACAGATTAAGAAAATGTACAGATATAAATCAACAATACTTCTAAATACAGTCAAATAAAAATAAATTTAGCATTCATAAAAACATATTATACTGCGTGTCTTAAGTTCCCACCCATAAAACCTGATAAACACCGTTTTCGTAGGAAAACATACAGGTTTTAGGGATTAAGGAGTGAGGCTACATACACTACCGTTGCCCAGACTTCTAAATAAAAAGGTCGCCACTTTGAACCTCGGAAGTCGTCAACCGCGGGGTTTGTTTAAGCTGACTCATGACGGCTCAGAATCCGGAAGTGGTCACCCTAGTGTGTTATGTTTGCTGGCAATATATGTCTGCCTCGTAGTAATTGATCTGTAATATTTTTTTGCTTTTGCCATTCTAAAAATGGCATAATTACATTCTGAAAGTGCAACTTACAGACTAAGTTTGTAGCCAAATGAACCATGTTCCCTTTCAGAATATTGCATTTTGTAGACTACTGCTTTTCTAAACGATAAAGAATAACTATTTCCTTTTGCGGACTTTATAAATAGCAGTTCAGCATAGATAAAAAAAAATTGCCTTTTTATGATAATTCGTACCACGTTTATTCAGTATGTAATTTGCTTCTGCAACGTCCCACTATTCAGTGGATGTTAAATTAATCTATAAATCGTTGCAATTACGAATAAGCAGTGCGAGCTGAAGTATAATAAAAATTACGTTTTTCGAAATTATGGTTTCAAAGGCGACATTTGCGTAAAGATTTGAGGTCCATATATCTTATGGTTTGCATCATCCCCAAACGAAGACGAAGAAGAAGGTACTCGGACATGGAAAGAATAACATTGAGACTGACGTTTCGGAAACTTGTTCGGTTCTTTCGTCACATTAAGTAGGAGCTTGTTCCTGTTTCCTATGTTTTTTTCAGTCTTGTGGCCTGCCTGGTAATATAACAATGTAATACAATGGATCCGTGCCTGTCGCACGAACGTAGACCTGGCTGTTCTTTGCCAGTTGTCCATGCGATTGACCACTTGTAGGCTAGCGTCACTTTTGTACCCTTTGCAGCTGTTGTAATTGTTGGCAAGTCAACGTGCCTACTTGCTTGCCCCTCATCGGCTAGCGGACCGTTCAGTTCATGTTGCTCGCATGAGTGGATGTCAATCTCGTGGACGCGGTGGTGAGGTGGTTTTCCACGCTGGTCACCTGGTTCCTGCCCGGCTCCTCTCACATTTTCCTCCGACCTCGGCTTCCACGTTTGCGTTTGCATTGCCGTCCAACATTCCATCAGCAGGTAATTAGTCCCAAAGACCCACTGCCCTTTTCAGAACAATCGGCAGCGATCTACAGCATACCATGCTAAAACAGCGATGCAAGGTATGTTGGTGAAACGGGCGGACGCCTTGGCACAAGGCTGCATGAGCATCGACTCGCAGTCGACCAAAGAATGAGGTGTTTATCGTCTAAAAGCACATAAGACAAAGAAACCGCACTTTCGTCTTTGACAAGGCAAGGGTAGTAGGCCGAGCCTCTCAGAAAATTATCAGACTGCTGATGGAAGTTTAGTCCTCGACTGGTACGCTTGACAGAGCCATAGACTTTAATCCCACCTACTAGACGGTACGCACACGGATCAACCCAGTTCGAATAAGGCCAACAGAACGGTAAAACAAGCGCAAACGCGGAAGCCAAGCTCAGAGAAAAGTATGAGAGCAGCCGTGCAGGAACCACGTGACCAGTGTGGAGAACCACTTCACCACCGCGCGCACAAGATTGACAGGGGGGGCAGCAGCAATGGAACAGTCCGTCGGCAGATGCAGAGCAGGCCGGTTAGCGCGTTAACTTGCCAACAATTACGACAGCGACAAAGGGGAAAATGGTCACGCAATCCCACTATCGATCAATCACATGGTCAACTGGCAATGAACAGGCAGGTCAACATTCGTGCATCAAGCACGGATCCGTGGTATTATATCGACATACTACCAGACACGCGCCAATACTGGAACAGTCACAGCGAACAGAAACAATCAAATAGTTACTGTGAAGATGGAACCGAGCAAACGTCCGAAACGTCAGTCGCAATATAATTCGATACCTTTCCTCATACCTTATTTTTCGTCTTCTTTGGGGGACGAAAAAGCGTAATATCTTACCCAGTTACTGTCAAATAAAATTCGTTTGATTTTTTTTAGTAGAAGTACCAATTTTGTCCTCAGTTTAAATGTCGCTTTGGCACGTAAATTATTAACTCTCATAGAAGAATAAGTCAAATATGACCTTTAGATTTCCCAGCACAGGGGTTGCCTATCCTTAAAACACCGGAGTAACGGTTTCCTCATCAGGCAAATTTTGGCTGCCTAAACAATCCTACGAAAGAGACCTTATAAAATCCATACATGAAATTGAATGGTTGAAGAGTGGCTTAACAATATGTTGTTTAGTCAGCAACAGCAAACATTTTCGGCGGTCGCTATTTCGAATTCCTAGTCCGACGTCCGAATAAAACACTTTATTATCCCAAAATATTGTCAAAAAATGTAACATTTCTAATGCTTTATCCTCGTCAGAGGAAAGCACATACAGCAAGAAGGATGCTGGAATTTTGTTTTACTCGATTTTAGTGTAAGCGATAGCCACACTTCGTATCAATTGCCAATAAAGTAATGTTGACCATTTTTATGTTCATATTTTTGCAATTTTTGTTCTTTTGACAAACCTCAGAACCCATTTTTTGCGAGAATAATGTGTTAACTTGCCTAGCTGCCGTTTGCAGTAGCAGTCTTGGAGGAAATAATCAATGAAGTGTTTTTTACCATGAAGAGTGCGGAGGAAGCCGACACTTTGGGCGTTTCCTTATAGCGCATTTCTGGGTAAAGTATGAATTCCACTAAAAGGTAAGATGTTTTGAATGCTCAAAATTGCACATGCTCATATATCGCTCCATTTGTCCATTTGTCCACTAATAAGTCTTGTACGCTGAAAAAATGTGATGAAGTTTCCTGAAAAACATCTGCAATGTAGTTGGTGGGAGTTAACAATAGAATCGCTATCTGGTAGTCTGAACAAGCCTGAGCTTTTTGGTAGTCATGTGGCCAGAGCAGCGATTTGCTAATGGGCCTGAGCAGTAGGCGGCACAAAGCGATGCGATATTGAAAGTACTTCATGGGGAGTCAAACTTTAAACAGCCAGCTATAAGATGATTCGTAAAAGAGAAAGTTACCTCCTAGAATCGGGTTTTTGGGTCGCATAGTATAATTTTTAGCAACATCTCTTAAATGCGGTCCCGCACGTGCAGTTCAAACAGTCTTCCCACATCGAAATAAAACTAGTCAATTACTTATTTCTATACGTTTGTGGAACCGTGCTATGTTGCCCAGAGTTTGGTCAAATAGTTTCCTTCACCAATATATTATTGCCTATCAGAGAATTCAAAATGGAACGTCCCAGAAAATTCACCTCTTATGGAATTAATTAAACACCCAATTGGCAAAACTGGATATGAAAAATATTTGGCAGAACAGAATCATAGGTGTGGTTGAAGGAATGATGTAGACAACAGGACGTACGTTTTGTTTAGTGCAATGTGGGAAGTATTCATGACCAGGAATTTGTTTAAAACGAGTTTAGTATCAGGCTATTAGCATTACTTTGCTGATAATGGATAATCGTTGATTATAATACCTTTGTCCGAACCATATTTATTTCATAGCAAGTTGTCTCCATTTGTGGCTCCGACAGGACCATGTCTCATTTCAATTTGTTTAGGCTTTTAAACACCTGAGATTTCTGCAAATGAGTTTTAAGTTCTTACTGGATAATTCAGGGAATGACAGTTCCTCTTCTTCCACACAGTATAAACCTGTTCCAAAAGTAAAGCAGCCTTTCTACACTATATCTAGACTATCTTATACCGAGAGTTTAATCTCTCTGCTGTAGATCAATAGGGTGTGAACTGGCCTATATTATTCGTTTTAAGGAGACATTTCAGTTTTTTTATTCCTACTAGCTTATATTTCTAGCTACCTCACAAATCTGACACTGTAAAAAAGCCACCATTTAAACTCTATGCCAAGTTTTAGCAGGAAAACGAAAAACACACCCCACTGCCTACACTTCATACCCCCCTACTGAGAATGCCAGTTTCTACGTAGAGGATGTTTGTGGCTCGAGAATTTTCTATTAACAAACCACTTTTCCCAGTTTTTAAGTCAGTTTTCGGGAGGAATATTTCACAAAACTTCGTGAGGCAATTGCCTTCATGATTTTATCTTATGATAGTGACTGTACTCTAAATATATCCACCTGGAATGGAACTATCGCCTGTTTTTGCGCATTTACAATTTTAAAAAACTGGTGTTGTCTGACCGCGCAGACCTGATCAAGCTACCAAACAGAAATAATCGACGTATCAGACGCAGGTGGTTCTATGCAGGTCACTTCCCTCCTGCGACAGTCTCTGCATATATTTGCAATTTAGACACCCTTGCAGTAAAAAACCACCCACACTTCCTAGGTTGACACATAAACAGCACGGTCGGCAATTCATGCAAAATTTCGAAATTCGCGAAAGATTGACAACTGTTTGCAAAACTCTATAAAGTATGGCTTTAGCAATGATTAGCATGCAACCCGATCTCAAGTATTTTCAGTCAAGAAAGAATCCCAGTTATGTAATAAGCTTCCTTTGGGCCACTTAAACTAATTATCTCCTGTAAACATGACTGCCTACGAAGAATGCATTTCACTAATTGATTTTGAATGCCCTTATAAATTGAAATATATTTTATAAAATATATTAACGAAGCTTTTGTAGCCTTTTCTAAGCAAATTATGCATTCCTCATATTTGATATTAAAAGGAAAAATAAATGTCTACCTTATAAACGTTTGTAAATTGGCAAATAGTTTTCAACTCTACCGTCTGTTACAGGTGAATGCAAGTTTCCAAAACTGCATGCTGTGCACATCCCGTGGAAGAGAAAGTACGTTGACTCCTACGGTGTGAGGAAGAAGTCGCATAGTTAACGTATTATTTTGTGATATATGTGGATCATGCTGTGTACATTTTGCGCTACATCAATCAATTTAAAAGTACGACATATTATATATGAAAACTTCACGGCCCTAAAAAATATCACAATAAAATTTCTTTACTTGCAATATGCCCTTCCTTTATGTTTACATTTGAAGAAAGAGTGGAGCTCTAAAGTACCGTGGTGAATCCACCTATCCACATACTTGAACACCGAATCAAAACAGGACTGGACGTATGCTGTATGAATAAGCGATGGACAATTCCTAAGTTTGATTGGAAAATGTTTTTTTCGAGAGAAAATACTCTTAAATTAACTGCTTCACAGCTAATTACCCCTAGAGCTGCAACTATAAATATACTTTTTAAGTTTGCAGACCTCTAGCCTTCTAACTAAGCCACATCGTTGTGTCTACAGGGTGGCTGTCGTTAAGAGCGTACGCACAAATGGCCTTAGCAAGGGCGAACAGCAGTAGACCAGTAACTATGAGAGCTTTGAGGCTCACAATACGGATACTTTCACGACAGAACTGTGTCACTCAACCTAGAGAAAAAAATCAGACCTTAATTAAAACTCTGGCTACCTGTTGTCAGTTTCCATGGAAAGGCCCTCAAAAATGATCAAAGGGTGGCAATATTAGGTCAAGAGAGCTGAACTCTGACGATCCACTCATTAAAAGGCCTTTATTCAATTTGGTGCGGCCTCCCAAGGAGGCCTGTTTTATCAGTTTTCTAACATTGGTCGCGCTATTTTTAAAATGGATTTGCAAAATATATATGACAGTTCCGCAAAAATTCAATTTTAAGATTGGAAAGTCCTATTGGCAAACAATTGTTTTCAATCATTTATCATCAGACCGAGATAGTGACAGAGAAACTAGAAACGGCCAGTTTATTGCAGTGTGTATATGATCGTCAGGTTGGGGGAAGTGTTCGGTGTAATTAGGCATCTAGGTTTTTCCTCGTCTCCTGAATGCGGTGGCTAGAAAGTTAAGGACGTTGGTTGCGATGCGCAGAAAAGATGGGGGCCGTTCTCTCGGTCAGTAGCTTGAGGGCTGTGTGTCAGCCACGCAGCATGCGCTTGAGTGCTATCTGTAGCTTCGTTTGGTGTGCTTTCGGATGGCGTGGCTTCAAGAGGCGTGCTATTTGGGCGTACATTTGGTCAAAGGAGGTAGACTGCTTGTACTAGCGCCTTTTGACAGCAGAGAGTTGGTTTGCTTAACTGATTGCTACTGCCTGTGCTACAGCTATCACCCAGTTGCGCCGTTGTTTGGGGTATTTTTTCGGCATGTGGTATATGAACTGAAAGGCCCCTATTGCGTCCACTTGGTGGATCGTATCAAATAGTTGGGGAAGAATTGAACATGAAATTGAGGATTCCCTTCTTTGCTGAGCCAGGCTTCTATGCGCTCGCATATTCTCTTCTCTAGATGTGACTTTTTCGGTCAATGCATCCCGTTTTACAGGAGCAGGCGCAAGAATAGATGCACATTGCCGTAGTTTGTAAAGGACGTCTTTCTTTACTTTCATTCGTAGAAGGAGATAGTTACTGAAGAACACGCAGACTGCAGAAGAGGCTACCATGTCACTATTAGTTGTTTACGAAGTGTTCCCAACTTAGTACACTTACAATTTCTAACAAAGTCTCTTTGCTAAAGAACAGAATGTCCCTTACAGTATGCTCACTAAGGTTGAAATATGCAAAAAAGAATAAGACTAGACCAGCAGCTATGGGAATTTTGAGCCTAAAATTTTGGATTTTTTTCGCATTAAAGGCTGGTCAAGCCTTAATTTCAGAAGGGAACTGCATTTAATACGAGCTTCCAGGTAACATCAGTTACTTTCATCTCCTGTACACTGAAGCTTAGTTCAGGTTTACCTGACGCCGAGCAATTAAGTGCAATCACCAATTTATTTTCGGCTAGGATTAGACAGCTTACCTCTTACAGTGCACATCTTGAAAAGGGGAAGCTGTTCAAGTTACACTACCAAACAACACCGAAAACCCATTCTTATGTAGTACGAAAAACGTAGTGATAAAATCTTAATTGGCGGAAAATATCAATAGAAAAAAAACATCAGTGTATAAAAGAGGAAAAAACAGGAATAATTACTAAAAATGTCTGAATTACCCAGTATTTGCGCGCAATTATTAAAATTAATGAATAAATTGATTCAAATTAATTGTGCTCGATTGAACACAATTGTAGGCTTTGTGTCAACTGCTCATTAACTCTATACAAGGCCTACTTTACCTCTATATAATTGCAATACCATTTATTTAGAGTTAATATAAACCGATAGTATAAAGATTATGAAAATATATATGGAGTTGATATAGAGTCGCAAACTCTGTCCATTTGGACACTATTGGACCATTTAATTATCACAAAAAAATAATCAGCTATTCAAATAACCCGTTAAGTGAACTTAATTGAAGTTCTACTGATATAAGTTTTGTAATGGTTTTGGCACCATTTATAGTATAATGTATTTGAAAAAGTTCACATAGAGGCTGTTTTCCAACAACTGCTGCTTGCAAAAACTTAGTATATGCATTTTATTTCCAGCCTCAAGAATTTCCACCCAACTCTGAGAAAGTAATCAATTAGGATAGAGGTTTTGATAATCTTTACACCCTTATCCCAATATTCCTAAGTCACGTAAGATGTCTGATCTTAGATCTAGCTTTTCGCTATTCATTTGCGAAAATAATACTCTGTAAAAAATGGTCACTTTACATTTATGCATTTTTCTCCTTGGTTTTTTATGCCATTATGAATTCTGATATATGGTATATAAAATATGCACGAAAACATGATTTCTTAGCCCCCATTGATAACAAATCCTGTTTGTTACGTAGGCACGGGAACAAGTATGGGTTAACAAAATATTTATTCATTAGATTATCTATGAAAGCGTTTAACATGCATTTATAATGCATCTTATCCGTCAATTTATTAATGATACTGACAAATTATACTAAGAGATGCATCTCATTCACAATATTTTGTGCGACCTCTTTCTCATAGCGTAGATATATGTTGGAATACCATCATACAGGATGATGGCGGCATGCAGTTTTGATAAATGGATACAAGCATAATGGCCGGTAGTGTTCAAAATCATTCGGCGACATCAACACCTGAATACGCAATATGTTAACGCGTGTTCTGCATTTAATCGATTTGAATTTATATGGTTATTGGGAATCAACAATATGTATGTATAAATTTAACATAAGCATGCATTTTAAAGTATGTTCTTCTCAGGTGGTCAGAATAAAGCTTACTTTAAAAGCCGTCATCCTGACGTGACTGTAATACCTTGGAATTTGGCTATACGATAATCACTCTAACAGTCATACCTCAGCGAATTTTTTGTAGCTTAAACAAATTTCAGAATTTTGTGTGGATATCAACTGTAAGCACGGTGGGATACTTAGCCGACCTGGAGTGCATTCCCACGCTCATGGTCATCAGGTTGAACCAAAACATTCCTTGATTTTTCCCAAATTTGAAAGTATCGTTTACGAAGTGAGACCAAGGAAGGATTGTATCACCGTACAATTTCAAAATATTTGGCAGTAGCAGTTTATCTGCACTGGCCTATACGGTGAATTTGTCAACTTATCTTCAGCCAGTGTATTTGCTGTGATCTACTTTGGCTTGTTTGAATGCATTTAAATGTGCAATCCACATGACTTTTAATTAGCTCCAAGGTAAGTGTTATTACGACGAGTTCAGCGCCACCTGTGTTTAAACGATGACATCTGATGTGTGTCACCGTCGAATCCATAAGGAAGAACACAATAAGAAGGGCATAATTCTGGAATCCACCCAAAGGAGGTTTTATTGTGTACAAAACCCGGGGGAGCTGTCTCGGGTGGCTGTTGCCGCTGGTTGATCTCTGCCTCGGGGCAAGGCCCGATATTGGGAAAGGACTTGTAGGTCCTCGTTATCCAGTGTGGCTCCAACTCTTGCTGTCAGGGGTGACAGTGGCTTATAAGAGATTGCCTGCGCGTTATCTTTTAGCCTGTTTGGCCGTATAGGGATAACGTCACGCGACCAGTTGACGCTCGGAAAACATCGAACAGATATGCCTTGCGTAGGCTCATGCGCGTGCGTTCGTGCGGTCTTAGGTCATTGTTTGTGGATAGTCATTGCCTGCATGCGGTAAGGCCTAACAAGCAAAGACATTTTGCTGGGCTTGACGCCTGAGGAAAGCCTCCAAATATTGCTAGCACTTGGTCTGGCTAATATCCTAACCGTGAGCAACTTAGGCGCCCTGATATTTTTCACATATTATTTTTATCATGTTTCGACGCGGGCTAAAATACTGTCGAGTTAGCTCGTTGTCCCACAGAGCTCCTTTGATGGAACCCTCATGTTGCCAATGACTACACAGTTCGACTATTGTTTTGGACGGTGTTCATTGTGTGCCAAAATCAAGTTATTTACAAAGACAGCGAGTGGCGTAGGAATTTGCTAAGTTGGTAAGGGTTCAGTTAAGGTCACCAAACAGCACACAAAAACACCGACATTCTTTAATATGGCATTGATGGTAAAAAGGTAAAGTGGACGGGGTTTATCAGGAGAAAGGAAGAAAAGGTCAAATTGGGGTGTATAAAGGTAAAAAATAATAGGAATACCGATTTAAGTAACCGAATTACCCAATATTTATGGGTGATAATTAAAATAATCCAGCAGTGTCCAACTAAACACAACCGTTGACCTTACATTAACCCTATGTCAGAGCTATGAAAGCTATTTAGCATATTCAAACCATCTCAACAGCGTTGATAGGGGGATGGTTTACAGTTCAAATAGAGACAACGATTGTGTCCAATTGGGCACAAAAGGGCCAGTAGGCTTTTTGATGACCTTACCTGAACTGCCAGTTTACTGCAAACTCCTCTGCATGTTTTACCTGTTTCTGCTTCTCATGTCTCTGATAATGAATGCGCGACGGATGTCGAAACGTCAGGCGAATAAACATATTGGCCCAGTGATCAAGTTTTCTCCTTCTTAACTGAACTGTTTCTATGTTAAGAAAACTGGAGCTTGGCATTCAAAAGACTTATTACAGTTAGACGTCTCCGTCAAATTTGATATCATGTATATCATCACTTTTATGTTACTGATTCGTTAAGAAGACGATTGTTGAGATCGGGAGTGATAGGTTATTATTTAAAGCTGTATTCGTAGGACAACGTTTTTACCAAACTACGCCCAAAAGTCCAGTAAAATCCTCAAACCACGGACTAAAGTTGCCTATGAATGGCAATTCTTTCTTCGTGAGTTATGATCAGCACTTAATAATGCATGGCAAAAGAACTATTTGTAAATAAAAAGGTCTTAAAACGTGATTATCAATGAGATCTAGACATGGCGCACAGAATAGGTGACACTTTGCTTCCTTATATGGCTCTAAATTTACTGGTATTTAACACAAAGCTATGGTAGTCCAGCAATTTCTGGTCTGCGCAAGACAGAACTCATCAATCTATTTCGTCCAGCAGACTTATAATACATGCCTCCTTGAATTTGGTTATGCCAACAAATATAAATCCGCAATAATTGCCGTGCTGCGAAAGCTCAAACCTGTTATTTGCCGCGCGTAACCATATATGCTTTGTTGGCGTTCGTTAAACAGGAGGGTCCATCGGTTGACCACTGCTTTATCTTCTGTGAGGCGTTGATGATATCCGGATTATCAGTCATAAATAACGCAAAAGTGCATGCTAGTTGTCTAGGCGCGTAAGACACCATAAAAGTTCACATTCGTCGAAAAACGAACAAAATCAAGATAGCCTTGTTTGGACAAGCCGGTTTTACTAGAAACTATTCGTATAGATTCGGTGACGTAATAACGAGGTACAAAATTAAATGGGAACATAGTGACGAACATTATTGAATATTAACAAGTCCAAATTGACGTGTTCATTTGGTCTGAATATCTATTTCTTTGGAAATAATTTTAGAAATGCGTTTTGAGGACAGCATGAACACTTTTAAAATACTTATAGAACTGCGCAGATTCACATGCACCAGACGCTAACGTTTACTGCAGAGCTAGGTATTACATTTCCGATATTCTGGACATTTCCCTTTTTAATTTGTAACTTTCAGATTCAAAACATTCTAGCTCCCAATCAAGTGGTTACCAATATCCTCGGTATACAGCAAAATGGCTGACGTCATAGATAATACAGCAAACATTGCGAAACAACGCTGGAACATAAAAAAACTAAAAATTAAATATGAAGAAAAATCTAAATCAGTCTAAAGGGAAAAGCATGATTACAGCAATATAAATACGTAAATTGCAATTTGTATTCCTATTACCATGCGACCAGGTCAAATTAAATTCTAAATTTACAACTGGAATCAAACGCATTTTTGTTAAAGAAAATAAGTAGTATCTGGAAGCAAACAAATTATTTGAAACCACCGATAAATTTTGCAAGCAAATGCCTGGAAGCGTTAAAATAAATAAATTTGCCAAAACACGTTTTTTTCTGATAGATTCTTGTCAGGCCTCCACATTTACATGGTTATTAATTAAATAAACTATGGAAATTGATAGAAGAAATATAGTTTAGTTGTCAAGGGAGGTAAAAGGAAAGGCGGGGTCAACAAATGTGACCAGCGTTAGGGAGGACTGATAGTCCAGCAAGGATTAAAGCTGCTAGCTGTTGGTCTAGCGGCTTTGAGGTGCACAGGACCGGTTGGCGTTGGCTGATGATGGCCGCTTCTGCCGTAGCCAACAGACGGAAACAGTTGATTACATATGTGAATTTATAAGCTCAAGTCATCAGGACATAGGAATGCTGGTTCACACACTTAGGAGCTTTCTGCTCAAATGTGCCCTTATAGTACAGCTCAAATATGACAACAACATGTACAGGCAATTTGGCTGAGTAGCGGCGGGCTCGGTCCTGGGCGCGCTTCTAACAAATATACCCATGGGCAAACTTAAAACTGCGCAACTTAGTCACCACTTGAATAATCTGACATACGTAAGCAGTTACGTAGGTAATATATTCGCAGTAGCATCAGATCTACCCAACATTTTAGTTTTAATGCGTTCAATTGTCTATCAAGTTCATATTAAAATGAAAACAATCTACATTTCTCCCATTTCTTGATGTTCTACTGAGTGTAAGTGCTGGTGGGAGAATTCAGCGTGGAGTATATTGTATAAGGGCGTGGTACGGGCAATACATCCAGTTAATTAACTTCGTACCATTAAACTTCAAACGTAATTTAGTAGGATTTTTGACACCAAGGGCGAAAAGGGTCTGCTCAACGATAGCATTGAAGAGGAGTTAAATAGTGCTGAAAGTGTGTTTCGAGAAAAAAGCTTATCCGAGTGGATTTATCGCGAAGAACATGGCGGAATGCCTGCAGTCTAGCAGAGAAATCCTTCATTAAGAGGATAGCCCAGGTGCCATGGCGCTGTCATGTAGGTAGACTTTATAGAAGGAAGTGGAGTATTCGGAAAATTAGTAGAGCGCTCTAGCAAATGTTTCCAATTAATTTGACAACGAAAAGATCTTTTGAAGAAGGCTGGCAGTCACTATTTTCTTTGTCTTTGCGCTGATTTATAACCATTTACTCCTATTTCTAGAGGTTTGCCATATAAAAACACCCTTTCATCACTTTTTTTGGGTTTTCGGTTACCAACACTACATTTTAAGAGAATTTTGCATCTTCAGAAAGATAAGCTGTGAATTATACAGCTCTAAACTATCCTTTGACCCAGCGAGTATGAATAAATACGCACATGCAATGGGCTTTTAGAAAAATCTCGTCAAACAGTAGTTTGAAATAAGTCGCGTATGCAGTGGGACGAAGAATTCCTAAAAAGATGCCTGCTTCGACTAAAAGTATTTGAAGGATAGAAGTCAAGTTATACCCAGTACAATTTGTTTACCATGCATGTTGTTTCTCTGAAACGTGCAACTGCAGTCTTAGAAACTCCTGGTTGTTTAAATTTGTATTTTACTTGTTTAAAAATGCATATCGTTACCTAAGTCCTTACGCCTCCTAACAGTCCACTTATTGAAAAAAGTACTAAAGAATCTTTATTTTGTGCATTTAAACTTGCACTTAAATTTTAAGTCCACATACGAAATGCACTGACAGTAGTTCATACTTTTCACATCCGTTAATGAGTTTAGTTTGCCCAAAGTCTTAAGCGGCGCTAAATTCAAGCCGACATCGTTTAGCACGTAAGTAAGCAGTGGGTGCGCAATGACAGACTGGAGGAAATAAATAATTTATACTAGAAAACATCTGCAAAACAAAAGACTTTAAGCACTAGTATAGCTCTATCTAGTTAACTCACACTTGCCTAACAGCTTACTTCTCAAAATGAACGTCTATTTAAGAAGATAAGCTGTAGGATATGATTTATTGTGCACCAACGTGCATACCCAGTAAATCCGCAAACTTAAAACGCCGAGTTGCCTAGGAAGGTCTTACCATGCTTACGGAAATCGCTTTACTGACGCCTTTATTATTTCGGGTAACAGGACATGTAAATAAATTTCTTAAAGTAGAACAACAATATATACTACGTATTATATAGTACTTAAACAAAAAAAATTGTTGATGTTATAAAATGTTATCATGCTACAAAATTGCGGCAAAATTACATTTTTGTTACAACAATATCATCACTATAAAACTTTGTTGGCCATAGATATTTATTCTATGAGGACATTTTCTGAGAACCCTTTAAAAGTGTAAAACTTCACTATCAGGGCAGAAAAGGTAATACAAAGAGGCCTTAACTTCAATTATATAATAATGTTTTATTTAAAAAGGCTTATTGTTATTAACAAATTTTAAAGCCCATACACTAAAAGCAAATGAAAGAACTATTTTTAGCAGGTGTTGACGTTATGCCTATTGTGTTACTTTAAAAATGGGATAATTTGGTTTACCATGGGTGCGGTATTCATGTTTAGTAGCAGTGCACGTTTGCCTGAATGCATTAAATCTCTAAAATTACTACTAAGGTTTTGGGCCACAAGGTCGATTCTGAAGTTGCCAAAATTGCTCACGAAAATGCGTTCTGTCGGTTCCATACAATTACTGACGAAAGAACTCTATACAATGGGCCCTGATAGATTTTTGTTTGCGCGAATCTGTACAGTAAAGGCTCATCATCTATGTATGAATTAACTTTCCAGATAGGCGCTTGATAAGAACTACTTTATTCCATCCCTAGAGATATTTCGATACCGAATTGCATAATGTGACCAGAATTTATGCGTTTTTATTTACAGGTACGACACACTAGCATTTATCCATCTTACGCAAGCGAGCTGAACTAGCAAAAAGCCTACAAAGTTCACCAATAAAAGCCAACATTTGATTCTTCTGTTTTCCTCTCTTTAGACACAGTTATCCTTATTGCTGAGAGCACTAAAACAGTTAAGAAAACCATCCTTACCAAAATTTTTTTTACTTTTCTTAAGGGAGTCTGAACAGCTTAAACCTCCACAAAAATGTTTGCGATAAGTGGCCATCTGGTTTAAAGAAGAGGTCTTGAGATATAGGTTCTTCCAATTTTTATAGTTCAGTTCTTAATAAAATTGCAAAAATGGAACAGGCTGTCTGTTCGGCATTCGGAAGGTACCCACTATTATTTTTACTCAAAACAAATCTTTGAGCTTTGTGTAGGGCAATATGTCCCACAAACATGACTTCTGCCCTTACGATTCATTGTCAATTTGTTAGTTTTCAACGTCCCCACACGTATTTCTCCTGTAAATGTCTCAGAGTTACAGGATCATTGATTAGTCTTGTTTTACTTTTTTCCAGTCTGAAGTTTTAGTTTTCCATTTTATTTTAAATCGCCGACGAAAAGACCACTAGCCGGCAAAAACTGGTATTTTCGTTCCTTTGTGCACACAAGGGATATATGTTTATTGTCAATACAATTTCTCTGAAATTGTGGTCTGTTGTTATAAACTTATAAGATGCATTCGGAGATGGTAATTAATCTTTTTAATTAATATACAAGAAAATTGTTAAGACTCATTAGGTTGTGCATTGACATTGCTTATCAGCTTTTATATATATTTTACTAAAAACTTGGAGGATGAACAGCGAGAAAGATGGCATTTTTCAATAAGCGTCATGCTTTTAAGCAACCTTGTTGCATTATGAGACGGGCACTTA
Organism: Ligula intestinalis; assembly: GCA_036362985.1. Lineage (NCBI taxonomy): Eukaryota > Metazoa > Platyhelminthes > Cestoda > Diphyllobothriidea > Diphyllobothriidae > Ligula > Ligula intestinalis. Next base: position 86,437,802 of record JAYGXS010000001.1, on the reverse strand, counting down.
CTAACAGAAATAACACCACTGACCACAATGAACATCATCAAGAATTGTTGATGTTTGTGCGGTCCAAATAGCGATTAACAGGACATTGGGCGCATTGGACTCAAACGCTTGGTGATTAAAGAATAAATGTAAATAGTTGACTGTGGCTAGCAAGTCATAAATACCTACTTCAGTCTCCATGGCCATCGGCAATTATGCTTTTGGTATTGTGTGCTGTATTTTATACTTGACGTTTGTTTGTTAAGTCAAATAAGCACGCTCCACTCTCATGTTTTAATGGCAATGAACACGTTTTATTGTGAGAAAATAATTTAATGTTTAGTTAATAGTGTGCAGGAAATGTCTTCACTACATGTCATTTAACTGTGTCATTTAATGTTCTAGTTGAACATAGCACTGTAAGTCATTTTAAAAAAATTTCACATTTAACTTAATCCGCAGTTTTATCACCACTTAATAGCATTTCAGTAAAATCATCAGCTGTGCGGAAGCAAACGTTAATTATTTTCCCAAATTAAGTCTCTTGTAGTGGGAAGGGGGAGGGTAATGTTAGAACAAAGAAAGATTGACATAGCCATCAGAGTTGTGGATGCAGCAATTATGAAAAGGGTCATTTTTCCGTATGACAGCTTAGCTCGTGGCTTTATCTCTGCCATGCTGATGCATTATCTTTCCTTTGTCTATACCGTTTCTTTCTTCACGATTTTGAGTGGATAGCTGCCTGACAGATAGACTTGCCTCACGGCATCACCAACCTCTTACCCAGGTGATTTTCGGAAAAGGAATTTGGCTGATTAGGCCTTCACTTGCCGTAAAAATAGAGTTTATTCTTGCCGCGCTATTTTTTACCATTCGCGTATCTTCTGCCGGATATTGTTATTATTAAGATAGGCGTGGTTATTTTACGAATCCAACGATAACATAATTGGCGTTTGGGGGGTACGCTTTCAGATAGCAGCTTTTCAAATTTTACAGAATATAATTTTAAATCCTACTATATCACGCATTTGACTATACACATTTTTGACACAATAAGGTTGAACGTTTTTAACTTGCTGCTCAATTTTCACTACAAAATTTCCGTGGTCTGACTCATAAAAATTAGAAAGCTTAATCATTTTGAGTGAATACGCTTTTGATAATTAATTTCGTTCTTTTTTCATGGCAGTATTTTCTGTTGAAACTAAGTAATCGAAGCCCACACCAGTGAGCGTCAGGCTGAAAATATTGCGGGCCTGCTACCTGATTCATTTATTTTTTGCAGATGCCGAGAGGGCCACTGTGCCTTAGATTACGTGGATGCTAGAAAAGCGTGCTACTATTAGAGAACTCATAGCCGTGGAGCTTTAATTGCGGCCCAAAATTGTTTCAATCAGCTCACGTTTGTGCACAAAAATCGCGCAATACATAGTTTATTTGTAGCTATTAGTTTATTTATAGTTATAAATTTACTTTTTTTTCTGTTTATTTTTAGTGTACATTTTAGCTTATTATTGAATTCATTCTTTTTTATTTTAGTTTAAGATTTATTTTTGATTTACTTAGTGGGTGTATTTTGTTTCACTCTACCCTTGCATTGTTAGCTTAGTTGGGTTTAAGTGAATTTTCAGGTCAGTTTTAGCTTCAAAAACCACATGCGGTTTCTCTTAAGTTTACAAATATAACTAAATTACTTTTCTTTACTTTAATTAGTATGGGATATTTCACCTACTTATTTAAGTTTTTAAATTCACTCTTATAATGCATTGGTGCTTGTTTAGTTTATTTAGTTTAGCTTAGCTAAATTACTTAACTTTAGCTTGCTTGCTTTTGTCTTGATTTAGTTTAAAATGAATAAGTGACATAAGGTTTTAATCTTATCCTTAGAAACTCGTAGTTTCTGTATTTTGCAAATTTGAGCAGTTATCGATAGTTGGGTAGTTGCACATTCTATTTATTGCGTGCTATTTTGGTATTCAAATATTTACTGCTTTTAAAAGTATTCCTTTTTTCCTTGTTGTTACTTTTACTCGTTCATCAACATTTTCTTTCCTTTTTAATACCCAAACGATATAACCTTACGTATTGCTGGTCTCGAATTACACAAGGATCGGGCTTTTACATGCCGCGTTGGGCCATTAATTATACTTATACCTTAAGAGCACTGATATCTACATCAAACAGACATTTCTGTTGTGAGAGAGTACATTTCTCAAGCTATATTTTCATAGAAAATGTACCGGTGTGCATAAACTGTATGAGGATTAATCTTGGCAATATCGAAAGGCAACAAGTAGGTCATTGGGGTTTGGTGTGGCAGTGCTAGTCACTCATGAACTCTGCTCAAGCAGAAGAATGAAGCCGTGAACATGTGTGTGCATAAGATCGAATCCTTTTATTATTACAAAACTATTCATTTGCATGTTAAGTTCTCGTTCTGGGTATAATGGGTATGCGTTGTTCAAGTTTTGGAAGGCCCCAGTTACTGCAACAGATAAGCCGTATTTGAGTTTTATCTAACTGCGCTAGATCATGGGAAAGGCCTTTGTATTACAGAGAATGTTTGACTCGTATAGGGCAAACTACAAGGCCAATCCCAAAGGAAGCAGAAAGAAGGGTTGGCATTTGGATCAGAGGCTCGAAACAATTTGTCTGGGTTATCTCACAGTGTGCTGTTCGTTTTCTTTGTTGGATTTGAGTGAGACCATGGCATTTGAACGAATAGGTAGTGGAGTGGTGGCGCTTAACATGTTTCGTTATAGAGTTCGTGTCAGACGTTTCTCAGTCTTATTACCACTGCACACGTGCTTGCGAAATCTAATTAATGATTATCTTCCTCGATAGTGTAGCGACGTTAGAAAACCTGTGGTGATCAGTTGTTTCTCTTCTTAACCCGATAAACGAAACTATAATTTTTTACCTTGGATATCTTTGACTATAACGTTGACTTATTAATTGTGTATGCGTTTATGTAAGCCAAACGATCAAGGCAAGTTAAAATGACTTGACCAATATAACTAGCAGAGTTGGTAGAAATACGAGGCAAGACCATGTAGAGTCATTTAAAATCCTTGATCATCGCAGAACAACCAATAGGCTGGTTTGTTTATCAGAACATCACTGGAAGCGTGAAGGCAAAAGGAAGCAAAAAAACTTGTTAGTTGTGTTATCGTTGCGTGCAAGAAAAGCGTGATTTTTACGCAGCGATGCTCATGAGTAAAGGCTTTTAGAGGAGAATCATCCCAACCTACGGCAATTCCCGTTTCTGATAGATGTCAAGACAGTTGTTATCGCAAAAACTCTCAGCTCAAAGATCCTAGTAAAGGCTAAAAAAGTGTCCACTAGGAAGATGAAGGTAAAGGTGAGTCACCTAAAGAGTTTGTAGCGAAATTCTTATGCTTTTGCGCCTCCAACAGGAACGCCACCGCCACAACCAGTAAAAAACATAACTAAACTACCATCACCAACGGAGCCCTCTCTACTCACACCTTCAAAACCCTCAGCCTCTCAGCCATAAATACATACTCGCAGTTGTGTCAGGGAAAAATATCCGCAGTCCTTAACCACGAAGCTGGCGCGATACTCTTACGTGCATCTAAATATGTCCATGGGTAAACATATTTAAGTAAATTACAGTAAACGAAAACTAATCTCAAACAAGTAAAACTAAGTAATTACCCAAAAACTAAACCGAACTAAAACTAAACGAAACTAATTAAAAATAACTGAACGAAAAACTAAACTTAAACTTATAAAACGAAATAATAAACTAATAACTAAACTAACAAACATCATAAACTACAGCGAAATTATTAATTATTTTTGTATAGTTAACTAGGCTGATGTTTATTAGAAACCCGCTTGACCAATGGCATCCCCATCAAGCGTCAAACTACCCAAGATCATGCATCAACTGTATGGACCTACGTCGATAGTTGAAGCTCTATGACTGCAACTCTCTCCCTTAGCCCACATCTATGCATCTTCCTTCAAAAAAAGGCGTTTTTCTTTTTGTGTTCTCTCTATCTCTTATCTTCAGACTAAACCATCCGCCAATAACCTCGCAGATTATTGACCTGACATTAAAAAGTAAAAAATATACTTTTATATACATTGGTGCATATCTTCGAGATAAGCTTGTGTGTAGTAAACGTCTATGTACTATTTGATTTCAGTTTGTCACCGCTTTCAAACGCATTAACAATTGGTTGACAGGCTCAAACAGTCGATCGGTGCAGTTGAGCGGCAACAGTACCCAGCGGAATTTCAGCTCCTCAGAAACTCAGTGCGTACAGAATCTCACGCTCCGTGGAGCTTTCACAGCAAACTACAAGTGGTAGTTTGAACCACTGGAAACTGAGTGGAAAACACACTGTTCTAATTCAAACCTGCGTCTGCGGGTTTCATGTTCTCTAGAAAAAACACAGAGAAGGTGTGCTAGACAAAGATGGAAACTACATTGGGACACGGCAGGCGTACTTGGAGCTGCACTTACCCCCGAAGAATGTCACACAAGGGCGCAGTGTGGTGACGCACATAGATGTGGATTCCCACCAAGATAATCCCTTGCATGCGCTTCGGCCTCGGGTTTTCGTGACTTTGTCATGTACTCATCCCCAAATGTGCAAGAAGGGAAGAGTGTGGTTTATTACCATTTTAAACTGGAGAACGCGCGAGTGAAAAATTTTCTGACTGACATACTGAAAGATCCGTATAATGCTGATCATCGATGTAGCCTGTGAGAAGGGCATGAGTTTGTAGGATTTTTCGTATTTGAGGAGGGCTTACGTATTTCCGTTGTAATCGCTGTGGTCAATCACGATTGTTGCCTTTCTCTTGTCGACTAGTAGAACTAATAGCCTTCATTAGGAAATTTGGCAGATTTGCTTAATTTGTGTTGACCTAACTGTGAAAAACAAGACACCTTCGGCGGTATTTGAACCCGCGTATTAGAGAAGGCCTTTACCGAAAGCCAATTCTTTAACCAACTGAGCTACAAACGCCCCACCTCGTGCCATGAATTTAATCAATTAAGTCAGTCAAATAGTCATTCTGGTGTATTATAGCTTATTGCTTAGAAAATCCTGATTGGGCAGTCAACTTGCTCTTCCGTATTTGTGGATTCCATACGAACGGTAAGGTTGGGCGGGTAATAACGACCCAAGTGTGGTTAATTTACTGGCGTGAGTTAGGGCATTTGTAGCTCAGGTGGTTAGAGCGTTGACTTCCAGTAAAGGCCTTCTCTACTACGCGGGTTCAAATCCCGCCGAACGCCTCAATATTTTTTACAACTGGGTCAACTCCTATTATATATTTGTTCAATCTTAATTTCTTTATTGCTTCTTCCGCGGATGATATGTTGTTCGGTGGCTTATTCGTCATTAAGAGAGAGGTGACTTTCTGGTGCAGGGTAAGCTCAGCCCCATCGTTTGCATTGGTCCTTACTAGCATGGCTTTCAGTGCTGCGATAAATTCGGCTGGCTTAGCATCTGCCGTATTAAAGTTGGTTTCATGGCTCAGTACGGCTAGTTCTTTTTTCAGTCAACTACCTGGAAGATAGATTGCATACCATGTGTTTGTTTGCCTTCGATTCTCGTTTTAATTTTCCGAACTTCTGGTCCAAGCTCTTGCGGTTTTGTTTGACAACAGGTTTGCCCAATTGTATCATGCATTCTGTCTTTTTTCATTCAATAACGAACAAGAGGTGCAGGAGGCAGTCGGGGATCCATAACCGTATCATTTACCTGCGGCAGCGCTACGTCACCTCAGTATTCTCTAGATTTCTGTAACGCAGATACTTCAGGCCCACTCTTTTAACAATGCGTCGGTGTAATTATCGCAGTTACTAGTAGATTACTGTTTATCGGGTAGAAAATGATTCCAATCCGCGAGCTGTGCGAAGCGTATCACGCCCAAAATTCTCACGAATAGAAGCGATAGTATATGTCTCAGGATCTGGTTGTAAAGACAACAAAGACACGATCAGTGCGACAGAGCATGTATCACCCTGAGCCTTCAGTTATTTGCAGGACGCCATCGCCAAGCAAGCACTGGCATGTTTCTATAGTCTTACTTCGAGGAAAGGGGAGAGAATTTGTGATTGGTGGAGTCCACGCTCACTTCGTCTCCCGTATTGCCTCGGTGTGCGTCCTTGGCGTCATGGCGTGCGGCCTTGGCACAGGGGCGTGCGTCTTTGACGTGGCAGCGTGTGTGTTTGGAAATGCTCTGGGCTGTGCTTCTTAGTCGCGCTAACGGAGAGCAAATAACAGGGCGGTAAATCCATATGTCTGTTGATGGAGTTGCAGTCTGGTGTCCAGGCCTCCGGTAGTTCCCGCCCTGACTTATTAATGGCTCGTGCCATTATCCACTTGCCCATGAAGCCAAATTCGTGGCCTTCTTCCCGAGTTTTGAAAGCGAGCTGGGATAATGCGTGGCTTTTTCACACTGCCCGGTTGTGCTCCGTGTTTTGCAAACAAGGTCGTCGCACGGTTTGCCCTGTATAATGCCAAGAACAGCTGCTACAATATCCGTGCAAAATAACGCCAGACTGCGCACCTGCCTAGCACATAGTGGACACTCTCAGATGGGATGTGTCCGCAGACGACGGTTCGGAACCGGGTCCTTTGCGTCGCACAGAGGGACTGTTTAGCCTTGCCAACCACTGCGCCCGCACCATCCCCTGTTAACATCACAGCCTAGGGCTTTCTACTTAATGAGCGGCAGTCAGTCCAGTGAATTTTTTGACTGTCCTGAAAATATTGACATTCTGCCCAGAGAGGTATCCTCATGTTGGTACCTTTGTGTTTCTATGGCATCCAATTTCTCATTTACTTTTCCTAAAGAAGGCCTTTTTTTCTTAAAATCCGCAACGTTTTATATTTTATCCGCCGCTTGCGTCCAGATCGTACATCGCAAGCCCTAATATGGGATTTATAGATGCGTGCATTTACTCCTCATTCTTTACTGCTCTCCAATTATTTTTCCGGCTTTTTAAAAAAAACCTGGTCATTATTAAGCGAATCCTCCAAATGCTCTCTTCAGCTTCCACAGTTTCCTATGCTTTTTAGCTGGCATTATAATTCAGCAACAGTTGAAAACGGTTAAGCAATTCGCTAATCGTATCCTTAATGATGTCGCTTACCTGCGCACCTGATTCACTCTAAACTAACGGCTCCGAAGTCTTCCCATATTATCCACCGAAGCTTCTGTCGTATGTCATGCCGTACATCAGCATATCAGCACAAGTATTCCCAATTCTAGCGCGCTACATCACGTGTGAACAAACGGAAATTGAGAAATTAAGCGCCGACTTGTCTATATGGCAGATCTGAATATCGTACAAAAATTTAACTTAGAGTATTCTGTGACTTTTTACCTTTGGCTTTTTACAATGACCTTTTACGTTATCCTTTGCCCTCCGTGAATGGAGCTATTTTGTGCAGAAAATGTTCGATACTACCTTCAAAATCAATCATTTTCTCTCTGAAAACAATCTGTCTGGCCTGCAGGGTCAGGCGGGTGAGCAAAGAGAGGGCTTGGCAGAGGCTACGAAAGCCTTCAGCTACTAAAACTAATCAGGTTCTAAGTCTTCCTTTTGTGCCTAGTTCACCCTAGGACGTACAGTGGTAGTCATCGGTTACGGTGGCAGAAATGCAGGGTATAAGAATATTTGAGGGAGATGAAGGTCGGTGACCTTTGAGTTCTCTGTTTGTACATGTGGGTTTTGGTAGCAAAAAAATTGTATATCAGGTCGTTGGCGAGACCAATTTACATGAGCCAGGAGGTGGAAAAATAGTTTAAAAAAGAACAGACAGTGTAAAAAACTTCTTGGGATATTTTAGACGAAAAAAAAATTATCACTTTTTGAGGAAGGCTCCAACGAAGGGCATTGCGGAGGTCACCAGGATCATCACCAAAGTACGGACGATGCTAATTTCAGTGTTTGTCGACAGGGCTGCACAAAAGAGGGTATTTCCAAAGGCATCAAGCCATCCACTGAACGAGGTGTATGCCAGAATACTAAATGTAATATCAGCAGGTACTCCGCCGTTGGCAAGATGGAACTTTGTATTAAAGTCTTTCAAGTTGACAAGCAGCTGACTTAGAGACAGCCATAATAGGCAGTGCTACACGCCTGACAAAGTCATTGGAGTCTTGGCTTTTTGCTCTGTAATCCTGCTCCAATAAACCTATTTGCCATCCCGAAAATTAATTCCCTCGGTGATTTGAATTAGAGAACGTATATTAAGAGGAGAGCTAAAGACGTAAAACGTCACTGTGTCAAGACAAATTGCAGTAAAATTTTTATATTTTTGAATTTTTGGCCATTGCACGTTCTCACTACACTGATGGATAGGATACAAACCTGTCGATGATATACAATTATACCAAGCTGTCGGTGAGAATAAGTATGATACTGCTTTCCCTTTAAATGTTGTCAAAACTGAAATATATGTTTGATCAAAAAGCGCAGGGATAAAGGGGCGTGCATGTTCTGTCCCTAGTCTGTGCATAGTTAATAAAAGCTTCAAGATAAAGGGTTTTTCTATTTGAAAATACATTTTTGTTTCTAAGAAGCATCAGCTCAGCCCAGTGAAGAACAGAAAACCTAGAAATGAAGAAATATGGTTGGCAATACAGCTCGAGTCTAGAAAGTATCCTATAGAATTCCTTGGGCTAAGCATCGTTTTGGCAAGCACAGGCAAACATTGAAATGCTCTCAACAGTCTTTACGTGAACATGGTACACAGCGGAGACTCTGTGAATACATGGGCGTTGCATTGAAAGTCTCTCAACAGAAAAACACAACCTTACCCGTTAAAAGGGCCCGCTGCGAAGTTTATTTAGAGGTTTTGGGCATAAAAGTGTGGCTAGATGGCCTTAGCCGTCCAATCCATGAAGTGCGAGCAAATAGAAAAGCAAAAATTTAAAGTGTTCAATTCGTTCAATTTATTCCGAATATATAAGGCAGGGATGGGAGTTAAGTTGCCTCTGTAACAGCCATAACATCAGTCAGTCAAGATTTGTCGTTAAAAAATCGTCAAAACTCTTCTTGTGTTTGAAAATTCAGCGAATACATCTATTCGACTTTCTGAAAAATATCGGAAAAAACGGTGCCTTGACTTCAATTTCACCAGTCTGTAAACGGTATATGGTAGTTTTGGACGCCCAGCATTTTTTCACTGAAGAATTTGTTATCTTCTGAAGGAGCATAGCAACAAAGAAATGAACTTACTTCTTCCTTGTTTGTCACAAGTTTAAACAGAGACATTTTCAAAATAAAGGCTCTTTGTTCCCTTTAATAGACGTTTGTGTGTCCATTGGGCCGTAGCCAAGCCGGCGGACATTAAACGTCCCTCTTCCTTTGGTAAAGAATGGCCATATAGATGCGAGTGGACAAAGTGTGTGTTAATGAGCAACGCCCGCCAGTACACATCCACAAAACTGCGCTTAGATACCTTTCTTAATTTTACCATCCCAGCGGATTGGCTTGCCATTTATCAAAGGTTAACATACTATAATATGTTTATTATGCCAGTTTACAGGCAATTGTATAGAGTTGGTAATGCACCTCTTGGGCGCCTTCCAACACCTCGAAGACCGGAAAAAACCTAAAACAAACTCCCTATGTTGCGGTCAGCATTGGTTTTGTTTCAGGTTTTTTGTTTTGTCAATACTGGGCGAGATAGGGAGTTTGTTTCAAGTGAAAAAACCTGCCTTCAAAGGTATGATACAAACGGAATAAATGTACAGTTGTAAGCTGAGTTGACTCATCAGCAGGAGAACTGTTTCATATCGTTTAAAAACATAAGTTCCAGACGCAGAGGGTTGGCACAAGAACACAGTGTTCTCAGTCTTCCTTCAATGGTTGTCGGCAAAAGTTGCGCGTTATCGGCTGAAGGGTTAGCAGACTGCGGGCTGCTGCTTCAGCAGCATTATCTTCAGCATGAAGCCTGGCGGGGTTCAAAGTCCACGAACGCCATCAGAGTGAAAGAGAGATTCTACCGAGTCAGCACCCAAAATTCGTGAAAGTTGCCCTGAATGTAGAAAACTAGTTATAGCTCTCTTAAATATAGGGTAGTTTTGCTGGGTTTTAATACTTTTGGGTAGCTTATTCCAGATTGATATGGCATTTACTGAAAAGAATTGCCGGTACTTAACTGTACGTGCCATAGGAAGAAATAAAAATACGTCTCGATGACTGGCGCGTTGAGAGTGCTCAAGCTGCCTTATTGTACTAAGGGGATTAAAGGTTTGACCATTCAAAAGTTTAAACAGTAAAAAAAGACCCTTCTGCAATCGACGAAGCCATAGGGGATCCAGCTTTATAAGTTCGCACCTTTGTTGGTAGGTTAAGTTACGGTGTTCTGTAGTGAAAACTCTTCTAGTGAAGAAGTGCTGCACCGATTCTATTTTCTTCCGTTCACTAGTGCGCAGAAGACTGAATAGAGGCGAGCAGTATTCAAGACTAGGTCTCACGTACATATTATAAAGGCTAGTTCTAACCTTGATAGTCTTAAAATTTCTAAGGATAAATCCGGTGGTTCGGCGTGCTTTCGAGACTATCAGGGCACAGTGCTCTGACAAATTGAGACTATTAGAGTAGGATATGCCCAAATCCTTGATAACTCCTGGGACATTTAGTTCGTGGCCGTCAATGCTTAATTCCGGTTGATGATCGTCGCCAACAACCATAACGGAACATTTGTGCCATGAAAGGGTGAGGCGCCATGTGCAACACCACTGGGCGAAGGCCTGAAGATCCTTTTTTATCAGCTCGAGCACGATGTTGCGATCTGCCGGTTTATATCGATAAGCGACTTTTAAATCTTCAGCGTACATGAAGGGTCTGCCATACTGAAAACAATCTGAAACGTCGTTGACAAACAGGCAAAATAGGAGCGGACCCAGTACACTACCCTGTATAACTCCACTCCTCACATGCGTGGGGTTGGAGATAACATTGGAAATTTTTACTCGTTGTGTGCGAGCACCCAAATAAGAAGATATGAAGTTCAGTGGCTTGCTACCTATGCCGAAGGAGGCTAGTTTCAGAAGGAGGAGGTTATGATCGACCCGATCAAAGGCCTTAGTAAAATCAAAATAGACGCTATAAGTGGCAAAACCGCTGTCTCTAGATTGCAGCACATAATCAACGAAAGAGAGCTGACAGGTGTCACAAGATCGTTTCTCGATAAAGCCATGTTGAGCTTTATTGAGCAAGTTGTTCTCTGTCAAGTGACAAATGATCAATTTTAATTGAAAACATGTTTGCAGTACTATCAGTGCTTGAAGTGCCTCTGTTACTTACCGAAGAGCACAGCCTTATTTGAAATACTAGAACAGAACGAGTGTTGAGGAAAGGATGAAGCTCGAAGCATTTGCAGAAAAACAGTCCACAGTACCTTTGCAAGTTTAAAACAGTCATTTTGCAAATTGCAGAAGTTTTTTTTTCATAAAAAAATAATCCCAATTGGATTCACTAGTTAAATGCGCTACGAGTTAATTTAGTCCGGTTCAGATTACTAGTAATTCAGTGCAACCTCGCCGACTGAACGCTTCAGGTTATGTTTTGGCGCTTTGTCGGAACTAGTAGCAGGCCTTTAAATTATGTTTTCTCAGAGAAAGGAGAGAAAATATTTTTCACAAGAACTAATGACTGAAATTTGAGCTGCAAACGTATCATACCTATTACGTATCTTTTTTGAATGGACTGGATGGACTTGATCCAGAGAAAAAATTTTAATCAGCAAAAGTGTATGCTGAGTTCTGCTTTTTGAAGAAAACGGGCAGAACTTTTGTGAAATATTTTCCAATTTGCTATTAAATATGCACAACTGAACCTTTATTATGCGCTGTGCTATAGGATAGCACCGAGATGAGCACAAAAAGCTTAAAATTTATAATGTCTGGAAGCGTGATATCTTGCGTTAAGTTGATTTAACTCACATGAAGGCAAGTTTATGGAATCACATTTTTCAAAATCACAGAAAATGTTCGATTTAGAAAAATATATTTTGCGAATGTCTGTAGATTTTAATTACATAACGCAGAACTGATCGCATCGTGTTTTAACGCATGGAAAAGTTGGGGGCGGCAAACAAAAGGGGTATATTTTTGTCGCGTACATGAATATAGAAAAAGACCTTTTTTAATCTAGGGTGCTTTGCAAGAAAACTTTTTATACACTATAGTTTACACCAATGCGTATCAGTAAAACGCAACAGACGGAAGACTAACAGTTTTTTCTAGCTATTTATATCGCATGCAGCTCCAAACTTATCAAGTTTTGTGAAAATTCTTCGACATAACGAAAACCGTAACTTTTTTTTAATTTTCAGCCAAAACTGTACCTTTTATTTTAGGTAATTCAGCCGGCCTTTCCAAATTATCCATTTTCATTTTGCCATTGTGTCATAAAAATATAATTTGCGCAGACGTTTCTCACCTGAATATTTCATTTTAGTGCTTAGAAAGTGGTAAGTTATCATACAAATTTCATTTGACCATGGGCATCACAATATCAGAATTCTGCGTAGAATCTCTCTTTTCTCACAAACGTCTTTAAGTGTTTGGGCAGTTTGTACATATGGCCCACAAACCTATCATAATAAGAAGTAATTTTCACACAGTCATGATTTATGTTTAAACATTTGGGAGATAACTTGCTTCATTTTGTTGATGTACACGTCGAATATACTTAACATTTATGGATGAAAGCATGAAAACTTTGAAAATCATGAAAAATTCACTGGAATAAAAAGCAAATCTGAAAAATATTAAAAACTAATCTTCAAACACATCTGACGGAAGAAAATTTCGTTCAAAATATAAAGAACGTCATATGGTCAGTATTTCTTCAGATGATTATTTTTACATGTGATGGCTATATATTGCGATTTATTTAAATTCGGTTTATGAAACAAACCATAAGCACTTTTTTCTGTTCATTAAGTTATATTTTCGACATAGGTTGTTTATTTCTGTTTGCAACTTTTCGTACATGCTAGTTTCACAATGATTTTAGGTTTTCCATAGCTTTCCAGATATCGCATGAGTTTAAGTCCGAGCTGGATTTTAAAATTCTTCTAGTTGGAGCGTAAAGATTATTGACATTATGAATTGCAACCGAGCATTAAAACCACTTTCTCAGGCGCTGCTTTTAGAAGCTGGTGCAGAGTTACTCGGTGAGTCATGGGGTTGAGAATTATACGCTTTCAAAAAAATTCAAATTCAGAAATAAAAAATGTGGTTACTGGATCAAGGAGTTTATTTTCCTGACTTTTCGGATTCTGTCGAGTACTCTGTATCACATGTAACCGAAGGATAGGTTGACGCATTCAAAGGCGACTGCAACTTTTAAGCTGTTATAAGCTGGCGGCTTCACGGTTAAATCGCATGATATTTGAGAATAAATGGGAAAAATATGTGATGATTAAGCCACACTCAGGGATGCAATCTTCCAAGAATTAAATGTTTATGGAATATTTTTTAAATTTTTAATGGTAATTGGCAGGCAATATTTAATAGCTTCCTAAAATCAGTCATAATTTCAAATAATAACAGACTGTTAACTGGTTAGACATCTGAAAACATCAAAAATTCCTGCTTACTTAGTCTGAGCATCAAGCACAAATACGTCAGTATTTTTTTAACGCTTCATTTTTTATTCCAAATATATAGAATTTATAAATTTATCCAACATAATGGCACTTTTGAACAAGAAGAGACTCCTGGGGACGCTGAAAGTTTAGATCTTTTAAATCTCCAAAACCACTCCCGCAGACCATACGGATATTGCTTGGAAAGCTAATTTAATTTAATTTTTCTTCCCTTCTACTACAAATGAACTTGTGACGGTGGAGCAGGGTTTAATAACACGAATACTCATTACTTGAACGTGTCAGAAAACCTCTGATAGCAATGCATACGATCGAGTCTTGTGGCATTGCTTCTACGCCCTGGTTAGTCATTGCCCATTGTTAACAAGATAACAGAGCGGCAGTTTTGCTTGGGATTTCTTACAGGACAGCATTGGCCTAACAGACGCTTTCTCACCAATCTCGCATAGAGACGCAGGTTCGGAAAGCATCGGTAGAGAAGGCAAACGTGAAGCCATACGCATTATTCAAAAATGGCTGGGAAACCCCCTGAGACACAGTTCTACAGTAAGTTACGTTCAAAACTAACCGCATACCTTTAATCTGGTAACTTTTCACTTTCTTTGTCATTTCTTAATCAAGAGTCTTCCTTGGCAGTGCTTACCAGCTTAAAGTTAAGGATACTGGCAGACACTTTAAAGCACTTCATTGTTTGCGTACAACGCCGTATTCAGTTGGAAGCTCTCTCCGTGTCTAACGGCTTATCGAGAAAACTCCTATAATATGGACATCTACCATATGCCTGAATTAATGCTCTTTGCCAATCTTTACGAAAGAAAAGCTCTCAAGAGGCCAAAATGTTCCAGTTACTTTTTTTGTAGAGTTCAGGCAGCTAATTCGGAAATTATTTGTGTATTCTTGGCTTAACAGACACATTGTCGCCTGCAAGTACTCAATTTTATTGTAATGCCCTTATTCGTACTGATTTCATCATCCATGAAAAAAACGGACATGAATCTAAAAAAAATCGAAAAAAACTTTGTACATTTTCTCTAAAGGAACCTCTAATTTTTTGTTTCCAGAAAAAATAACAATTCAACGACTAACATGCATTAGAATGTGCAAGACTGGGAGTAATAAGTACTTTTTGCGTCCATAAATGGTAACGTTGGATGCATTTTTCGATTCACTTACCTCAAATATCTCACGGCATTTCGATGACAGATAGAGGATTACATGAGATAGAGAGGGTTATTTTGAGTTTGTTTTGGCAATCGCATACAATAGGAAGATGTTTATCGCGCAGAAAGAGAAAAAAACACAATGAAGCCCACAATGGGACAAAAGATAGAAAATAGAACGCCACCGTTGGAGAACTTTGTGTCTTTACTCAAAAATAGAACAAGGCACACCAGAGTGTCAGCTGGTATAAGATACGGAAATATTTCTCTACCAGCCAGCAAATGGTGGTCATTTAACAGCAGAGTGTATTATCGTAAAGCAATCAAATTAAAACGTAATTATGTATACTTAATATATGATTCTATGACTGAACGTTTATGTGATCATTTACACGTAGTTCGATTATCATAAAAGACTAATTGTCCTTCATGAAATAGTACAGGTAAGAGTTTCAACGCAACGATTTTTTAACCCGACATAAAAATATCTGTCGGTAAGGACGCACTCATTGCGCAGAAATTATAGTCATTGACGTCCGCAATTCGGTCATCTATTGCAGAGGCTTTCGCGTTACTAAAATTGCTGTCATATGCGAGAAACCAAATGGGAAGGCAACATGCCAACTTAGTTTAACTTTCAGTGAGATTTGTGAGCGCAGATGGATTGGCACTGCAATTAAGCGAGACCAATTAATAAATTTGCTGACTCCAATTGCTTTTACCCACTGGCAAATTCCGATGTGAAGTTCAGTCTTTCAATTTCCTTAGAAATTACTTTCTGCTCGCAGTAAAGGTCAGTATATTTTAGGTTTAAAGGCATAGACCAAAATGTAAAGTGTTTATTTGGGATGAATTTTATCAGCTACTGCGTAATATATACATACTGCAGACAGGTAAACTGTAGTAGCATAAAAATTTTGTAGCTTGGCATACTAACGCGCCAGGTACTAATTAATAGTCTCAGACACATGTTTTGCCGGTATTCTACCACTACTTGACACAGCTGCGAGGGGACCGGCTCAGTAATGGGCTATTAGTATAGTAACTCACAACATCACTAGATTTATCTACTGTCTTTACAAGTGAGCATGCGAGTCCCAGGGATTGAGTGAGAAGAAAACGACTCGATCGCAAGGTAAAATTTTTGTTTGCCTGACGTTTCGAGAACCGTTTTAAATTCACCTCCAGAGATATAAACAGAGAGCAGTAGCAGATACGGGTAACGTAAACGCAAGATTTTTCAGTATTTATAAGATGCTATCATTGTTGCAAACATACATCGAAAATTAATGTTAATTGCCTTATAGCGTGTTGATAGTTTGTTGAACGGCATACGAGCTCTTATCTGCTGGATTTTCCTCGCGAGTGGTGTACTCGGGCGTGATGATTGCTTGGCCATCTGGCTCTACGGTGTTGGCGTAGAATGCTGTGGTGGTCTGTCTGTTCCCCAAGTGGTTAATTGCTTCAGGCAAATTGAGTTTCAGCAGCAAATATGGATTGGGCCAATCGTTGAACTCGTTTATAGATTGGGGGCCCGTGAACTATGGCTCAAGTTATTCTCAGCTCACCCGATTGTCACGTCTTGCGAGAATTTCGGCCTCATCAAATTTGAATGTGTGGCCAAGTCTTGTTGAATGAACGTCATTTCTCAGCACTGCTGCTGCAGTATTTATAGGGTACAGTTATTAATGCGAGCATACAAGAATAGTTAACGCAAATTTTCTTCTAACGTGTTGATAGTTTAGTGAACGGCGGGCTCTGACCTTCTGAACTTTCATCAGGCGTGGTGGACTCGGGCGTGATGATCGCTCGGCCATCTGACCTTCCGGTGTCGACATAAGATGAAAGAAAGAACAATGCGCTCCCCAGGTGGTGAATGGCTTTGGCCAATCTAAGTCTCCGCACTGAATATAGATTGGGCAAATAATTGCACGTGTTTATGGATTAGGGGCCCGTGAACCACGGCTCAAGTAATTCTCAGCTCATCTGATTTTCACCTCCTGCGAGAATTTCGGCCTGGTCAAATTTTAATGTGTGGCCGAGGTTCGTCGAATGAGCCACAACTTGAGAATTGGCATAATTTCGCCGCATTGTTGCCGCATGTTTGGGCGGAATGCGTCTGTATCAAATGTTTTTTGATATCCAATGAATTTTTCTATATAATTAAACGCTGCGGTTAAAAAAATCCTTTTTATGTGTTATACTATGAAAGAAAGTTAATAAAAAACAATAACCTTCTACTAATATACGTTCAGAGAACAGAAAATGTTCTTGTGCATTCATGAAATTAAGGAAACATTACTTATAAGATACCGCATTATTGTTGGGAATGAAAGGGCAAATTAAGTAAGAAAAATTATATTTTGAAAATTGGCTTAGTTTTCTGCCATAAAATTAATTACCTTATAAGGCTGTTATTTGTTTTACCTCACCGCAAAAACAACAACCGTAAAATAGCATACGCAGAAACACTCTTGACGTGAACTCAATCTTCCCAGTCACGCCATATGCAAAATATGTCCAATATTTTACTATCTACTAAAGAGAATCAATTTATAGAGAAGTTTGCAATGAAACTTACAGAAGATGACTAAATTTTGCAAAATCTACCCTGATAGTCCGCCACCCTAATCTGCTTTTGTTACCTTGAACTGAGCCCAGAAGTAAACAAATATACTGAACGTTGTTCCTGCATACGTAAAAACCTAGTTCTTTCAACTTCAGCAAAAGACGTTTTCATAATGCATAGGTCAGTCAAAAAATTGGCCAAGTGTCCACATTGATCATGACTTATACTTAAAAGAATAAAGTACAAAGAACTTCGAGGCCAAACTCCCTTACCAAAACGCTTTTTTAAGTGGCAGCTTGTTGCCTAATGTTGCTAAATTATGCTTAGGCATTCTCATTTGCGACTTTTTTTGTGGAGGTTCATTTTTCTCGGCAATGAGTTTTTATGTTTGAGTGATTCTTAAACCATGACGCAAATATGCAGCTGCATATAAAAATATTTTAAATTCATTATTAACGTTAATGATTTTAGGAAATGTCACTTTTTAGGCTTTGGTAAGCACGTAGGATGTAATGTTGATGTATGGCCATTCGACTGAAGACAGGGAAATCGTAAAGGAAAATTTCAACTGCCAATTTAAGTGAATATGCAAGTCCCAGGAAGAAACTGAGAAGAAAAAACTCGATTGCTGGCCCTGCCTCAGGGATAAAAAATATCAAAATAATCACAAAGAAATGTGGACATTTCTCTAAGTGTACACAAAATGGTACGTTTACGATTGCAACTGACAATCCCATTTCAATAAATAAGTCGCTGTACGGCATGTTTGCTTGTAAGCTTAAGAAAAATATTAATCCTGCGACATCACAATCGGCAGACTCAAGCGAAAATCTGGTTGCTTTAATCCAACAAGACTCAGGCAAGGTATAAGCGGAAGAAACAACCAGCAACTTCAAATTCTAACTACAAGGTTCGCACAGGATTTCATCTGTTCATAATATCACAACCACGTGACATAGTATATGCTAAACTATCCATTTAATTCCCGTCATAACTTTGGCATGCTGGACCCTTCATACTGCATACATACCACTTTTCAAATATTTTGAGGAGTGGATGACACCGCGCTTTTGGTTCACAAACTTTCAGTGGGGTTCTTGCACTGGCTTAGATTTTATCCATTATAGCCTCCACACTAGCATAAAATGTTTTAATTAAAAGTCTAATAAGCATTTTCTAACTGCACCTGAAGTGTAATTTTGTAAATAGTAGTTGCTAGGTTCAAATGTACAAATTTTTCTTATGTATTTTGAATTTTCCATTGCACCAGAATCGTGCCGTAGATTTGACTTTTTCCAACATGTCAAAATGCACTTTTACATTTCCACCTTTGATCTGGTTGTTTCTATTCTTTTTAAATCTATCCAACTGGATTGGTTAGTGCACACAAGTAAATCACACTGCAAAGAAAAGACCATTGAGACCCCCGTAATTGTCAAAAACGGAAAATAGTCCTAAGTCCGTAATCAAGCCTTCACTGTTATTTTAAAAGTGAACTTGACTCATCTGCATACCATAAGATCAATCGTAAATTTACCGCATATATCTTACCTTGCTCCTTTCTATGACTTTAACACTTACCTTTACTTAAAGCTCAGATTCACTTTAACTCCAATCCTAGGCATAAATGTTAGCCAACCGTAGGCCTTTACACTAATTCTAATTCTGACGTTAAAGGCAACATTAGCATTCCTTGAAATTGGCGATCAGCCCCGAAAGTTGAGAAATTGTAATTCGCAGGTCATACCTACACGAGACACACGTTCCGCAACTCAATTCTGCGCAATTAACGCGTTTCTAGCTCTTTCCTCCGTAGTGTTTACGCTCGAATGGATGAGGTCCTCGTTTTTTTTCCTTTGAAACCAGCAACATTAAAGCTAGATAACTGCCTTCTCACTGAATGAATAGTGGGTTTCCTTCATCTGTGGCTGAAGGCACTCTGAGGCCCTACGCTTACTTCTACATGCTTACCCTTCTTTGTTTTGCTCTACTCAGTCGAGCACAAAGTGAAATTCTCATCATTAGATAAGCACAGATGATGAGTGACCACTTCCATTGACCCGCTATTACCATTAACAGCTATCGTTCCTGGCAGGGACCTCTACTTTGTAGAGTAACACGGACACTTACGATTTCACAACAGAGCGAATATGAGGTCTATATGATTAACCCAACCATATTCATTATCATAATTTTCCCAAATTTTTTTCATTTTAAAACCAACGAATATTTTGGAAAATGCAAGCAGAAGAACTCCAGTGATTGTCAAAAGTACCTCCCAAATAGTAGCTTTCGCGTCTGCAAAACTATGGTTTTGATTTGCGGATAAGGTTTGCTTTGATTAAGAAATCATTTTTGCAAAGCAATTCTGTAATAGTGTGTTTACGGCTGCTATACAAAATGGGCTAAAGATCAGGCCAATTTCATGACGTAATTTTACTTCATTGTTAAGCATATATTTTTTCACATTATTTTAGCTCTTTGAGAGGATTTTATTATGAAAAGCATTTAAATAAGGCAAATTTCCATTACAGTTAGGTTTTTTATGAGAAGTGTGCATTAATTTTGGCAAAATTGGGAGTAATTTTGCATCAAAGGAATTTCTTATGCTTCTACATAGTTAAGGTTGGGGCGCAAAGCGCCCCGCACACAGTTGACACTTGTTGCCTGCAATAATAATAACAAAAATTAGATTGGGAGCTAAGCATATATTCGGTCATGTGATTTTGCTTCTCTGAGTAGATTTAGTCCTGGAAGACCTTATAGTTAGGAAAAGTCGTCTTTTGGTTGATTTTATTCAGGGTTACGTGCAAACGTTTTGACAAAATTGGCAGTCATCTTATACCAAAGGAATTTGCTGTGTTATTAAGTATTACAGAAGTGAACCTTTTATTGATATGCATTATAATGTAGAAGAATTCAAAAATGAATAAAGTATAAACCATGTCCCTTTCAGAAACGGAACACGTTCTCCGAACTTGTTCAGATTCATGTAAGGCCAAGTGAGGCCAAATCAGAAACAACGATCGTATTACGTTTTAAAAATTATGTTAAGCAATCCCCACGAAATGCAGTTACCAAAACGTTGAAGTAGCATTTTGTTTTACCGCATCGCTAAGATAGTGAATACGCAAAGTTTCCATATATGTTTCCGCCAAGGTAATGTTAAACAAGCCTTATTCAATGTAAGTTGTGAAGAAGTCTACTATTTTGTAAACTATGGGTTCCGCTTATGCATTATTTTGAAACTAAACAAACAGAAGATTAATTATAACTTAAAGAAAGGCCATACATGTGGTGACTCGTTTTTGCATTCACAAACTTATAATAGATCCCGTAATTAATAAACAATATCGGAAACTGATGCATTATAAAGAGAAAGTTCTGTTTTTTCATTTTGAGTCAAACTGAATCATTTATCGTCAGGTTATTTAAAAAAAATATATTAAGTGTCCAATTTAATTTTTGCATAACCTTGAAAAAAGGTAATATACAGAGAAATTTCGCAGCCAAATATCCATCTAAAGCACTTTTAAATGAAGTCGCCTATTATAGAGATTTTTATTAATATTACAAATAAAAAATATCCAAGTTATATTGTGGACGTTTCTTATGCTTAACAATGTGGTTTGCTCTTTCGGGGCTTTTATAAATATGATCCATATGGCCATCTACATAAGAACTTATATCCAAAAATGCATTTTCTCGGTTGATGTTTTTGATATATATCTTATTCAAAAAGCTTTGATATGAAAGTCGAAAAGATGTTCAATTGGTTGACAAACAAATAAAGATACCGAAAACGCAGGAAATTATGCCAACATTTAAATAAATAGTTATCCATTAATGGTTATATGTACGAAAAATTGTTGACTAATGAAAAGTTCTGTTTATAAAAAAATTGTTTACGTTAAATTCTCAACTTAGAAAATGTGTAATGTACAGCTATTTTATACGTTTCTGGGACTTGGGGATTATCAAGAAACTTTTATTTTTCGTAAAAAACACTTAATAATTTTGTACTTTTTAACAGATTAAAATATGCGTACTGCTGTTCATTATGATTTCAAAGTATTTAGATATGCAATCACGCCAGTATGTGAGTAATGATCACACTTTTACCATCTTGGGCATTTTGCATGCAGCACTTTACACCTACTGTACAGCCAGGACGAAAAATAAACCCCTGTGGTCAATGACTGAGAAATGTGAAAGGCACTGCATGTTTCTGCATTATTTCCCAGTTACACATTTGTTGGAATAAATCCTGCTGCAAACGCATACTTTAAACGCTAAATATAAACTGAGCAAAGTTAAAGGACTAGTTTCTGACAGGCTATTTAGGGTACTGCCAGTACAAGCGAACATGCGTGTCCCAGGAAGCAATTGAGAAGATAGAGAGGAAGAAGAAGAAAAAGAAGAAGAAGAAGAAGAAGAAGAAGAAGAAGAAGTAGAAGTAGAAGAAGAAGAAAAAGAAACAGAAGAAGAAGAAGAAGAAGGAGAAGAAGAAGACTCAATCACTGGGACAATGCGTTTATTCCTCTAATGTTACGATATCCATCGCGGATTCATCATCAGAGACATGAGAAGGAAACAGTAGCAGTTTCCTACTGTTTCTCACTCATGTCTCTGATGATGAATCTGTGATGGATGTCGCAACGTCAGGCGAATAAATGTATTGTCCCAGCTACCAAGCTTTCTTCTTCTACTCATTTAGGGTATTCCATTAATGTGCTTGAGAGGCTTTTGCAAGCTTCATATTCACACCATGAGTTCAGCTGCTTCAGATTTGAGCAGTTAAACACACTTTCTTGTCAGGCTAAAAGCATCGATTCATGTGGTTATAGGCGTTCATCTGCTGATAATCGTTTTTTGCCAGCCTGACTTCCCCAGTTCCTACCGTCACAAAGGTCACATAATTACATTTACGACGTATGAAGCGGACATCCTCTTTACAATAGGGTATCTGCATAGTGTTGGTTCATTTTATGCTGACAGCCTACTCTATAGAACATCAATTTACATCAAACGAAGTATTGCAATAGGATAATGACCACTCGTCCTTCGTTAAGAAGAAGTCCATACCTCCAGAGATGAATGCTTGGGGAAATGTCAATGTCTGACTGAGACTCCTGGTGATTGCTGAACGGCAAAAGCTATAAGGTCATACCAAGCACTAGCAGTTCATAGCATTTGCAGGATTTAATCCTTCTTGCTTTCATATGGTAACAAATAAGCCGCCGTTCGCGTGACCAAGAAGCACGGTCCAGTTCTTGTGAAAAGACGTGCGCAACAACGTCAACGACGTTCGCTATGCCGCTAATGAAGCTGACCGAGACGACATGGTGAGACGATGTTACCATGGAACCAACCAAACGCCCCTACCCCCTCACCTCCTCGAGTTTCTCGTTGCTGGAGCATGCCAGTTTTGATATACTGATATTTTCTCTGATGATTACCTCTTTTGCGTGCCCGAAAGCCCAGACTAATAAACATGGTCTCCTAATGAACCTCATATTTCCTTAGTTTCAACATTTTTTTCACAGGAAGACGTTGCACATAAGGGTTCAGGGAGTGGAAGTAGAAGATATTCAGTGAATAAAATTTGTCGAAGTAAGTATAAAGTTGAAAAATGTATTTGAATTTTTTTCCCGAGGCTGCTGTGATTAACTGTTTTCGCATTTAGATTGATGGTGTGCGTGGCACTTCGCCCCACGGATAATAATAATCTTACTGCAGAATGGTAAGTTGAACCTCAGGTAAGTTTAAGTAGATGACCTTCCAACTATTTTCATTGTTACAAAAATTTCAAAAAAACCTGCATTTTGATAATTGGATTCTTTCGCAATACTTTAAGTGATAATACGGATTCGGAATATATACAGATATAAAATTATAAAGATAAAGGCTTCTCTGGGAAGATTCTAACTTTATTTTTTCATTTCTGAGACCAATTCCCCCTTAGTTTTCAGACCCAAAAAAATGTCTAACAAACAATTAAAATGTTAAACGTCTAAAATAATCAATATTTATCTGACGTGCGCACTGAATGGCGGTCTGTGCTAGTAGGCGTTACGTGCATTTTGTCATTCTGTTGTGGTTGGTGGTGTGTGTTGAATTTAGCCTTAAGCTTCTTAATGCCCGCATCCAAATCTATATGCTTGCTGATTCATGCCTCATCTAAGTGCATTCCTTCAAGGAATCACGGCCTTTTCTACTCAGATAAGTGCCAACAATCCATGTGTTCTCCAATGCACATTTATGGCAAGTTTCTAGTTTGCGAATAGGCCACCTGCGATGAATGATCTCGTCTTCTGACCGTTGATTGATGTTGGTGTATTGGGCTGAGACGTATTTTCCATTTTGGCTACAATTAAATGCATATGACAGTTATTAGCGTATGTTTTACTGCCTATTTTTATTTTCCACTCATAACATATCATAAACCACTGGCAATCTTAAACAAAACGTTGAGATAAGGGTATCTGAGGTGCACTGCTTTAACTATTGAAGCCATTACATGTGCTCGGCTCTTCCGGTGGACTTTTAAAATGCCCTTATATGCGGCAAAGGCATAGCTTCCATGGAGAATCCATTCGTCTTCGTGAGATAGGGTAAGAAGCACGTTCACCATTTTCACAAATGATCCTTCTTTACCCATAACCTCTCGGTGATCTCATATGAGATAACTTAAAGATTAAGAGCTTTCGTAATTATCTGTCTGTATATACGCATATTTAACCTTCATGCTATATTTATTAGGTATATTTCTTTGAGGTCCACATGAGATATTTAAAAAAAACTCGCTCTGAATTAATTCATTTACAAGTTTGAAAACTTGTAGGTATCCAATTTTCATGACAAAAATCAAAGTGGTTAAAATTATGGGAGCTAATGGGGTTATGACTCAAAGACGGGTCAACCCGCTCGAGCCAAAAGTTTTGACATTCTTTTGGCAGAGTAAGCAGCAGAACAACGTTCAAGGATTGAAAGATCTACAGTCGCAGATCTGAAAAAACTATCGCTAATTGCAAGCGGTGCTCGTAGAGTTGACTATAGCTCTTAAAAAAACGACGTTACTTCATGTTTGTAAAACTTTGGTCAGAAAATGGACGAGAATTTTCACGTGGTTATAAGGCACCAGCTCAGAAATTCACAATATATGCCACCCTTCAGAATAGCAGTATGTTTGTGCTATTACTTCTTGGACTAACAAATTCAAACGGAGACTTTTGATGTAGAACAAGCTATAATAAGTCAATTTATGACGGCCTATAAGTCGTTGCTTGTGATGATAAAGCTTTGGCCAAACCTAAAAAAATCACTTCAACTCAGGATTGATCGAGGATTGCTCACTACCTATATAATAGAAGTCAAGAGGCCGGGCAAGTAAAGCTAGCAAAACACGAACCCTGAACTAAGTTTGGGATCCAAAAAGCCATGTAACACCTGTTTTCTTGAAAATTGTATTGCAACCAGCTATAATCAAAATTAAACCGTGTTTTCTTAACTGCTGGTCTGTTGGCAAGTGTTCTCTATGTACGTCTGCTTTTTCTTGATAGCGTTACCAACTAAGCGTAAAATGATCTGGTTTCCTTTCTTCTACATACATTGTTTAAGATCTTAATTCGCAATTTACAGACCGATAATTTATTGATGACCTCGTCAGTTTCCTGAACATAAGCAGCAGAAAAAGTTTATGGGTTGACACATATTGCAAAATCTAAATACAACCCAAACGTATTTTTGCAAATGTATTCTCTTCAGGCAAATTGGCTAAAACCACCAAGATTTCATATGGATAACAATATAAAGTGCGCTTTTCCAAGTCAAAAGCCGAGCAGAATGCAAGTGAACATTGCTATGAATGAATACGCGTATTTGTATATTTACTTAAGCTCTGACAAAATCTCTTAATTTAAAAGGCCAGCTAATGCTGCCTACATAGATGCAGATATTTAAAAATGTTTTTATTTACAAATTCCAAAGTCAACAGCATGCAAAGAGAGCAAAATAAATTTCCACAAAACAATATTTTTGCTAACCGGAAATCCCTGGACTACTCGAATGGCCAGTAATTCTAGCCTCAGGGAAGAAGCTTGTTTCCAACACACATAATGGATGGCATCGGCGCTTGAATTCATAAATCAAACTAAAAGTGCACTTGATTCTTTTTATACTGCTTCCTGAAAAATTGCCTTCTGCTATAACATACTTCAAGGATAGGAAAACAGTGTTTCGGCAAGACCTCTACAGATTTAGTATTTGGCCAAATAAGAAAAGCAGTACAAATCTCCCACACTCCTTCCGGAAAGTTGTAAACATCGTTTTCTTCCGTTACAAAGTTATATAATAACTCTAAAGCTGCTTTCTACATACTTAACAGTCCAAGCAAAAGAAATGCACTCTCTTGCGATCATTTTATTATT
>JAYGXS010000001.1:86315546-86407043 GCA_036362985.1 Ligula intestinalis | reverse complement strand
TCTGTATATACGCATATTTAACCTTCATGCTATATTTATTAGGTATATTTCTTTGAGGTCCACATGAGATATTTAAAAAAAACTCGCTCTGAATTAATTCATTTACAAGTTTGAAAACTTGTAGGTATCCAAGTTTCATGACAAAAATCAAAGTGGTTAAAATTATGGGAGCTAATGGGGTTATGACTCAAAGACGGGTCAACCCGCTCGAGCCAAAAGTTTTGACATTCTTTTGGCAGAGTAAGCAGCAGAACAACGTTCAAGGATTGAAAGATCTACAGTCGCAGATCTGAAAAAACTATCGCTAATTGCAAGCGGTGCTCGTAGAGTTGACTATAGCTCTTAAAAAAACGACGTTACTTCATGTTTGTAAAACTTTGGTCAGAAAATGGACGAGAATTTTCACGTGGTTATAAGGCACCAGCTCAGAAATTCACAATATATGCCACCCTTCAGAATAGCAGTATGTTTGTGCTATTACTTCTTCGACTAACAAAATTAAACGGAGACTTTTGATGTAGAACAAGCTATAATAAGTCAATTTATGACGGCCTATAAGTCGTTGCTTGTGATGATAAAGCTTTGGCCAAACCTAAAAAATCACTTCAACTCAGGATTGATCGAGGATTGCTCACTACCTATATAATAGAAGTCAAGAGGCCGGGCAAGTAAAGCTAGCAAAACACGAACCCTGAACTAAGTTTGGGATCCAAAAAGCCATGTAACACCTGTTTTCTTGAAAATTGTATTGCAACCAGCTATAATCAAAAGTAAACCGTGTTTTCTTAAATGCTGGTCTGTTGGCAAGTGTTCTCTATGTACGTCTGCTTTTTCTTGATAGCGTTACCAACTAAGCGTAAAATGATCTGGTTTCCTTTCTTCTACATACATTGTTTAAGATCTTAATTCGCAATTTACAGACCGATAATTTATTGATGACCTCGTCAGTTTCCTGAACATAAGCAGCAGAAAAAGTTTATGGGTTGACACATATTGCAAAATCTAAATACAACCCAAACGTATTTTTGCAAATGTATTCTCTTCAGGCAAATTGGCTAAAACCACCAAGATTTCATATGGATAACAATATAAAGTGCGCTTTTCCAAGTCAAAAGCCGAGCAGAATGCAAGTGAACATTGCTATGAATGAATACGAGTATTTGTATATTTACTTAAGCTCTGACAAAATCTCTTAATTTAAAAGGCCAGCTAATGCTGCCTACATAGATGCAGATATTTTAAAATGTTTTATTTACAAATTCCAAAGTCAACAGCATGCAAAGAGAGCAAAATAAATTTCCACAAAACAATATTTTTGTTAACCGGAAATCCCTGGACTACTCGAATGGCCAGTAATTCTAACCTCAGGGAAGAAGCTTGTTTCCAACACACATAATGGATGGCATCGGCGCTTGAATTCATAAATCAAACTAAAAGTGCACTTGATTCTTTTTATACTGCTTCCTGAAAAATTGCCTTCTGCTATAACATACTTCAAGGATAGGAAAACAGTGTTTCGGCAAGACCTCTACAGATTTAGTATTTGGCCAAATAAGAAAAGCAGTACAAATCTCCCACACTCCTTCCGGAAAGTTGTAAACATCGTTTTCTTCCGTTAAAAAGTTATATAATAACTCTAAAGCTGCTTTCTACATACTTAACAGTCCAAGCAAAAGAAATGCACTCTCTTGCGATCATTTTATTATTAAGTTTGTCCACCTAGTGGAAAGCTATTATATAACCTTTTTTATTCGTCTTTGCAGTTTCCGAGTTGGAAAAGTACCAAATGTTTTTTTTTTCTTAAATTTTTTATAGTACGGCAAATACTTAATGATTTTTAATTGGTTATTAAAATGTCGGCACTGCGTGTTTGTTAAACGTCCTGTTTGGTGAGCTATAAATATCGAGTGATTTCAGTTGCTCTCGTTCAAATGAGATTATATTGTAGCTGATTTTTTTCAGCCTAGATACCTCAGTTCCAAATATACAAAAATTATAATGCCTATCTTATAAGTTTGACGACTTTCGTTTGCTCATATTTTAAGTAATAATCCTCATTCCCAGTGTACAAGACATACAATGGTTGTGTTGTTTCAAGACAACATATCCAAAGTTAAGAAAATGTCTTGTTGTCACAAATGAATACTTGGGAAGAGTCAAAATGCTAAATATCGGGTTAAACCATACTCTTTACTTTGCCGCGAATAGAACACTATGAACCATGGTCATGAAGATACATTTCTCATATAAATCCAAATATATATTTCAGAGAAAATATGTGGAAGAAAAATTTTTCAGGAGTTCACATACTATAAAATTACGTTTTTGAGTTTAAATTTGAAGAAAAGGGTTCGGACTTACAACTTGATAAAAATATTGATAAGTATTGAAAGACCAACTCATATATTTTAAAGATTATTAAAATCAACAAAAATATCATACATTTTGTAGTGGATTTGGGCAGTGTTGTATACGTTACAAGCCACGTTGATAAATGCGCAGAAACAAGACTATATGAATGTCTTTTGCCGGCCATAAAGTGATCTACATAGTGGTAATTGTTTAATCCCAGAAATTTTTTTCATGCACTTTCTTTTAGAAGACTTTATCCTTTAATATATATATATATATATATATATATATGACAATGATGTTATACCATACGTCCGCATAGATACTAGCTTAAAGCCCAGACACGTGTTTCGCCGATGTTTATGATACTGCATGATACAGCAACAAGGGTTTCGGCTCCTCAGTAGGCCCCCAACGTTCTCTATGCGGTTTCTAGTATATGACCTCCAGATAATAATCAAGGAAATAATCGCGGAAATTATTAGGTGCATGACATGGAAGTAGGTGGATGGGACATGACTTTTAAGGGTCAGACCCTAGAGTTCGATGAACATTTTCGTCGAAAACAATCAACTGCCGCGGAATAACCACGGAAATGTCCATTCTACAAACGAGTAGCACTACAAGTAGTGTGAATTCTATATGACAATGATGTTATACCATAATTCCGCATAGATACTAGCTAAAAGCCCAGACACGTGTTTCGCCGATGTTTATGATACTGCATGATACAGCAACGAGGTGTTCGGCTCTTCAGTACCTAATAATTTCCACGATTATTTCCTTGATTATTATCTGGAGGTCACATACTAGAAACCGCATACAGAACGTTGGGGGCCTACTGAAGAGCCGAACCCCTCGTTCGCACATTCCTGAGTGAATATTTACCCGATCAGCAGTGACAGCAAACGGCAGGTGGCGAGGCGCTGATGAACTGCGGTTCGATGAAGTGCTTATGACCCATCTGATAGACACCAGTGGTGGACCAACTGCGCCGTCTGTAAGTGCGTTTGTTTGTGTTGTCCGACCAGCTGGTGTTCAGGGTTATGCTTGAATGATGAAGGCTAATAAGCCCGAAACAGTTCTGTATCAGGTTACCCCCAGACGCTGTCATACCCCCCTTACTGATATATATATATATATGTGAGAAGAGGAGGTGATCACGGGAACCATAGTTTTACTTTCCTGACGTTTCAAAAGCGTACAGGCTTCCGTCATCAGAAGTCTGTATGCTTTTGAAACGTCAGGAAAGTAAAACTATGGTTTCCGTTATCGTCTCTTCTTTTAATTTATGCCCGGGGACTCGGATATACACAACAGGTTTAAATCCCCAAAAAACATAGAAAATGCAGTCTGCTTAACTAGTAATTTTTTCAAGTTAAGATTTTGGAGGTGGTTAGAAATAAGTTGATTGAAAAGATGGTGCCCAAACAGGACTGAAATATCTGACGATAAGACAGTATATCTTTTTATAGCTAAAACCCAATTAAAGTATTGTTTGTAATCAAATGCAAATTTCAGATCGTTGGTGAACTTTACCATGAGATGGCACATGCACTGTAAATGCACTTAAAAGTATAGTAAATTTGCTTTCGGATTAAATGAGTACAAAGCAATTAGTTTTGCAAAACTTCCTTTAACAATTTCATCTGCTTAACAGAAACAGATAAAAAATATCTACGTATCAGTCGGGGTCCAATGTGTGAAATGATTGTGAATGCGTTGCTTTTGGTCATTTGTCTCCAGTTTGATATGAAAATGTAGACCTAGAAGGGTTTCTGTTTAAATGTACGATAAAAGAGCACCAAAAAGACAAACAAAAAAGAAAGACGAATAGAGAACAATAGACATAGAATCGACGATAATTTTCAAGGGATGTTCATCTAAATCTTATAATGCGCTTTTATTTAAGACAGCGCAAATTTTCACATAGTAGAATATCGCCTTTTATATGCACTTCCTCTTGGTGGCCTGCAAAAACCGCCCTCAATAAACAAATGACAACGTTAATAAAATCCATTTTTAGATAAGGTTTTGTTGTTTTCATCGATTTTCATTGATTTTTAGAATGAAGGCTCAAATATATGCAAGAAACTTAAATTATTTTAACTTTAAAATTTCAATAAAATAAGCACATTTATATTTATGCGAGTTTTAAAACCTTACCGCCTCCACTCTGATCGTATCCTTTTCACTAATTTCATTTTTTATCATGAAGTATGAAGAAGAATCGAATTTCACTGCAAAAGTTCATAAACAACAAATTACATCTTCCTTACGGCATAGGGGAATGCACAGTATCCTTTACACGAACTGTATACAGGGTTTAGACTGAACACCCTAATCAAAAATGCATATTAATATTTTAATTAGAAATTATGTTCCATTAGTACAAGAGAAATGTTTTTTCTTAAGTGTATTATGTGCAACAATTACTATTTGCATGGATACGACTTAAAAAAATGCAAAATAACTTTCCACTACTTAAGTATTAATTTTCCGCTGAGTGCGTTTCCTCTAGCATGACAAGAAATGTGCACTCGAGAGCCGGCAACATGCCATATCTCAAATATCTTTCAATTGTGTTGCTACCTCGTACATTTCAAGTTAATGCGTCAATAATCCTTCCTAATCGAAAAAGCGTTTCACTATTTTGGTAAAAATTCGCACAGCCTTCGACAATCCCTATTACTAATGTGCTCTCAGTTGGGTGTGTTTGGCTTGTCTGAATGTACCATTGTAACCCCTAAGCACTTCTCTATAGCTTGCAGTGAATTTTATTGCCAGCGAAGACAAGAAAAACTGGCTCGCTGTCGTCAGCCAGTCTTATTCAGATCAAAGGACTGCACCACCCAAGGCTCGAACTCGCGATATTTAGGTCAGACTCTAGCGCCATAATCATATAGCCACGAGCTCGATGTCTTGCCGTTTCAAGTTGCGTGATCTTGACAGTCGCTTATTAATTTCCACCGATAGCTAATGGGCCCGTTTTATATACACCTCAAAGTTAAAAAGAGGCAGTATGCATTTCGAAAAGTCCTGCCAAGTATGAAAAGATTCTTCGAGCAGAAATCCATTTTTATCAGGTTATGTTAGGTTGATAAAACCGACTTGTAATAAGCTGAAAGGAATAAGGTCAAATGTGAGGATAGTAGACAAGAGCGTTTGGGACCCTGGAAATTACATAAAGAGACTACTGATTCGAACGAGATGTGGACGCAGAATTGCGGGTGCTTTTGTAGGTTGAGGGAAGCGTGATCATGACTCAATCTTACGACTGCATCCAAGGCTGCATGATACCTTCATAAATATAAAGTATACTATTCCTTTTATCATCCCCTGAAGAGAAGGAAGAGGAAAAGACAATTTCTGGGACCGAAGTGTATTTTGGCTGACGTTTCCAAAGCGTGCTCGCTTTCATCCTTATAGCGTATTGTCTGTACTCCTGTTTGCTTCAGATGAATGTGTCCGACCGGTAGCTTTGCTTATTGCCCATGTGTTAATCAATTGCACCGATTGATTTCTGTGGCTGTTTCAATTGCTCGTGCCCTCGTGGGTGTCTTTGTGAGCTGTGTCAAGTCATTTTTGTGTCTTGTGAGCGTTTCCGTCGTCTTTGCTGGCCGTTGGCCCTGTTTATCTCTCTCCGCCCAACCTACTGCTCCGTTCTGAGCCGATGTTAGCCGATGTTAGCCTTTTGCGGAGCGCTTGGTTGGCGGGATGAAGGTCCATGGCTTTGTTTAGTTAACCGTTTGAGGACCGAATTTCTAGCAGCCATCTGGCCATCTTGTTGTTAGGTCGGCCTATTAACCTTGCTTTTTCAAAGGTTAATGGACGATGGAAGCAAGCACGCCTTTGAAACGTCAGCCAAAATAAACCTTGGTCCCAGAAATCGTCTATTGTTCGTCCTTTTCTTTCGGGGATGATAAAAGGAATATTTTATCTGGACCTCGAATTTTTTTGCATAAATAGAATACTATAGAAAAAGCAATAGCTGAAACCCTAGTGTTGGCTAATGAGGGCATCAAATTGCAGGATAAGGATTAGCTCTCAAAATTTGTTTTTATGAAAATAACTGATGAATGATTGTGCTGAATTGCGAAAACAACCAGATAAACAACTATCTTTATATTTCTGCAGAAAATACAGGGAGAAGTTGGCAATGGCTTGTCTTTATGACTTGTCGGGAAAAAATGAATATTTCAACAGCATTATATAGAACTGCCCTTGTGCTAGAAGCCACCATACGATGGCAGACACTGAAGAAATATTGTTGCATAAAGTTTTTTCCTTGACACAGACGCACGCAACCAGTGCATTCATTGCCCGGAAGCGAAGTCGTTTTAAAATGCGAATGAAGTGTAAAATAGCAACACCTCAGGTTTAGGTTGTGGTCACCAAAGAGCAGCAGGCTGATCTCGTTTATTGCATTCCTTGTGCTAGCCACACGTGCGTATATGCTATAAGTATGGATTGATGCCTGGCCACTCGCATAAGCGGATATAAATTACCCGTCCGTTGGCGTAACCCAAATACCGTTAACTGGTACGCTAGCACGAAATAAACTGTGGTGATAGGCAGGCGTGGTTGTTGGTCCCTCCCACATTTGAAAACCACTACAATCTCTGTGACCTCATCTCCTCTGCACTACAAATTTTTGTATATGGTTTAGGTATCTAAACATAATAGTGCGATAATTCACGCTTCTCCCTTTGTCATTACGTCTGATGACTTGCTGGACTTACAAACTGAAAAATTCGCAGGTGCAACTCTATATATTTCCGCAATATGCCTACCCACAGGAAATGATGCGTGGTTCTTTGAAAGTAAATTCATGACTTTCCTTATGTATATGAAAATGATGTAATGCATATATATATATAAATATATATCAAGGAAATTATCGCGGAAATTATTAGGTGCATGACATGGAAGTAGGTGGATGCAACATGACTTTTAAGGGTTAGACCCTAGAGTTTGATGAACATTTTCGTCGCGAAACACGTGTCTGGGCTTTTAGCTAGTATCTATGCGGAAGTATGGTATAACATCATTGTCATATAGAATTCACACTACTTGTAGTGCTACTCGTTTGTAGAATGGACATTTCCGTGGTTATTCCGCGGCAGTTGATTGTCTTCGACGAAAATGTTCATCGAACTCTAGGGTCTGACCCTTAAAAGTCATGTCCCATCCACCTACTTCCATATCATGCACCTAATAATTTCCGCGATTATTTCCTTGATTATTATCTGGAGGTCATATACTAGAAACCGCATAGAGAACGTCGGGGGCCTACTGAAGAGCCGAACCCCTCGTTGCTGTATCATGCAGTAGCAGAAACATCGGCGAAACACGTGTTTGGGCTTTGACCGGAAGTATGGTATAACATCATTGTCATATATATATATTTACTCAGAAATGTGTGAACACCGATCGAATAGGCTTCCAAACTAAGCAAAGTTTAGGTGGTAGTCAGAGGTCCCCAACGCGTGATCGCCTGCCAGGCCGATTCCAGCCATGTCATAATAGCAGTAAAGGGTATGGCAGCATTTGGGGGTAATTTGATACAGAACTGTTTTGGGCTTATTAGCCTTCATCAGCCAATCCTTACCCTGAAAACCAGCTGGTCAGACAACTTAAACAAACGCACTCACAGACGGCGCAGTTGTTCCGCCACTGGTGTCTATCAGATGGATTTTAAGCACTTTATCGAACCACAGTTCATCAGCGCCTCGCCACTTGCCATTTGCTGTCACTCCTGATGGGGTATATATTCACTCAGAAATGTGCAAACAACGATCGAATAGGCTTCCGAACTAAACAAAGTTCATGTAATGGTCAGAGGTCCAAAACGGGTGACCGCCTGCCAGGCCGATTCTGGCCAAGTCATAATAGCAATAAAGGGGGTATGACAGCATTTAGGGGTAACTTGATACAGAACTGTTTCGAAATTATTAGCCTTCATCAGCCAAGCATAGATAAAGATCAGTTTATGTGATCAATTTTACAAGCAAATATGCTTAACAAAAATCCACCCTTCAGGCAACCCCACGTTTGATCACAAAGAAAGATGACACAGATTGCAGTTTTAAATTCTTTGGTATGTGCGTAAAGGGTGTTATTTGACTGAAAACTAGAATTTCAACAGCGAAGCTTTTTATGAGAGTGAAAAGGGATGGTTGCGATATAATAAGAACGTTATGTTTTGTTATAAGAAATAGCAAAAAGTATCTTTTTGACTGTTGTTTTATTTATTACACTGTATGTTCTGTCAAACTCAGAGGCAGTTATGTTCTCTATATTGCAATGTTGTATAATATGAACAGTAAGCACAGAATCATATATTTCTTGCATAGAAAGAGTCTGCTTTGCCCAACGCCATTTTTTGTCAGCAAATTTAAAAAGTTTTTCCGAAAGAAGAAAATTCGGGTCCGTGGCTTAACTGCTTTCAAATCCAGCTGTGGAGAAGCTGCCTGTTGCCTAAATGTTAAGTCACAATTGCAATCGTAACTTGACTTTGCTTTATTTGATCATTTCTAAAAGTATTATGTTCATGCGGCGTTTGAGAAAGCCTGAAACAGACCGTTGTCACCAGGCTGGCCGCCTTCGCATATTAATTGCCATGGTCAGTTAAAGCTGTTTTTAGTCAACACATTGGGCTTACTTGCGAAGTTCTTGTTTATTGGCAAAAGATCTATACACAAATGTCTTTCGAGAAGACAAAGAAACATAAGTCAGCATACAGCTTGGCAACCGCAAAGTCGCCGAAACCTTGCTTCCCTAAAACAGCTTTATTATTGCCCTTTACGAGTGAACTTTACTTTTAACCTTTGGCCAATAATCATCCTAAAGGTTCTCGGCTAATTCATCCTTTCAATGACCTCGACGGCATATAATAGCACTTTCATTGTTCGAAAAAATAAGCGCTTGTCTTCATTACATGTGGGTTGTATGTTTCGTCCCTAGTTTCTTCTGAGAGGTTGTATCATTAGTAATACGCCTAGAATTAACGGCTATAATGTATAAAAACTACTTGCTGGCGAGTTGTGCTACAGCAGTATGGCAACTTATTTCCGCATCTTTTCAAACCAGACTGCAGATAGAAAAGTTCCTGGCACCTGCATCGCAATTCTTACCAGAAAAGCGTTAGCCTCTAGCAGAAACATCCTTCATTTTTAATTTACAAAAAATCTTTTAACATTCAGAAACACACGAGGCTGTAAATCAGAATTGGGCAACAGTAGCTTATGTAAGCCCACTCATTAATCCCTATTCCCTGCATGCCTTCCTACGGAAATGGTGGCTATAGGGTTTTGTAGATGGGGAATTAGGACACACAGGATAAAATACTTGAATAAATGCTAAATGCATTTTTATTTTACTGGATTTCGAAATGTCGTTTATTTATATCTGCAGCTTTCTCTAATCTGTATCATTGTTAAACCTATTCCGGAAAAACACTATTATAAAATTGCAAATTGTTTGAATTTTCCGAAAAATTGAAATGGTTGTTGAGATGTCGTCTATTTAAACGTACTGCGGACTAACTTACTGTTCTTGAGTATGATAATTATAGTCTGCTGTGCAAAAGCGCTGCGCACACCTTCAATTTACATGCGGAACAACTTACTTCCAGCGGCCACTGGACGCAACTTCGACTACATTTTTTCACTTTACACTTACGTCTAAAAATATTCTTTTCTAGTTATCTGATTTCTTCACCCCCAAAACGCTATTGCCACCTCTTTTTTAGGACAACATGCTGGGACTAGGGGTATATGATGGGGCCTACACAAGCCACTTGTGCCCAGAATTGGTTGCAAATGCAACGTTTGGAATTTTTTCAAATGAAGCCTTTAGCTCCCTATCTGACTCATTCAATAGCTTATAAACAATCATAGCAAGCGAGTAAATACAGCACAGCGTGGTTAAGCAGCAAAGTAGTGCGGCATATTTCTCGGCACATCTGATTGTCTGCGCCAGCTTGCTTAACGCAGATTCTGGAAGTTTTGCGTTTTTTACAGTTGGCATTTGCCTGCATACACACATGCTAGCAGAATTTGCGGTGTGTCAAAACAGTTTGGTTTTTTTTCAAAATGTTTCTTGAATATGCTAACCTAGGAGTAGTTAAATCGGGCAAATTGCAGCCCTGGAATGTGTGCGCACACAACGTTCCCGACAACCGTCACGTTAAATTTCCAGTGCGGCCTTTGAGCGTGAAAGCGCGCGTGTGTAGCGACCTCGAGCAGGCTTCAGAACATAAGATGAAATAACCCTCCGGCGGCTGAATTCCTTTGCCTCTAAATTGTATGTTTAGCAGTCTTCCCCGGCTGCATGGTGACCGTGTTATGTTTTGAGAGTTTAAAGGAGGTTTGCCACAAAAAAGCCATGTTTAAACTTTTTAAACAAAATTGTTGTTGATAGCAAAAAAGGAATTTGAGAGCATACGCTTGCTTTTGATAAATTATCTTCGGACCTGTTAATTTATACCGTAATTGAATAAGTAAATCATGTGGTTAGGTGAAAAGAAGAATTGTTACTTCCACGGGTGGTGGGGTGAGAGAATTCAGGTTAACATGTCAGTGTCCCGGCGGACAGGCGGCTGAGATACGTGATGAGCTGCACACGACTGAATAAGTGACTTGTACATTTTTATCAAAAGACCACGATTAAGGTCGTAATTCGGGCAGCGATTGAAAGCCTTCTACGATTTACCAAAGATGTTGCAATACGCAGAGGAAAACCAGAACTCTGCAAGAAGCTGGATTATGTGATCCACCTCGCATTGCCGTGGTAACGATCGATCACCTCAGTCCTTCTTGCGTCTTCTACCTCCCCCTCCCGTTATGACCGAGTTCTGCCCTTTACTTTGCCCCCCCCCCCACTTTGATTACATTTTACAGGCTTTCACTGTAACCTGAACTGCCTTGTTGTGATTATCACCTGCCCCCTCGTCTACTCCTCACTACGCGCCCACATTTTTCACTTATGTTGCCTATCCTATTTGCCTATTAAGCTTCATCATTCCAAATGGACAGTTCATGAACTATTTCTTACATCCTCCCCGGATGAGGAAGAAGATGAGACGATTTCTGAGACCAAAGTATATTCAGGCTGACGTTTCAAAAGCTCGCTCACTTTCATCGTCAGAGCAAGGTGTCTTTATTCCTGCGTGCGTCAGATAGATGTGAACGTCCATTCGCCCATGCGTCAGCCATTAAATTTTATGACGTCAATAAATTTTGCTCAGCTCGTGATCTTCGTCTTGTTCAAATGTAAACTGCGCCCAATAGAACGCACAATTTATCGATTTTAAAACAGCACTAAGTTATTTCTTTTCTCAGTGGTACCCACATGCATAAAGTAAAAAGCATAAATGTGTGTATGGTGTCAACACCATATTCTGAGTGTCATCTGAATTAATAACACCATAGTGAGAGTTTGAATTTTTAACTCGTTGTCAATGGCTAGATTAAACACCAAGTCCAATTTAATAAGCACTTGGTTAGAAGTAACAGCATGCAACGTTGGAGTTTTCGTCTAATTATTTAATAGCATCAAGCAAAATTAGCTGGCAAGGTTTCCAGGTGAATAGGGGTACCTCGTCTTTAGCGTGAGTTCACTGAAAGTATAACTCACAACGTTTTTCGGGATGCCTTTTTTGTAACCAGTGGGACATTTTTACATCATCACATAATATTTGGACACAGTAGTGCGTTTGTTCATCAAGGGCATTGTAGTGCAATGGGTAAGGGCATTCGGTGCCTAATCGTTTCCTTGATTCATAGACAGTACTGCCGGACTTCTTTCGATCAAATCTACTGATTGTCGAAAGCTCACAAAATGTATGAATTGCTAATCAATGCAAATAAAATGTGAACCGGCAACCCAGTTCTGTAACTCGTCTTGCGCTAAACGACAGCAAATGTAGCTTTGTCAGTCTTTAAGTTCTGGACATAAGCTCAACCAAAAGAACAAACTTTTGAGCTAAAGTAAACAATAATTTAGTCTTTTTAACAAACAAGCCTCTGGCCATAAATGCTTAGATGTCCTCTGATATTTACCAAGGGCAAGGGGCAGCCTGATGTCCTCATGAATCAATCCGGTGTATATAAACGGAACTCACAGTGTTATCTAATGGCCGTTGTTAGCATTATAGTGCTTACCCTAAAAACATTCTCGCGAACGATTGATGATGTGTTTACTGATTATTTTGGTGGGCGGTATCCGCACCTACCTCCAAGAATAAAATGTATTCTTGGCTGTGGATCTAACCACTTTGCCGCAATGGAGGCATTTTTATCATGCCTGCAATTGATTTAAATTTAATTGAATCCGAAAAGATTTGCAAACACACTGTTTTTGCCATTTAAATCAGACAGCAGACACACAGCAAAAAGAGCGGCTTCGACCCACATATTATTTGCGTTGCCATTATCAGGAAAAAGCAGTGGCATTATCTCACGGCACCCACCAGGGAACACTGGTACACGGATTTTATGTTACCTATGCGATCAATGCTGCCAAGAGTATAGCTCTCATTTCGGAAAAACAAGAGTTTAAAACGGCTTTACTCTATCTTATTCTTTGATTATTCTGGCGTGTGTGTCAGCTTAATACGTCAACGGCGTGAAACGCTCAGCACAGAACCTATGCAAACTATTACCTTGCATGAGCCGTTATAGCTTGTTTTTGACATTCACTTGAAAGAAGAAGTTCATTGCCCCAAATGAAATTCTAGTGAATGTCTATTAATGATGGGAACAAAATGCTTAAGTTATGAAGTCAAATATATCGATTTCTGCGTTTTGCGTGCAAATTACTGGGTCGTCACCCCTGTATCGCTCTGTCTTACGAATTCACAATAGAAACATGCCGTTCGTTTGAACTACGAACCTCCTTTCCATTAATGTCACCTTCAAAGCCACGGGTCCGCCTATCAAATGTATCAATATTCCGGAAACGCTGACCACATTTACTACCTCAATATATTTCCTTCCATTCCGCCTACCTACTTGCTTTGCAATTTGATCATTGCTTTTACGCATATGGTTCTCTACGATAGCAGACTGGTACACAAACGTTTTTGTAATAGGGGTGACTTTGGGTTGAAAAGCTGGAAGGCTGAATGTGCCTCTGTCTTTTTTAAATACTGTTTACTGAATCCAAACCGTAACCGCAAATTCAATTTGAAAAGTAATTCTTAACATGTACTTGAAGGTGAGCGTACTTCTAGCGTTAAACGTTGTTTAAATTTTAACCAACAATTTAACCCTGACTACCCTGGAATTTGGCGCAAAAGAACTTCTATCACGCGCACTTCCTGCGCGGTGGTTCTTATTCATCATAACAATGATTTATCAAAACAAATCTACAACGCAACTTGGCACCAATTCCTTGCAAGGAGCACCACAGTAACCGCAGGTTCCTCCTTTTGCGTGGCCGGTAGCAATACAAGTTTTATGGGTGGGGCACACCAGAGGTAATTAATAGTAATTAAAGTAGTGAAGCCAATACAATTACAGCAAAGTGCGAACGTACTCGAATTCCCGCTTAATTTGTCATCAGGTAATTGTTTTCACGGTCTTTTGAGGTTTTAGACGTCAAAAGAGCTGAACCCTCTCACAAAGTTGTGCACCGACCGACCTTTCTCAGAAGGTATAAAAAAGGGGATATGAAAAGCACCCGCTGGTTTTGCCTTTGAAAAGGCTTGCCTTTAGAACAACGACTTCTTTAAGCCACCAGATAAATTCACTAAATGGCAATGCAGATGGAAGCGAGCCGTTCAGAATTGGAGGCTCTGAGTGCCGCGGCTAGAAGTTCAGCAGCCTTACGTTGCGGATTCTGGCTTGAACACATCATCATAGACGACACTCTTCTGTGGTTAAAACTATCAAATATTTTCCTTCTGAAATTGTAATGTAGTTGTTCGAAACTAGCATTTCTCAGTGGCAGGTATTGATCCAAAACAAAATACTGAAGAGCCGTCTTTAAGGGAATGGTATTTATAGTGTCCGTAAATCCTTATGAGACCCCAAGCAACCCTTTTAAGTTGTTGAAGCTCGATTTTGAAAGGTAAAATGACTGCATGAAACTGATAGGTTTCTCGAACTCAAAAATGTTAGAAATCTGGGATATGAATTATAATTCTTCTTTTGTTCACCGGAATATATTTGAAGATTTGCTGACGTTCCGGACAGCTGGGTCTGCTATTCTTTGTCAATTTGAATACTGACTTTTATCGATCAAAAGCTTTAAGTGTTGGCCATTGGCTGATCTATTTTTCTATGTTTGCAACTTTAAACTGCTGATCGTTAAAAGTCAGTATTCGCTTTGACAAATGACAGCAGGCCCAGCTGTCTGAAACGTCAGCAATTTTCAAATTTATCCCGGTGAGCAGAAGCTGAATTAAAACTGATAGTTTTCCGTTCAACAAATATAATTTAGACAAAATAAAATAATTAGAATAAACCTACAGCACGAACACTGAGTGAAAGCAAAGACGCATGTGTTTTGACGATTTGTGTCGCCAAATGATGCATTCACAAGTGGACAATGGGGGCAGAGGTGAATTTAATTATCGATGTTCTAGCACATTTTGTAGTCCTCGATCATATTCGGAGTGTTCATCACATACCAGTAGACGCGTTATCACAAGAACTGTTTCCGAATTTCAGAAATTATATTTCAATTAGAAAAGAGTACCTTTGTGTGATTGAAATATTAATTACCTCGCTGCGTAATAAACAAATTATTGTACGCGCCTGGGGACCGGCTTTCAATAAAGATTCTTTCTGTTTGCCAGTTAAATCCAAAATGTAAAAAAGGCCTCCTACAGTGGCATGAGCGTTCTCGAATTGCCATTTGATGTGCTTATAAGTTTTGTTCTATAAAAAGTGGCGCAAAAGAATTATCTATTGTAATCATTTGGCAGAAAACTATGTCCACGTCAGTTGTTCAAAAGAAATGTTTGGTTTTTCAAAACTTTTTTCAATTCCTGAATAAGGCCTAACCTGATCTGCTGTCATACCTGACTTCAGACTTTTGAAGATTAAAGATGTCCGTTTTAGACG
Source organism: Ligula intestinalis (assembly GCA_036362985.1). NCBI lineage: Eukaryota > Metazoa > Platyhelminthes > Cestoda > Diphyllobothriidea > Diphyllobothriidae > Ligula > Ligula intestinalis. Next base: position 86,391,618 of record JAYGXS010000001.1, on the reverse strand, counting down.
TAAAAAAACTGAAACTCTCTGCATGGTAGTGACAACATGTCAAATATGGCCTGTAACATGTTACATTGGATTAGAACACTAGATATACCTTTAAAGATAATATGAATAAATGATCAAATATTATGCTTCATTGATTGATATTTCATGCTCTCAGTATACATTTTACAAACCAGCGACATTTTAACAAAATGATACTTTTTGCATTTTTTCTAAGATATATTTTAATCATAAGAGCACAATATATCAATGTAAACAGTAATGCGACTATTTAGTCATATTTATCAGACAAACCGCTTTTATATGCGGCCGATAAAACTCTGCACGGAAGCATTTTTGGCTACAATGTCTAGGGATTATCTCAGATACTTATGCATATTACGATACTACATAATTAATTTGTTCTAACTGGAAACGCCTGTTGGAATTTTGGTCCACATTTTCGTGACGCACCTTACCTAACGCAGCTTAACATTGATAGCCACATATAAAAGGGCTGAACCCAAAATTACCGGGACACATTAAGCCAAAGCAATGGTACGTTTTCTTTTGACTATCACACATGTTCTGAATGGCATGTTACTTGTACCCATTCTACTTCGTAACTGTTGCTTAGGCTTTTTTCATTCTCGCTGAAGTGGTCTGCAAAGAGGGAGCAAATCCCGACAGTACATTATTAGCAGGTCTGTCTCAGAAACTTTAAACACAAAATTCCTAAGCTGCGTTTCAACTACGAGGGAGTGCTTGAATGGGGTTGGGGGTTTATAAAATTACTTACCGCACAATAATATTTTGCGATATGGACTGTTAGCCACCTTTTGCAGGAACATTTACCTTCCAGCCACCTGCAAAATCTCCAACATGTACAAACATAATTACATAGGTTAAATGCATTGCTCATATTGATTTTCGATCAAGCTTCTCAAACTAAACGTTCAAAATGTTGCGTGCACATAAAAACTAACATTTCTGGATATCGTTAATAATACTTAATATAGGCCATAAGCATCGGTAGTACGTGGCTATCTCTTCTCTAATTATCTCATGCAGTATGCCTCAAAGAAGACTGCATTTTCCATTCTTAATTTTTGTAATTTTTGCATCTATGCGGACATTTTTAAACTTGGCTGCTGGCTCTTCTTCGTCCTCTCATTAAGATGTTCTCTTGTTTTTGATAGTCAGCATCGGTGAGTGTTAGTCAAACATGGTGCCTTGGTGTGATTCGAACTCACGTCAACGATGATCACGGCTTGAGCACAGCCAACATAATTCAGACGGGCAGAGTGCTGGCTGGACTTTAACTATGTACCTGTTGTTGGGGGGTTGAATCACACCAAGCCTGTCAATTTTCTTCCTCAATAGGGCACTTGAATTAACAAAGTCTACTAAAATATGAGCCAACCCTAACTTGATAACCCAGCAATTAAGGCTTTGATTATGATGACTGTTGTATTGGGTGGTCTCCCTTTCGGTGAATTAATGATTTTGTCAGTAAAGTCAATAACTAGGACAATTTTTAAGCAGGAAGTAAGGCGGCTAACAGGCACTGCTATGACAGCTTCAGCGTATAACGAACGTAGGATTTGTGTCGTTTTAGTCAACCTCTTGGCAGAACCCGCATTTTTGAAAAAAATATGTATGTACGGTTGTTTGTGGAAGTGTCATTCTACAATATTCAGCGACACAGTCCTCCATTCATCGGGAATAAAGTGAAATGTAAAATGGATAAAAAATCGAGATAAACAATTATGTAAAATAGTAAAAAACTGAAACCGTCATCATCATGAAAAATCATCGATGCTTGAACAACCAAAATGTAAGCCACATTTTACATCCTCCAAAATTGTGTTCGCAAAGAGCTCATATGGTTCCCCCTTTTTAATTAAAAAAAACCAAGAGGAGTGACAATCAATATTTCATGGGCTAAATAGATCAACCTATGTTAAATCAGGTTAACTCTTGTGTAAACGGAGGCTCTATTTTAAAAGACCGTGGTTACCGTAAACGTCTGCGTTTTCATTATAAAAGATGACCTCATTCTTGAAAAAATGGATTACACTAGGTTCCGGACGAAATCGCAGTAGGCATGAAATTGATATGTTCTGGGATAGCTTGAGTGACAATAGCATCAAAAATTGAGTTTTTACAGCGATACACATGCTTTACGATTTAAGGTAAGAGTTAGTTTTGATTGCCATGTTCACGCAAAAATATGACAATTTCCTATAAATATTGTCCCACGCTTCCTAGTATCTGCATATACTACTATATATTTGAGTGCCACCTTAATTTAATTCTCTCTTACTGACATCTGGGCGCTTCTTATCGGTGTTACCACACTTTTTTCTCTCATCCTAGAACCCTGTTTCAGAAGATGTACCAACTTTTATTATTGGTGCTTGGGTACTGCTTCTGTTTTTCCAGGAAAGTTGTTTTATCACCATTAATTTTTGTTAAATTGTGTATCATGATGATGTTGAAGTGGATGTCGATACGCATTTGTGCGCGCTTTTGCATGTTAGGTAAACGAAAGTTTTCGATTAGTTCATCATCAGGCAAATACCCTTATATGAGTGGGGGTAAAGTTAGAAAATTGTAAGCAACCACTCAGTAGTAATAATGGGGCGAGGTTTAAGGGATCAAAGGAGGTCAGACTCTCGTCATAAGTAGGACCAGAGGGGGGGAAGTGGGTGAAAGGGCTCCAACAATTAGTCCATTTCGCCCCGTCGTCCTTGACTCGCGTTTTGTTGGAGGGCTTGAGGACGCAAAGTGTCCTCGTCTCGTGACGGCGTGGGTGGCTTGAAATGTTTGCCATCGCTATTTTGTCGCTGTTTCGCGAGTTAGAGACACCTGCTCTCGCTGTTTACTCACCGTCTCGTTTCGTTTCCCTTATTGCTCACCTTCACACGTTCAGGGCATAGAACTTACAAAAACCTGTTTATCCTGAGTAGGTTTTATCTCCCCTAGTTATGGTTTTTCTTATGCCAAGGATGTTTGGAGGGAGTCCTAAGTAGAATTCAAAACAGGTTCTTTTTGACAATTTATTGTCCGTATATTACGAACCTGGGATATTGGCAACCATGGGAGTAATTTCCTAAGTCCACTTCAGTTGGCAAACCTTTTGGGTCTTTTAATACTGCGCAATCTCGATTTAAACCGTTCATAATGACGTCAGGTTTCTCATCAGCTCCAAGATCCTTTCGTCATGCACTAATCATTTTCGTACGCTTCTCACTTTAACCAATTTAAATTAAGGTTCCCCTTCTGCTAAAACCCCCACCTGGAATTCTCCGACGCTACGGTAGCTTCTATACGAAAAGGTAAATGATTTAAGTTTTGTTGAGAAGAAATATGCTCTTTTTAACACACACCTGGTTACATATAAAAAATTATGAGATACATACAGAAACCGGCTAGCCAACAAGCCCGTTGCGCAGAGGAGCACAACTGTAGACTTATAATCAACAGGTCTCCGTTTTGCCAATCAGCTTATTCACCACCTGGGGAGGGATACGGCTGCCTGATGTCGGCCTATCACCTAGAAATAGACATTTTAGTCTTTTTCGGTAGTGTTCTTCAGTCTAGAACGATTAGTTACCAATAATATTTATCTTCCAATTGGACGTATTTATAAGGAATTATACTTTGATTTCAAATAATCTCACAGAAATTACCCAACATGGAATCTGGGGTAAGAATAGCTGAAAAGTGAATTTTTATATAGATGGGTCTCGTTAGGGTGTGATTGATGTTTCTTAAGCATTCATCGAACGATCTAACTAACTCACCACATTTTGACGGACATTTTGCTGACCCATACCCTTGAACACGGTTAAACAGGGGCATGCTCTAATGGCGTTACGAACCAGTTTCACGCGAGGATATCAAACATTGTGGAATCAACAACAAAAGCGTCCAATCGTAGGGCCACAACAATACAAATACATATCAGAAACTTTCTTATCCTAGACCAAGTAACTTCGGTGCATGAATGTTTAAATCTCGGTTATGTTATTAACTCGACCCGTTCTGCCTTGAGCCTCGCTTTCTTACCCTGTCAACAGCTAGTAACTACAACAATCCGGGCAGAAAATGGCCTGCAGTCAGACGCTTAAACTAAACCACCTGGTGGAAGGAAAAGGCGTTCATCAGACCCACATAAAGAGAGAATAGCAAGAACCAGATGAACACTGCTCACAAGCCAACATCAATGTCGCACAACAGCCAGCTTGCCAGAAGGATCAGAAGAGTTATTTAGAGGGGATAAAAATGAGATTGTTATCTCAGCGACTCTCCACTGAGAAAGTTGGCAGATTTTTCGTGGTTCAAGAGAACGGTTGATCGCTAACAAAGGAGAAGTAAGGAAACTCAACCACGTCTCTCCGAGCATTCATATCTAGGCATCGTGAGAAGGACAGAAGCCGTAAGAGCCGAAACTGTTTCAACAGGAAACTGCTACACAAGCATTTATTTATCAGACTTTCATCGAGAAACTCGTTGGCTAAAAGTGCACTTAAATAGATCTCAACACAAGATAACCCATTTAACTGGCTTTATTTTAAAAATAATGGGGACGAATCGAGTAGGGTTTCGTTAATTTATTGAAACGAAAGTATCTGATTTTGGCAGCGTACATGTCTGATGAACGATATAACTATTATTTATGGACTGTAGTATAAATTTTGCCGCCTAAACAAGTTCATGCGCTGGACCAACATCTAGAAAAGATCTAGACATGACAGACGTTATTCGGCTTGTCATCTCATCAAAAATGTCAAGACTTGGTCAGGGACAGTGGTGCTGAGCCCAAACACCAGCCACTTGTTGCCCCTATGTTATATCCACTTCATAGAAGCCCAGTCAGTCTTGACGTCCCCACCTGTCTTGCACGATTCCGCCTCTGGTTTCCTTGACTCTCTTTTGACATTAGGCACATATGGATGAAGGAAAAATGGAATGCAGTAAAAGTATAACAGGTCCACTAAAACTGGGAACTGACCGCCGCGTAAGTCATTGTTCATGCGCCACCGGGCTCTGTAGAAAATGGTGGATACCGTTGGAGTCGAGGGTCCAAATATCGATACCTGGAGTAGCAAATTTTGAGAAAGATATTTGAACTTTATATCTATATTGTTGGAATAAAATGGATCCGTGTAGCCTATCAGACTCGCGTGTGAAATTGCTAGAACCAAAGTACATAGGACTTATTCATGTTCATCTAAAGACCATTGGACCACAAAGTATAACTTGTCCGATTGAACTTAAAATTTACCATCGTTATGCGGAGTCATGTTTCATGGGAGGACATCTTTAAGACAGGTTTTCTTTGATTAATTATTATCTTTCCGTTTCATCTGTGAGTCAACCAAGGATGCTGATTTACGTTTTCACCTGAAACTTGCATAAAAACTTGGCTTAGAATTCCCTTCGATCTCAATTTCGTCGTTTTTAAGTCATTTATGTATGACGTAATTTTCAGTGTGCCTTTCGTTAAAAACTCATTGAGCAAGTCTGAGAGTTTACTAAATCTGGATCAGTTTCTTAATATAAGGACGTTCAGTTTGCTATTGAGGCTTAGCATGGGGTCAGGTCCATTGATATTACAAGCCATTCAAAGTGACCTTAGAGAAATCATTGGCATTTCCAACATAATCTGACTCGCAGGGAATAATCCGCCAAACAGTGCCTGGCCCATTTAATGTTGGTTTAAACAACCGCCGGACTGACTTTCTAAAGCAATGTGAGTAAAGCAGGCTGAGAGAGAACTGGAATTGTTTGTTTATTTTTCTGGGCTGTCATATTTGTATCAGAATTCATCGTCAGAGATAATAGCAGAAAATGTAAAAATAAACAACTTTAAAAATTTCTTCGAATTTCCCTCCTTTTGTTGCTGTTGTTATATTTTACGATAAACTCCTGTACGATTTTAAAAACTCGGAACGATAAAAAAAAACAATTTGAAACTCGGCCAGCCTCTTCCTATTGACAGGAACACCCGGAACGCGAACCACCGCATTTATAGTGATGTGTGCTCGCTTATCACCCTTACAGAAGGTTAGTAAGGCAAAGACGGATATTATAGGAAATCTTTCGGTCGGACTGGCTTATGAGGCCTCCGACAAAAATAGGCGTAAAAGCTTCCCCCTACCTGATATGTGTCGTATTCTGCAACACTCCAGAAAGTGTAAATGTACTATGCCTTAAAGTTAAACCTTACTCAAAAGTTAAATCTAACCAGCATATCAGGTCATTTTTGCTTTTCCGCAATTCGATTGTGTCAACTGCTGGAGCTTGTGGAACCGAAGTAAAGCCGACATTTGACATGAAAAGACGTCAAACTCTCTCTACCTCTTTGAGCAGGGAGCTTGCCCCTCGAAGCTTCTTTGATAACTGAGTTGACTAACAGAATGTGGTAGCTTAACCGATGAGCAGATATTTAGAACATCGAAACTACACTGTCCGCCTCCATCGGTCGGATTTGCTGGTCTGAACACCTTAACATGTTGCTGATCGTTTCTTTTCGACTGCTATCGTCAGTTTTGTAAAAATTCAAAACAATGTTATTAAGAAGCATCCGCACTTACCTTAAATGCAATAAAGATCAACTTAGTTCGATGGGAGGACAGGGTGGTCTTCTTTTAATTATATCAGTAACGCAACCGAAGACAACTGAGATACCTCTGGCTTACTTGACAAAATTTGTGAATCATGCGCTAGCTCCGAACTGAAAATCCTTGCAAATCAAACCCCTGTACATTGGTCATCTGCCCTATGGGCCAGTAAATAAATCGTGTGATTTCCCCGAATTCGGCTGTGGTTGACAGTAGGTGCGATCGTGTGGGTGTGCTGATTTGTTGATTCACCTTTCGAAAGCTGCATGGTGTCCGAATTTTGTATTTGGTTCCAATCTACACGTAACGCTGAGTCTTTACTTCTATATTATAATAAAGCACAAAAAAGAAAGAGGACTGGAATTAAAAGTGATTTCTACTTTGATATTAGTATCAGTCGTGCGGCATCCGCCGGGCCGTTCTCAAGTACTCGTTAATACGCCTTATCGCATTCGACGGGACGCAAACTTGCAACGCACGAGTTTATTCAACTTAGGCTTGAATGCAAAATATCTAATGCACTCAAGAAATTTACAATAAGTTGTTATATTTACACCTATGCAGAAGGCATGTCTAGGTTCTGCTGCCCAGAGGGAACTCATAAGGAGGTTAATCTACATGATGAACAAGGGACCGGTATTCATTTTTACGAGAAGGCCAGCCACAGAGGAGTTTGTTTCGTGCCTAGTGAGATGTTTTTCTCAAGTTTAGTTCTTAGGTCAAATAACTTTCACCCTTCTTAGTTTTGAACAGACTATGGTGTCGTTTTCAGCACGCTATTTGCCATGCACACACATCTGCCTGGCAGGTGCTGTTAAAAGGGTTATCGAGAAGAAACAGATGACATTGCTAGAACAAGCGTTTTCTTCGCTCAACGTGTTGGATCCATGCTTGTAGCCATTTTCTGAAGTGAAAAAGCTTGTGGGTACCGCATGCACGTGGTGTTACAGTATTCATGGGATATACCAGCTACGCTACCGCATACACTGATGGCTGCCGCCTTCATCGAGGGTAATTGGGATGGTGATTACCTAATGGCCGGCATTCAACCTTCCGGCAACCTTCCCAATTGTGATGGACGTTATAGTGATGCTTATTCGACCTAAGCAGAAATGGCTTACTATGTTTGAAATTCGTAAAAGATAACCGGAGGTAGATTATTATTTTAATTATTGTTAAGCCGTATCAAGGCATATTTCGGTCGAATCATGGTATCGACTTTCAAACAAGCCTCTTTAATGGCTCTTATAAGAATATCGCTTTGCAAAAAAAAGACTTCATAATTAGCGTGGTTTGTTCCCAATTGTTGCCTTTGCTTATTGATGCCCATTCGTTGCCTATATAAATTCAAATATTTTAAGGCAGATATGGAAAGCAGAATTTATTAGATCTAATAAAGCTCACGGCGGCTTTTCAACTTAAACCCACCCTTGTATGATTCGGATAATGAATGGACGCGTACCGTGGACTAAAATTTCACAGAATGTCAGTGCATAACAACAAGGTCATAGTTTATTGCACATAATTATCAGATGAAAGACAATAATTAAAACCAAATATGAAGAAAATAAAAATTATGGGGATTTTAACACAACCCACCGTCGAGATTAAATGTTGGCTGTTGATTCGCAATACTTGTTTCGGGACGAGAACATCGGAACCGGTGTTACTGAGAAGGAGATTACATAAGGTGAGAGTAACTTGGCCTATGCAAGCAGCTAGACTCTGTGGACAACCTCCAATTGCCTGGTAATCGAATGCTTTACTTTATTACGATTGTGATTTTCGTTTGAGTTTGGATTTGTGCATTCGATATGATCATTATATGCAGTAAACTATGAACCCTGTTGTTCTGAATAGATATTCTGTGAAAGTTCAAACTAATTTATGCCTCAATTTGTTACTTAAACCATGCAAAGATAGATTGCATTTGAAAAGCCGTCTTGGAATTAATGGAATACAGTATATTCTTCTGTCTATGCCTGTTTTTAACTTTAAACCGGAGGAAACGTGCTTCAAATTCAAATGTTTTTTATAGAAAACAGACAAAAACCTCTTCCTCCTTACAATAAAGAGGAAAAAATACGTCTTTTTTAGATGTCTCGCTTGCACAAAAATTTATAATATCCAAATAATGTTGATAATGACTTGCCGTTATGCTTGCATTTCGTGCCTCCACAATAAGATTTTGTATACATCCTATCTAGGAAAAATCGCACATTTATCTGCATCGTTTCGCAGAAGATGAATAATTCTCAGATGCGTTGGTTTGTAGATGTGTGACTTTGGATATTTTGGAAGATTATTAATAAAAAGGGAGACAAGCATATGTATAAATGAAAGTTTTTGTTGCTTATTTCTACTGAAAACAAATTCAGAAGTTCGACGATTTTTTCATGCAATAGCCCATCAACTGTTTGTCGTAGAACTGAATGTGCAGAGATTAGGTCATTGCGCTTCCTAATAGACTTAAGTCCCATTAACCATAACTCTTTCCGCCCGCACTTCACCTTATTTTCAACGTTCGTGAGAATTTCCACCCCGTTGGGCTTGCATGTGTGGCCATGTCCATGTTTTTATCAAACAATGATGATAACTGCTATCGTGAATTGGATAACGCAGGAAAAATTTCTTGTGTTAGCGATTGTGTCAACATCTTCTCATTAAAAATGCATTTATAAATTTTCTAAATTTGGCAAAACATTTATCAGGCATAAACAGCAACATTTACTGGATTTCGTAAAGTTCGTAACAGCATTTCAACTGCAACTCGACTTTGCATGATCTAGGTATCGAACAAAGGCATAGCGCAGCTTCAATTTCCACAGAACGCCAATGCATAAGAGTCCAAGTTATTGTTTACTACAAATATTGATCAAATGAAAGCCACCACTGAAATTCCTTCCATTATGATACATGCTGTTATGCGTTTAAATTCTGCGATAATTTAAACCTTGTTTTATTAACTTAGTATTTTTTATTCTATGGAGCAGTGCTAAGCTGATGCCGTAACTCAGACACTAACATTTCTGGTAAGCGTGGCCAGAGAACAGGGGAATGAAAATTCGTTAGCGTGCAAGATATCTAAAATCTAGGTATGTTTAGACGAAATGTACTTAGTAATCTGATTTGACCTTGTGTTGTATTTAAAAAAACCCTCCAGGCAATGAAATTGCGGATCAGAAACACCTTGATTAAATTAAGCAGAGCCCAGTTTGTCGTTCACGAAATGCAAATCCTAGACGTTACCGGCAATTATTAGAATTAGTGGTCGCTTTGAGTATCCACGCCTTACTTCCACTACATATAATTTTTGCACAGTTCAAAGCAAATCTATATAGCATAATTATGCCTTTTATTTTTGGCGTTAGGTGCCACATAAAACACTCCCTTTTTAGGCAACGTTTTCTTTAATAATGCTCTGAGAACTCAGATTTTTCCTTTCATTACACTGACTCAAAAAGCTTCAAACGATTAGCCTGTCATCAGCTGGAATGCCACTGGACCTACCATTCCTTTACTGAGTGTATTCTCAACCAAAATAAAACCTCGTCAAAACAAGTCTGTCCGAAAACACTAGTATTTTGGGTGACGAAAAAGTCAAAACAAACTCCCATTGTATGTATTTTCGCATATCAGTATTTTCTGAATTGCTAAGCGCCTGATCTTTTTTATTTTCCTGCGAAATTTTAGGCGACACAAGTTTAAGGAAGACATGCCATGCGTTTTGCTGCCTAAAGTTTTGAACGGAGTAATTTATGACGTTTGGTGAACAACTCGCAGTAATTTTGACTTCTATGGGTAGAGGAAACATGATGTCTCAACCAGGTAGTGAATGCAGTCCTGAGAATAACTCCTGCAATTGTGAATATGCCTCCGTCATAGCCCTAGCACTAGCCCTTACATAAGCATAAACCACAGACCTTCCTTCAACCCTGACTCCAATCTTAACACAATCTTATCCCCAGAATCAAATCTAACCTTAAACGTGGCTCTAAACCTAACTTGAAACTGACATCTATTTTAACTGAAAATTGGCGCAGAGTCACCTGTACTGCTTGTGATGCCCTTGCTCACGTACTGTTCACTGGAGCTATATAGGTAATCATCTTCTTTTGGATATCATACAAAATTACCCGGGGACAATATACCAAGTAAAATCTGATGGTTGCGTGTCAGTATATCCAGAAGTTATCAAGCAAGGCAAAATTGTCTGTTTCACTGCAAAAAATGAGGATAATAATAGCTATTTTTGTAGAGAGCCTGATCTTAATTGTGCACAACGTATTATTAGATCCTTGCCTAATTTCCGTGAGATCCTACCTTAATTTGTACTTTTCAGGTTTAATTTACTTAAACACCTTTGCATAAATTTAACGCAAATGCTAACCTTGAACCTTTCCTGTGTAAAGTGAACGTTAGTATCCCTGGAAATTTTCGAAAGCTCATGAAATTAGAGTAGTTTTCTTTTGCGTGTCTTACCTTCAAAAACAAAGTGTTCCACTAGCCAGTGTTGTACAATTAACGTTTTCTTTTCTCCTCCGTCCTCACTAACCTTCACGCTCGATTGGAAGAAGTGGTTGTTTTTTGCCTTGGAAACAACTTAAATCTCTGCCAAATAATTGCCCTCTAACTGCAGGAATAATTAGTTTCTTCCTCTGTGTTTCAGGATACAACAAAGTCTTCCATTTACTTTTGCACGCTCAAACTATTTTGTTTTTACTGCACTCAGGCGAAAATAAACTGAGATTCCCATCATCCGATAAGCACGAAAGATGGGCACCCGTCCGCCCACCCGCGTCTATTCGACATTACCATTAACAGTGATCGTTCTTGGCAGGGACGTGTAATGTGTAGAGTAAGAAGGACATCCACGATATGACAGCCTGGAAGAAGATGAGGTCTTAGTGATTAAACATCTTCAGCTCAGCCATATTTATCATCAAAATGCTTCATAGTATTGCTTTGAGTTTCACAAATCACTATAAATTTTGCGCAATGCTAGCAAAACGGGGTCTAGAGGCAGTATAAAGGACTATATAAAATGATAGGTTGATAAAGCTAAATGCGCGTACAATCACGCTTTTTGCTTTGTTTTAAAATGAATTTTCAAACTGGGAAGTCTTTTTGTAGAGAAATATGGTAGTCAGCTGGTTTATAAGTATCCAATTAATGTAGGCTTATTGGCTAAACTGTTAAAAAAGTAAAGTGCCTGGCGTAGAACAGAAATGATTTTGATCAATAAGGACAATTTATTGAAATCTGCTAAAGGCCGCTTATGAATTTAGGGCGAATTTAAATTATTGGTCACTGAGAGCATTGCTCTTATAAGAAAGCTTGCTCAATTTCACCCTAGTAGATAAAAAAGAGATGGCCGAGATATGTTAAGGAAAAGTGACAGATGAGAGGAATTCACATTGGGATAGACAAGTGGGTTTTTGGTTATTCCCTACATAGTAACAGAGCTACTACATCTAATTACGTCGACACTGGGCTTTATGCGGTGTTTATTCAACTTTACTCATGAGTTAAACCAAACGTTGGACCAGGTTGAACTGCCGTTTTCATCGACGATTAAAAATATCAGCGAGCATTTTTATAAGTATGAAATTATTCGCAGTAGATAAACGAGATGCCAGGAACGATGTGGAATATGCTAGTTTTCCTGAGGATGTGTTTATATTTTTGTGCGTTTGGCCAAGGAATTTGTAAATCTTATTTCCTTGAGAATTGTCTCGAATCCTTGCATCTGTTTGACACATTGCATTGAAATGGCAGGCAAATGTAATCCATTTTAACACTCGAAGGTAGCAATCAATTAAAATTCATACTTCGAAGTCACAAGATAATTGTTCCTCCTTTAACATTGGCTTAGCTTCAAGTTATTGTCATATATTACATTTTAAAGTAAGAATTCTAATAGAAAAAATCCTGCGTCAACTATAAGACTATATCAGAAGAACAAGATGCGATCACTGGAAAAATATGTTTGTTTTCCTGACGCATAGGATTCTTGACAGAATCTAAAACGTCAGGAAAATAAAATTCTTCTTCGAGATATCGAATTATCTTCTTCTGAACTGCCTCCAAGAACTATAATATTTTCTTCTATTGAATGAAATATTTCATAAGGACTATCAAATAGTGGTAGACATTATGGTTTAATTAATGATTTTGTTGTCTGATACACAAATATACTTCCGTTATTCCTCTCTTCCCAAAAGCCCAGTCCCGTTTCTGGGTGTAGACGGGCCATTTTTGTCGAGTCACTATCTTCATCCTGCGAAATGTTCTACAACGGAGACCTTGTATTTTCTCTTTTTTTCAATTGTAAGTTTCACTTTTTTTCGTCTATTTGTATGATAAACATCTTTTTATTGTACGCGACTGTCAAAAGAAACCCTAAATACCTATTTACATCTCATCGAAACGTGGTTAGATATTTAAGAGGAGTACCTAAGCGAATGGCAGAGCATTCTCGCCATAAGCATTTCAGGCAGCACGAGTGCATGTCACAATCAGTGTCGAAAAAGCCGGCGCATTTTCGTCCAGTCCATTTTCATTTTTAAAAATTAATAAAATTAATTGCTAAACCAAAACATTGGTTGCTTGAAATTAATCCATTCATCTGAGATAAAATCAGATATGGTATACAAATTGAATGCAGTACCCGCAAATAGCAGCCGCTATGCATTTGAATACGCCAATAAACGCGTGAATTGTGATTTAATTTTCTATACGCTGCGAACCAGTAATCGGAATAACCAGCGTGTTGTCCGACTATGCGATCTTGTAAACTTTGCTTCTGCGAGTAGAAACTAAAATTATAAAACTAACCGTAAGGTAGAGAACCCACTGTCAGAATTCAACTGCTCAGCTGCTCGTTTCGGACTTATATTTTAACTGCATACAGCATAGGGCAAAATTTTCGGACTTGTTTAATTGGTTGCTGAATAACTTAAACATAGGTTTAGCAATGTCTTAGGCAAATTTACCAGTGGGTTGTAATGGAATGACTCATTGGCCAATAGAAAAGAGGTTTTTAGTGTTATGTATCAATATGCTTCAGAAGTTTCGAATTCTTTTGCGCATTATCCTTATTAAACTTGCAGCTTTGTTAGGCCTGTGAATGTTCTTAAAAAAAGTAGATCTTTCCTCTTCATATTAAGAGGTATGCCCAATCAACTTTTGAAGCATTATCGAAATACTAAAAATGGGTCATAAATATTAAACTATGTTTGCGGTGGCTTAACCCTACGATTGCACTCGTTTAAATTAGGCGCTCCAGGTGAAATCTGCAAAATAATTGCAGTCACTTCCAAAGAAGCAGATGAGACCGTTTAGATCAATTTATGCTACAAAAAATATCTGTGGAGAATTTGGCGATAATGCATCCCACCTCTGGTTTTCTTGACTTTCCGATGACATTTGGGAGGGTGATATTGTGGCACATGCAGTGAGAATCTGCTACAAAGTAAAACAAAAACCTGCATACTTGGACACGTTTCCCTTCAGTTCTCTGAAACACGCGGTGAATATCGTCAAAACTCGTGATCAAACTGTCGTGAGTTAAATTTTGAAACCTTCCAAAAAGTGGCTTTACAAGCAAAAAATGCAAAGCTCATCGCGCCTTCACGAGTCTCTTATTCTCAAATAGTATAATGATGCCTAAGTAATTTGGGATTTTTATTAATATTTTGGGCAAATATAGTTTAAGTAGTGCACCTTACATAGCTCTAGTCTCAGCATTTTGTCTTCCGAAAACAGAGATTTTAGGAATATTGAGGTTGAGGAAGTAAAATAGGCAGTGAATGAGATTTGAAGAAGTAAGTGGGAAGTGGGAAAATGCAGGTGAATTGGTTTTTCGCGGCTGCTGGGATTAAGTTGTTCGGCATGTAAATTGCAGGCGTGTGTGGCGGTGAGTGCCGCAGACTATACTAATCTAACTGCCGAACGGTACGTTGGACCACAAGAAAATTGAAGTGGATGAACTCCGAATCAACACCTCCATTTTTTCCAAGAATTTCAAGAACCCAGCAATTTGCTGACAGGGATTTTCCGCCATACCTTAAACGATATTACAGATTAAGAGGACACAGTCTTACGATTACTCTGTTAGCATACACCTTAAAGATAGATAGCCAGCGCAAGCGGCGCGCACAGCAAACTATCGATCGCCCACCGGCCAGAAACACTTATTGTAGTCACCCAATCGATAATTCTAAATTTAATCACAACAATCACGCCAGCAGCCAAAAGCTGATTGGCCCAATGGACTTAACTCACCACCGTTTGTTCCTTAATTCCGTAGAACTTGACACACTGCTCTGACTTGCTGTACCGTGCTTGTCGCAGTAAACTTCTCCTTTCTCCAGCCAACCCGACTTCTCTCTGTCTCACTCTTACGGGTTCCTTAGCTCGGCATTCGACTAAGTAAGCAGTACCAGGCGGGTCATAACAAGAACGGTACGTTGGACCACAAGGATGTTGAAGTGGACGAACTACGAATCACCACCTCAATTTTTTCAAGAATTTCAAGAAACCGGCAATTTGCTAACAGCGATTTTCCGCCATAGAAATCAATAACATTTCTAATTGTAGTAAAATAAAACGAACATGGCAGGTAGAAAAATAAATTCCGCTGCCTTTACGACTTCCCCAACCCTAAAACGTCTATAACCACAAAAAGTAAATTTGCTGAAGTAAAATAATTGGGATAAAAAGTAAATAGCATCCACGTGATAGCAACCGCTAATTTTATAGGTTTGTCACAGTCACCGACTCCCGTTTCACTTGTGACCATTTGAGTACTTTTATTCCTGCAACGCCCTATGCAGGGATAGCAAAAAAAATTATATTTGCTGTAATTCACGGCAGTTTGAGCTATAAAACGAGAAAAGGCATCCTATTCTCATGGGCAATTTTTAGAACCTACAAGCAAATCTCGTCCACTTTGCTGTTTGTCCTATTTCGCATAATAGTAATACGTAAAAAGTCAGACACTGTAAATGTATATAATACATATTTTTAAGGCGTTAATTTTGTCCATTTTATTTATTCGTTTGCTTGTTTGCATGGACACTTACAAACCGCAATGGTTTGAAAAGCTACCACAATGATGCGAATGCTACATGCCCTCAGAAATCACCCTGTGTCTCATCAAACCAACTGTATCTGCACTTTATTAAAAGAAAGTCATTGCAGCATGCTAGTCACAAAGTAGATGAACGCCTCTATCTTCAGAACCTCTTAAGGACTAATGTGTATCCTCACAGCTTTATAGAGAAAAGCAGGCGCCAAGCAAACAGATGACTACCAGAGGAACAGAATGTACTTGTCTGGAGGGCCATTTCTTACAGTAAAGGAGCTGTTTAATTGACTATTACAACCAACGATAACACAAAAACTCAAAATGACAATGTGCCACCGTTTTATATAACCAAAAAACACCTTGCCACTGGCCGAAACATCAGCACTTGTCTAAAGAATACGTTGCCAGAAAGGAAACTACAATAATGTAGAAGACACTTAACTGACATTTCGGAAAATATACCTGAATTCTCAACTTCCGAAACGCATGGAAGAAACTGGCCATGCTTCAAGGAGCCGTCATTGTAGGTCAGGTGAACTCCAAGATAGATTGGTTAACTTTGGCGTGTGATATGCAAATTTCAACTGCAGTAACAGACAACTTGACCGTTCTGCGGCTTACAAAGTCTTGTGTCATTACATAAACGAAGCCCAGGGCAATATGACCATTCAGAATTCAATGAGGCCGCATAGACACAAGGCTAGAACGAACACCCGTGATGAATAAAGTGAACCGCCTGACCGAACAACGCTGACAGAGCCTCCATCGCCCACCACCCCTCCTGCCGTCGGGGGGAGGGCATCGCAACGTGAGTGCAAGTAAATTGGCCGCTAAAAAATCCTCTACAGGGATGTGGTTGCAAAAAGCTCGATCAAATCGAGGTCGACAAACGTGCCATGGCAAGCCATTGCCTGCTTTTTCCGATTACTTGCAGTATACGCTTTGACATAGGAGACCCGCACAAACTCATCAAAATCTCGGAATATTAATGCATTTGTTCTGGAGACCATGCCTTATTTTTCAGATAGACAGACTTGGTATACTCATGTGATTCTGTAAAAACTACTATTTGGTCGTAGAGGGCATATTTAAACAGAACATTGTCAAACGAAACGAAAGAAATTAAGTAAGCACATCAAAAAGAATGGATTCAGCATGGTGCTCGATTTAATTTGAATAGAGAAAGCTAATTGAGAAGGTTTGCTTAAAATTCTTTGATTACCAAAAGAGGTTACTAGGACAAATTGCCCGAACATTTACAGGAGATAGTTTATGCGAGCACACCGAATTATAATGAAGTACAATTTTATGTGAATGACGTACTATGGTTTGAATGACAGCAAATTTATTTTAATTTAATCAAGCCGTAATAAGGTATGCGAAAAAGTAAGATCGCAGTAGCAAAGTATATCTGAAACCAACCAATTTATCGTTTTATACCTTACATTCTTTCAGTAACTCCAACAGCTTAATTATCTCAAGAACGAGTTTTAAAGGGACATATTTTCGAGGAGCCGTGTTAACGCCTAACTCCGTCTGTAGGTACGACCTGAGTCCACCTCTGTAAATCATTCCTTATCAAGCTATATGGCTTTTAATAGTTATATTCACTGTGGTTGTATGTTTTTAATCACTACTTTGAAGTTTTATAAATACAAAGGAGGCAGTTTTTTTATTTTCTGAGGAATATAATGAAATTATCTGACTGCTGCATACGCATTTACCCTGCTCACATGGGAAATGTCATGGCAACGTGTATACTTGATGTATACTTTGAAGTTCCTTTATGTAGCTAAAGCTCCACTGACACAAAAAGGGCTCTATAAAAGGGCACAAAGAACCTTTATTACGAAACTGAATTTGTAGGTATATAAAAAGAGAACGCAGTTAGCAAATTCCTTTGACTCTGTGTCCTTTTGAAGAACAGCAGGTCACTTTGTAATAACTTCCTAGGCGCCATTTGCGCCTTACAAAATATTATCATCAACAGACCAGTGAATTTGTAGTTCCAACATCATTTTGCCCTGTCAAGGTGTAATTATTGGAAAGTGAAACCAGCTATTATTTTGAACTTTTACAACAACAAGACTGGATAAAATGAAGTCTTAATGTTTTTGGTCACCTCCTACAATGCACTCTATGATGCACAATGCCGAGAGCGTAAGATTCTCGGAAGAAAAGTCATCTGTTTCGAATACAGGTCTGGTGGAAACAGCCAAGGCCTACGTTGACTTTTTCAGACGTAAAACAATGCTTTATTTCAAATTTACCCGAGTCTCTAGAAAGCATTTCGTCTTAATGTCAGGCAATTGGTGAGTTGTCCAAATAATGATATTATAAGAGTTAGAGATCTTTGTGCCAATGGCGGCGTCTTTGGCAGCGTGTGTGGTCTCCTGGAGGGTGCTTTTACTGGCCGGATAGCTCTTGGCATCTTGATATCGATTACACTAGTTCTCATCCGGGTAACAGTTAAATTTACATCTTTAATTTGTCTACCCTAGAATACACACGACCTTGCCATAGACATGTCCTCCTCAGTGTATGCTATAGGGGTCTTAGCAGTGGTTGTTCTCAGATCGCTACAATCATCAGACCGAATCCCAGGTTGTTGGTAGAAGATAGAAGTTACAAGAATGAGGGCTTCATTGTGCACGGAACACTAAGTTGCTGTCCCCGGTAGCAGTGGCCATGGGTGAAGTCAGAGCTGATATTGACTGCCTCCTGTCGTGCCCGATAGTGGCTGTGTGGGTTGCGTTGTGCGATGTGCGATGTGATAGAACACACATTTGGCTGAATGTTTCAAATGCATTAATTGGGGTTAAACATGAACTCGTATGGCTGGGTTTGGTTGAGAACATCAATCTCGATTCGTACCAGGGTCTTGGCAACCTGGTTCCCCTATCCCTGGGCACAGTGAGTGACGCAGGGAAAACAGTACGGTGAAGTCAAGTTGGAATTTCACGAAGAGGTTGCCAACCATATCCGAAGATTGTCTCTAAATTAGATAACGTCGAGTAGTCACTAGTTTGTAGAGCGTAAGCAGTGGTTGTGCTTAGATCACTACAATTATCACTTCAAACCCCACGTTTAAGGTAAAATGCAACAGTCACCAAAATAAGGCCTTTATTGTGCATAGAACGTCCTCTTCCTGCCTCAAGCAGCAGTGTCCACTAGCAAAGCAATAACTAGTATTGACTGCCTCCAGTCATTCATGAAAGTGGCTGTGCGTTGTTAGAGAGTGATGTTGAAAGTTACATTTACATGACGGAAGCGAGCTCATTGGTTTACTATTACTGAGTTGCATTGCCCGAAGGAGCTGTCGCTTGTAGAGGTCCCTGCTGCACTGGCCGCAGCGTGGCGCGTTCAAGTGACTCTGAAGAAACCGCAAATAGTTGGACACGTGTGTTTGCGCGCCTGTGTTTGCGAGTTTAATGTCAGTCAAGTGGTCTTCGGGTCAGCGAGCCGCAATTCAGCCACCTGCGAAAACGCATGGCGTAGGCGCAGTAAGAATCGGAAGGGACAACAGCATTGTCGGCCGTCCACCAGGGATGCAGAGCGTTGGGGCGGCGGGCCTTGGAGAACGAAACGGGGCAGTATTGTTGACCGTCTGTGAAAAAGTACAGTAGACGCCGTTGATCATGCAATATTTCGTCATATACGGAAGATTAATACCTTTTCGCTAATTGGAATTGACTCCAGTTTTGATACTGATTATCTTGTAGTCTATTCTGAAGTCATTTCAGCCAGGATAGGATGCCGGCTTTTTAACGAGCTTCGTTCCGACTCCTAGCAAAACGCATCTTTTGTAAAAACGGACTACTTAAGTGGTATGCCTTTTTATCATTGATTGTGACTGCCTTTATAAATTCAAATATATTTTATGGAAAACATGCACAAAAAATTATTGTTTGTACTTGTTTGATAGCAAATTACGCTTTCTATAAATTTTATGCTCAAAGGAAGGGTAGCTTTCGGTTTTAAAAAGTTGCTAATTTTGAGCATTTGTACAACTATGAGGTGTTTTTTATAAAACATCATATCTGTTATTTTTTAACGCTAACTCAACTGCATAAAATATGTTCCACATCTATCCCAATATTTTCTGATAACTAGTTGACCTCTTCTTCAGAGTGTAGGTGAAAACGTACTTTTACTTAAAAAGATATACACAGTGCGCAGTTTCTAAACCTTAAATTCCAGTATAGCAGTCACTAGGTTAGAAAATTATTCTGCAATTATGCAACTTTTTTAAAACTGAAAGCTACCCTTCCTTAAAGTAAAAAATTTAAAGAAAGCGTAATTTGCTATCAAACAAGAACAAGCAATAACTTTTCGTGCATGTTTTCCATATAATATATTTGAATTTATAAAGGCAGTCACAATCAATGATAAAAAGGCATACCACTTATGTAGTTATAGCAGTTGGAACGAAGCTCGTTAAAAAGCCGGCATCCTATACTGACTGAAATGACTTTAGAATAGACTACACGATTATCAGCTTTACAACTGGATTCGATTTCAATTAGCGAAAGAGTATTAGTCTTTCGCATATGTCGAAATATTGCATGATCAATGGCGTGTACTGTATAGGTGATTTTACTCCGTTCGCTATAAGTGCAGTAAAGCGTTCCAATAAATTACTGAAAAGTCCAAGTCTGAAAAGAAGGAAATAAATTAGCCTGGTCTGACATTTAAAAGTATGGGACCAACGTGCGACGTACGCTCTAACCCAACGTGAGTGTGTTTTTTTTGGAGATGAACAAGAATTAAGAAGAATTGGTCGATCCAAAACAGTAGCAGCATAAATCGAACATAAGCCACTCTATATTATTAAGCTATAGTACTGTGGTTGATTAAGAAACTGTGGAAGAATTATTGCAAAACTTGGATGCAAAAGTGCACAACTGTTTCTCCATGAAATGTAGCAGAACTTTATGTACTCAAATTTGTGACGAGGAAAGGTTTATAGATAAACACCTTTAACTTGCGTTAATTTCAGAATTTGTCTGCAAAGACGCACGTCCCCGTATTTTTTTATAAAACTTGCAATCTACAAAAGCATCCTCCAATACGAGATGCGTAAATGATGGTAAGTAGCGTAGTGCAGGTAAAAAATCTATTTTTACATCCGTAAAAGGACTAGCCAGGCAAATGTTCTTTCCCGAAATCAACTGGATAGGAATTTGAGTGTGTCGTGAGGTGGGATGATCTGTCACGCAGCTGTTCACTCTTGATAAAAGCAGGCAGAGCAATAGGTAGACGAAGAAAATAATGCACTTACTCGGCAGAGCAAAAGCTACGAGTTGAGCTGAATGAAAGTTCAAATGAGGGAACCACTATAGCACGCAAAAACCAGGACAGGTGGTGATAAGGGTTAAAAAGGGGAGAAATAAGAGGAAAAATATAAAATAATTGAAACATTTATTCGCATTAAAGTGCAACATAATCGGAGTATTTTTTAAAATAACCAAATATTAGCGCGCGATATTTAAACTAAAAATTGACTAAAAGGATGGATAAAGGTCTTATAGTGCTCGATTTAACTCTGTTGCAACTCCATATCGTCTCTGCATCAAATCTATTTACCGTCTCTATAGATTTGATATAGATAAGATAAAGAATTCAATTAGAGATAACATAAAGTTTTCTATAGACATAGCTTTTAAGCCACGATCGCCGACTCTATATCAACTGTATAGAGATGACATAAAGTTTATTTTGAGTTGATATGGAGTCGACGATTGTGCACAAATGGCACTGTTGGGCCTTCTTGTTTCCCATTGGTTGTATTTCTCACATTAATTATCGCACAAAAATATTTGATTATTTATTTAAGCTGTAGAGGACTCCAAATTGAGCTGTCCGCCGACTTGTAATTGGGTAGTTATGACCATCATCTTGATTATAAATGCATATGTAGGTGTGGTGGCTGTGACTATCTGCCTTTGTTTCAAAACCGAAATCTCCCTTCCAGGAAATACGACCAAATCTGGCGAATTAGGTAATGTTGCTTCTGTACAACTGGTAAGTTTTATCGACAAGTCGGTGATTCAACTTTATATAGCCCCAGTTGTTATGATATTATTTTTGTTACAAATACCCTCTCCAAATTAAACTGTGATTAAAAGGTGGCCTCAATTAGGACATCAAAATGGAATACAAAAAAGACACGAAGTGAAGTATCTTACTGCGCAGTATGTCCAATCTTTTCAATTTATTTTCTCAAAAACATTTTTTGGCGTTAAAACGTGATAGCAGAGAGCGTCTATTTGCCTGCATAGGCATAAATCAAGTAGAAACCCAGAATTCATTACTAAAATGATAACTGCTAATTACAAAGATGACTAGGCGGCCATTTGTGGCTTGTTAGCTGTCAACACAACTACCCCAGACCCCATATTTTAGTTACCTGGCACTTGAACCCAGAATCGTTGGAGGCTGATTGTTTAAGTCTACCAGGTGCGTTGTCCTATCACTCGCAATCAGGGATACAGATTGCTCGAATGTATTTTTTCCGGACAACAAACAACTAAAGTCATAACTGAGAGGACTAAACTGGATGAAATCGTATATACCACCTAATCACTACGGTAAAATTTTAACACTTTTTTCACGAATGCATGAAGGTAGTATGGGTTAACCGATGCATTTGTACGTATGTTACTGGGATCTGTTGAACTAGCCGGGAGTCGTTAGGACTGAATAGTAAAATGTCGAGAAATTAACGTTTTTGTCACGTGAGACAGATTTACCCAAAAGGCAACCTCGTAGTGGTAAGGTGCCCCCTCACCTCAGGGCGTAGGCAATTTGGTTCAAATAAATGTTTTTCGAGATACTACCAAGCTTAAACGGCTGGTGCGTGTCAACTCCAATTGTCTGGGTAACTGGTAAACCCATTCGTTTCCGATACCTAGACTCCAGGTGATTTTGCGTGCCTTTTATGTATGCACACAGTGGATAAAATCTCACTTACCTGACAGAAAACTATAATTGCCAGTGAGTAAAGAGCAAAATATGAAAGCTACAAATAACTTAATTAACTCAACGCAAAAATGAAAAATGCAGCACAACTTAACGGACGCCGGCTTCATTCCGAAAGAAGCACTGCTTCTAAAAATATTCCACTTAACAAAGTTAAAGTGCTATCTATAAATCTCGCGAAATGAGTCATCTGATGAATTTTTTTTCAAATGCCTTTTTAGAAATATGTTGCTGAACTTTGCAAACAGACTTATCTGTTGGAATCCAAACTGCAAAAGCCCTGTTTAGGATAACTAGTCATTACTTTCTAAACAGTCTTCCATATTTATTTGCTTCTGATGTCTGGTCGCTTTTAAAAAAATACTCAACGTTCACTAGTGGTCGTAAACGAAATGCTAAGCTTTACATGCCATGGCGTCCGATTTTGCTACCGGTCGTCTTCACGATGTTTGAACGTCGAACTGAAGTGATTTATGGCAACAAAGAGGGTGTATCCATGGTACGCAACTCGGCAATCGCCCACCGTAGTGAACAGTAGGCATCGTCATCCAGGATGATTTTTACGTTCTTTTCGCAAGTCTTTTTTCTGGTCTGTGCTTTCTGTAAATTGATGGATCTACGTCAGTATTAAGTTATTCAAGTACGTCGCTTTACATTTGTGCATATTTTAACTCATACGACTATCCTTCTACTTAAGCTGCAGCTGCAAGACTAATTTACTATGATGCTATAGTCATTCCGTTGCGAAAAGTATTGAGGGTTTGTTTAAAGTGCTTGTCAGCTATTAACGGTTAGCTAAGCCTTGTTAAGCAAAGTATGACTTGGTTTTACTCAAAAGCCTATGCTGCTTGCGGTTAAAGCGAAAAAAGATCAAAATTCCGAGCATTTGAGGCTTCGGGTGGCATTATCTAGGTCTCAAAGGTTGAGAACTGCTGGATAGCATTAATTTATTAGCTAATCGGATACGATGTGGGAAGACGGGCCTTGTATATTACAGCGAGCTCTGTACCGAAGTTCAAGGTGGACTTATTTAGAATAAGAGTAAGGGTTAACTCTGGGGCCGGAAAAGTAGTTGGTAGTAAGTTAAAAAAACTGGAAACGTTCCGGTGCATTAGAAGGTCACCCCCACTGTGCGATGACGCACCTATTGCCGTGTTCAACCAACCTAAGTCTGACGGCGATTGCCTTTCTTAGTGACTTGCATTTCTTTCGTTAGACCAAATGCATTCCAGTTATATCATATTTGGAATTGAATTGAATAATTGCATTAGGGGCTAGGGGCAAGGCTAGTGGACCAAACACCAATGGTGCTGTCGTGAGTAGAGGCATGAGAACGCCCCGAGAGTGCGATCCCTATTTAACTGAATTGAGTATACTTAGAAAGTTACATCTCTCTCGGGCACTGAAAGTCCTTAATAGAAATGCAAGGTGGAAATCTCAGAGAGGTAGAGGACCCTGTCAGAAATTGCTGGCATTCTAACCCGGCTCAGTATCACAGACTGAAGGGGTGGGAGCGTGTTCATTCACTAACCCTGGAAAAAATCGTGGAAACCACTTGGTTTTATCAACGTCATATTATGTTTGCAGTTAACACTATCGGACGAATACGCGAGTCTGCCTAATTTTTTTAGCTTTCTTCGACAAGATACGGGTTTGGAACGTTGTTAGAGTGTTTTATACAACGACAATACATTTATTTGGTTTTGCTGCTCTGAATTTCCGGATACTATTTGCGACCGCCATTTATGTCAACAAGCCCAAACTTCAAGACGTCGAGGCTTAATGCCTGTATAAAGCATATTACGGTTGGGCAGCCAAACTCTCACAAGGTATGCATTTTGTGACTTGAAAGACCACCAGCTGCGTGGATAACTCGTTACCTGGCAAGGAACTCCCATGGGCGCAAATTTAACCTCCTTACTCCTTCCAAACCATAGTAGATAGTGCCGAGTTCGTCTCATGTGCAACATCATCTGTGCCCAAACCCATCAAGTTTAACATTATTTCACGGTAGGAGTTTGGTAATTGTTGAGGGGAGAAGGCAATAGACTCTGTCAAATTTGTCTCAGTACAGACTAAGTCAAGCGCAATTCCCCGGTGCTATGGTACACTTGGCCGATCGCTTTGGTCAAACTGTCACAATCTAAACTTTTAATTTAGTTTTGCCTCTCCACCAGGACAGCGTTCTTATGACAAAGAAGGCTAGAAAACGAATGCTTTTAACATCCAAGCACTATGTCATGCAATTTTTTAACACTTTTACTTCTTTCTGCTTTATATGCCGGGTTAATCAGCAGGATTATTCTTTTCGCGTTAAAAAGAAAACTCGAGCAATCAGCTATCGTAAATGAATCAAAAAATCGGTAATACAAGGATTCTATTTTCATACATTAACTTCTTGAATTGTAACTGTCTGCAGGTAAAACAAATGATCTAGCTTTAAATAAACCGGTGCATTTTACACGACTTCAGTCTGGTATGAGATGAAATGTGGTGCAACTGTGTTATTTCGTTAATTCGAAGAAAGCAAATGATCAAGCCACTCGGATCCATTGGGGTTTGTATGAATTTTTCCATAGTGTGATACGTAACAACAAGTAACTCTACCCGTATCTGCTAGTGCTTTCGGCTTATGTCTCTGGGGAGGAATCCGTCATGGATCTCGAAATTTCAGCGATTTAGTCTTCGTCTTCTCAGTAACTGTACTGGCAGTATCTATCGACAGAGCCAAGAGAGAGGAGAGGAAAAGAGCGAGAGAGCGAGCGCAAAAGAGAGACTTGCAAAGTTACCTTTGGCTAATCCGCCGCAGTCAGTCGGCTGTACACCAATCACATGCCCGAGAGATCTCAGGCGGAAAGGCGAGCGCCGTTGATCATTGAACTGAAATCGCCCTCATTTGCGACTCTGATGCAGGCTCTATTATCACTGATGCGCAATCTCCAGAGACACACGTTGGGACTAGTGACCACATATTTGTCTCGACTGTATGACGACATACGGGGTAGTTCAGGCGTGCCGATAAAGCTCAAACAAAGACGAAGCAAAATGTAATCACCGCATCTGACCTCTCGCCTACCGTACGCCAGAAAAAAAATTAAACATTGAGAATACAAGCTGCCTGAGTACATGTGAATCAAATAGTGATTAAATTTCGACTCTGGGTTATTGTGTATACTACTTTATGCCAGTGGGTTTGCTTTTTCGTGAGGCTAATTTAAATTTAGTGCAAGTCCTGAAAAAGAGTAAAATTGTACGAGAAATTATTTTAAATGAACCTTGACGGGCTTAAGATGCAGCCAGACTGAAAACATTTTGTACTGGTCTGAAAGCCATTTGTCAACCCTCTTTTCAATACGAACTTCTTACTTCTCAAATAGTATGACCCTACCTGAGTAATCGTTTAGTGTTATCATCGGGCTCACACAATCATACAGATAATGCGAAATGTGAGGGTGTGACAGGGTTTATAAATGTCCGATGGTTAACACCCATCATTCTCATGTCACCCACCTGATGAAATTGGCATTTGAGGTAATTGGCACTGGGGGAAGTAGGATAGACTGTGAGAGGTCATCGGAGGTCGAATACGGGGATTCAACATCACTGTTAAGTGTGCGGAGCTAAAAAAACTATCAGCGTGTGGAGCCACGTGCGATCGTCATCTGACGTCAACAGCCGTTCCGGTCGCATGTCACCCTCACCCTCTGCCGACCGCTGTTCACACCACGCACCAGCCAACGATGTTCACTTCACGTACCCAATCTACGACCATTGCTCACTACACATTTTAATTCGGGAGCACCGAATCACTGTGTTTACTATCCTGATCTTTTGAACTCTTGCAGGAGTCCATCGTCAGAGATAAGAAACACCAAAAAAATAGGTGTTACTCACAGTTTTTGTTATAAAATGAACTGTACAAGGTTATCATGTCGTAAGGGGTAAGAAACTGCGATGAAAACTTGGGGGCGGGGTCAATTATAGAGATATATGTTAATTAACCGTCAGTGACTTCAATGTTCATCAGGGCGTCAGCAACGAAAATGGGGTAATTATGGAGGATGTGGCCCAATTCACTGTGACTGATGTCTGGTCGTAAATGTAAGTTATTATGCAAGCCTATGTACGCGGGCGCCAATTCGATACATTGGTTGACTGAATTACCGTCCGTGGACCAGGTTTCAGCCAATTCCCTGCTCGTCTTGTTTCCGTCGTGGGCGAGTACCTTAAAGGCCGCGAAGTTGAAATCATGGCCTCTATGAGCTGCCACTTGTGTTACTTCGTCACCTCGCCGTTCAGCCAACTTTTGTTAATGAATGCGCGATCCAAGAATAGGTTCAGTTTGGCCTGTGTAGTTACAAGGACAGTTTAGGCATGGAATGCAATACTCTACACTAGATTGTTCACTAGGCGTAAGCTGCTCTTTTATTTTCATAAATTTTCTGCGCATGTTAGCTCTGGGCCTGTGTGCGCTGCCAACACCTAGTCCCGCAGCGATGCGCTCAGTCGCTTTTCAGACGTCCTTGGTGCATTGCAGAGCGTGCCATATTCTCGGCGGTTCTTCCGTTTGGATCCTCCGGGGCCGAGTGCGTAGGCATCTTACTTCCCCCAGTTGCAATAAGCCGACCTCTTTATGCGAGTGGGTGAAGATGAGGAGTATTAACTATGAGGCATTCATAAACCCCATCCAGCACTCATATTTTCATTACGTCTGTAATTGTACGGACTTATTACTGACTTACCGAAAATATACGTATGGTTGCCGAATTAACTTAACAGGTTTAACAGAAGACTTATTTTAAAAGAAAGCACACCTCAGAATTTTGCTTAACATTTCATTGGCTAGCACATTTACTCTACCTTGAAGAGAAGAGTTAGTGTGCTTTTTTCGTTTTCGGCATAAAAAGTGTTGTGGAAAGAAAGTCAACTGCAACCACTTCCTCATCCGCGTAGTAAACTTTCTGATTTATGTCAATATAGGGAAGTGGTAAGAACACGCTGAGTAAAGACTTTAAGCAATATTTCGCAATTACTTCTCGTCTAAAGTATAAACACTGACCAATCGTCCGGTAAGAACGCAATAGCTATGCTGTTGCTCATGTGTTGACTGCGGGGATGCAAGTACTTCGTTACGCAATTCAACGGCTGAAGTCTCAAGGTTTAGTCTGCTGACTTGGCATTAGTGGCCAAATGTTCTTTGCGCAAAATATTGTGCTGTATATTTGAGTCTGCAGCTGTCCAGACACAAACACACAGTTTTCGGTAAGAGATTTAGTAGATGAGTTTTTAACATGAAGCACTGAACTGATATATTTTCTAAGAAACGGAAAAAAATCTTGGTTTGATAGGGTGACAGTAAATTGCCAAGGAACGTGCAAACGGTATATTCCTAAATACTCTGTTAAAAAGGCATGTCTATACTCGTTGATAATCTCACCATGTGTTCCCTTTAACACAGTTATCCATGGAATCTTGGAAGCAAAATTTTAGGCTTTCTGAACTGAATTTTACAATACACAGACGTGATACTGACACCCTTTGAAGCCGGAAACTTTCCGGATAAACCTCAGCCGGGGCGAAATTTAACTCGAAGAAGATCTTGACTCCATGCGTGAACGTAATAATCAGATTGCAATATTCACAGCAAACCCAAGTATTTCAACCAGGCAACACAAATTCACTCCTTAAATTTAAAAGTTTTCTACCTGTTGTCTAAAAGGGGCCTACAATACTTGACTTTTAGACCTTTACACGGAGGAAATATTTCATATATAAACTTTTGATGGTCTCTACTCAGTGGTGACATACAGTCGTGTTGGAAACAGCCAGTGGCAACAGAATCGATTGAATAAATACTTTTTAAAAACATCGCAGCGAAATGATCCGTGATTATGGCGGCCTCTAATTGAAAACTGCGTTTTCAAAAGACAGATAACGCGGTATCGTTTTTTGCCATTGATATTGAGATATAATTATCTTCAAATGTATATTTCATAGATCTTACATATTCACTGGTCACTGCAAATAACCCTTATGAAAGACAATTTTCATTGACTCTCCAATCTAATTACCAAGTTTTTCGAAATATACGACCTAAGAGGCCACTTTTGAGAAAATAAACGTTCGGTAACCGGGCTCATGAGAAAATTAATTCTAAAATTTATTCGCTTAGGTAGTTTAGACAATTAAAGCAGAAGGAATTTGGTTGCAAAGTCTGCCCTAGCATTTAGAAACGGAAGATGTCGACTAACCCTACAACAGTTTTATGAATTTAGAGTCATTGACCACAGCTGGTGCGATTACAGTAATTATTTTTAATAACTATTGTCTATGCCAATAGGGAGAATATCCGAATAATGTCTATGCTAAACGGAAAGTGGTTCAATCACGTGGAACCCGCTTTTAAGTATAATACAGTGCTGCGAATCCTGCAAACAATTTCAGGACAAAATGAAACTTGGTATTTTAGCGTATATATGGACAGGTTATTTTGATCAACTAAGTGGATTTAATAATAAGAAGGGTTTTGGTTTGGAAAAATGCCCCCTCATTTGAAGTTATTGGGGGAAATATGCTCTCATTTTTGCTAAATCTTGAGTATTTTTATATTAAAGGAATTTTGTATGCTATAAGGAAAGACAGGACAAAACCTTCTTCTGATATGCACTGCGCTGTGGAAGAATTGCATAATTAGTAAAAAGAAAAGGTCAAATAATAATCGCTTCCAGTTCTGGAAAATTTTGGTAAATTTGATCAAATGGAACTAAGGCGAAGATTAAGGAATCGCATTTATTTTCAGAAACAAGCAGCAATAAAAGTTTAAAAAATTATATTTAGCCATTCTGTGAAGTTATTTGGCGAAAATGCAGTAAAAAAGTTCTTGGTAGAACATTTTCTTTTAACTCACAGCTGGTCGTGCGCTTAAACAAAGTTTATAATGTTATTGCGACGACAGCCCATTAAAGGCTTTATTGAATGTAAGTCATGTAGGAATATAGTTTTTGTGGAAACAATAGTTTCCGCTCAAGCGTTATTTAGAAACGGAACAAACAGAAGAATTATAAGTATTTTGAAAAATGGTCATATAAGTGACCTGTTATTTTCTCCATTCCCATGGTTATTAGGGATCTTGGAATAAGCATCATTCTGCAAAAATTATCCGTTATAAAGAGCAAGGTACGTTCTTTCATCTACAGTCAAATTTAATCGTTTATCGTCAGATACATTAAAGAAATTGTCAAACGTTCTCAATTTCCTTGTGAGATTACCTTGGATTCAGTTCCTATAAGCAAAGGTTCGTCAGCAAAATATCCAATAAAAGCGCTTTTTAGGGAAGTTACCTATTATGGAAACGTTTTTTAATAATCCTGGGAATAACAATATGTGTGATATCTAGCAAACATGTTGTATGTTCCAAAATTTGGTTTGCTGTTTTGAAGAATTTCCACATTTGAACAACATGGCCATCTGCATAGGAAAAAACATCAAAAAGCTCGTTTTTCGGTAAATGCTGTTTAGTTATATCTTATTTTAAAGGTTTTGATGTAAACGTCGAACAAACGGACAAATAGTAAATTCATCGATGAATACACGGACAACTAGCAAAATGAAGAGAGAATTTATTCAATGATTTTTAATAACTACGCATCAAATAATTTCCACAAATGCAAAATATTTGACTGAAGGCAAGTTTTTTTTGTATAAAGAAAGTGGTTGCTTTAA
The DNA here is from genome assembly GCA_036362985.1 of Ligula intestinalis. Taxonomy (NCBI): domain Eukaryota; kingdom Metazoa; phylum Platyhelminthes; class Cestoda; order Diphyllobothriidea; family Diphyllobothriidae; genus Ligula; species Ligula intestinalis. The sequence goes on along the minus strand of JAYGXS010000001.1, from coordinate 86,361,216 downwards.
ATTTTATACTTAAAAAACTTTTAAAATTTATAGTTCTAATTTATAGCTAATTTTGAAGTCCCCACAAGCTGGGAATTATCACGAACAGATAAATTTTTGTTACCAAACACTTCGTACTTCTTGCAGTTCTTCTAAGTACTTAATATTCCTAATGCTGCTCATTATTATTTGTTAGTTTTTGTTAATGCGTTCCCTCTGGTATAGGAGAAATAATCAAACATTAACAAGTTCAGAAAAGTTGCTTGCAGCACTCGCGGAACTGTATTTCAGTCGCTTACTCACATTTTAGCATGCAACCTTCTTTAAGCAAATAATTGCAGCGATATATATTTACATTCTGCAATGATCCCATAGTTGTGTTAATTGCCGAAGTTTGCGAAAGACTAATTATTACTGGCAAACCGACATAAACGCACAAACGAAAACTAAGAAATAATAAGTAACCTTCGGTTAATATGTTACCTAATGGAAATGTTAAATGTATTCAGAATGTTTTAAGAACAATACAATTTTCTTAATAAAACTTACGTTTCTTAAACGCTAGTAATATCTTTAAATTAGAACAATAACTCAACATATTTTCTTAATCAATCATACCAAATGAAAGTTTCCTACGTAAACAACTTGTACATGCACTGTGGTTACCTCAGTAAAATTACGCACAAAATCTACCTTTGAATTCTGACAAAAGTTCGAAAATTTTCTGTTTTTTGAAGATTTTTTTCCGAAATATAGATTCCGTACGATTTTCATATAAAAATCTTTAAAATGTGAGATTTAATAAAATTATTTACTTAAAAATATTAGTGTTTGGGAATTCGTTCGTGTAAATATGGCAATGTTGGCCATAATTAGACGTTACTCCAAACAGAGAAAAAATAAAACCAAGCGTGCGTAACAGAAGACTGACAATGTTTTTCCTACGATTAATTAAAAACGTTGTATACCAGGTCACTTATTAAAAAAGCACGTTACTTAAGTTTGCAGCTGATAAATATCTTAACATGTTACTCTTTTCGAAGGTAATATTTAAATGAAACTGGAGAATATCCAAAAGTTTTTTATTCACCTGGAGATAAGGGATACAACTTGGCTGCAGATCAAAGACCTCACTTCCCTTATTATATGGGCATATTTTCCACAACAGAAGATTACTGCCATACTCTGTTCTAAGCTTGCAAATGCAAAACAGAGTCGTCGAATTTCTACTAGGATATTGCAATAATTATTATTCTTCTGTATCTCGAGTTAAAAAATTATGCACAAACGGGAATTCTCCTCTATAAAAACGTAAATTTATGTCTGATTTAATAAAAACTGTTTTTTCCTTCACCTTCATGATCATATATAGGCAGTTTTCGCTACGTCCAAAATAGTATATACGGTTAAAATAAAATGCGACCAAACATTTTGATACCACATTTGTTTGGCAAAATAGTTCCCAGTTTAGCATAAAATAATTTTTAAGCTGAAATAATTCCTTGTTTCTGAAAATAAACAAAAACCTTATAGTGGGTTTACTTGCATTTCAGCAGCCTCCAACCAAATTTTTTAGTTCTGGAAGGGATATGTTTTAAAATGTTGTTACAAGTTTCGCATTCTCTCATGGCAAAATGCAAATGAATAATAGGTTTGGTTCTACCGTACTAGATGGCATAGTTCATTTCTTGTATATATGACTACTCCGGATGCAACCAAATTTTATGCACATTACCCTTAATAATCTGAAGTAAAAGTGCTGTTTTCCAAACTAGAATTCTTTCTTTTGATTAAATTTTCTCAGTTGATCAAAATAAGATGACCAAATATATTATAGACTAGCAACTCAAACCTCGTCGTCATCAACATTATAGACATAGTATTTAGTGTGAAGGTTCCTTTCCCGTCAAATAAATTAAAATCAGTTAAGGAAGTAAACATTTCTAAATAAACCAGTCCATAGACTTTGAATTGTATTTCTCCACTAGCAACCATAGTACTCGTCCATTATACTATCTAATTATATACTTGTCAGCACAGATAATTCGGCAAACAGAACTTGTTTTTCTCCTTTTTTTAAAATAATTGGCCCATTTGGTACATTTTGTAGCATTTTGAGTAGCTTTACTTCTGCATTACCGAAGGTACCAAAATTTGCCCACTTTCAAATATTCATTGCTTCGTAAAAAGCTGATGTTTGAAGCCCTTTCAATGCGTGTTTTGTTTTTCTGTGCTACAATAGCTCATTAATTTTCAGTTTATGAATTTTAAACGATACATCAGGAATGTTTTTGCCTACCCGGGATTTTTCCTGACGTGTTGGCGGCTTATGCGGTCTCTGCGCATATTGTAAAGAAGAATCTACTAGAAACCTGCGACAAAGATCAATGAAGTGTTCAGCATTTCTAGCTCACTTAAATAAGCATAAACTGCTTCATATCTTTTTAAGTGACATAGCTATCCCTTTACTGAGCACCCTTTGTTGAAAATATTTCTCTCGATTTTCCAAAAATTATTCATCTCTTTTTCAGGGGACATTAAAAAATTGTATTTAAATGGCTCTATGCCCCTAGATGGTCTATTTTCCTCCACTGACAAAGGAACTTTCACTGAAGCCGTTCGTCTCTTCCCTGAAGGACAAAGCACAAGGGAAAATATCAAGCCCATGGAAGGTTGAAGAAAGGAGACATGATCACCGTAACAAGCATTTTATTGGTCTGAAATTTTCCATTTAAATTGATATCCAGTCTTAGGAACAGCAGCAAGGATTGTGGCATTTATAGAAGGTATATACTAAGCTGCCGCATACCTAACCATATTGATGGTCCTCGTATTCGGCATAAATGGCTGACCGGTATAAGATGATAGATTTATGACCTGCATTTCACTAGCAAACCACCGCAATTTTATTGCCAGTGCCAATCATTAGCACGATCAAACTATTTCAATTTGGATTTTATTTAATTTTTAGTAGTACAACTACTCGTAAACTTATACCATTGGACAGAAATATTTTCACGGTTTTCTTGGTAATTAGCTCTTTTATTGGTTGTTTGTTTATAAAAAAGAGAAGTAGAATACCTTATTCACAATGGCTTTCGATTTCTTCATTGAGAGAATGTTGGGTACATGGCAAAAAATATGCAGGAGACAGTTAGGAAAAATCTGTATAAGCACTGGAACAAGAATTTACTTGTATGATTTTCCCGATTTACACACAAATTATACATCAGTCACGACAAAATATACGGGCGTACAAGTAATGGGGCTGAAATAAGATCAGATTGCCAAGCCGCTGCTAGACGAGCAACTATTTTATTCATGGCAGATTGCTGCCATTTGCGCAATAGTGGTGGAATTGCCCGATGAAACCGCCGCGAATACACCGACAGTTTTGAGTCGCGGCGTGATAATAACTCGGTCTTTTGCCATTCTTTAAGTACAGTACGGTGGAGAAGTCCCGCAAAGGGCCGAGGTTTCTGAATTATTTATAGTCACTTGCAAACTGGAGTGGAATTATGTATTTAAAACTGCAAATAATATTGAACACCATTAGATATATTTGTAACTTAAAAGTTACTAAGTTTTGTTAAGAAAAGTAAATTGTCTTAATAAAACTAATTTTCTTTGGCGTAAAAGCTGCTTTAAATTATAAAAATAAATTTCAATATTTTCCTTCCCGCTTTCTTCATATCAAACGAAGGTTTCATGAGTCAACGTATTTTATACATATTCCCGTTATTTAAGTACAATTACTCACAGATTTGCCTTTAAATTCCAAAATGTTTTTGATTATTTCCTCTCTTGTCTAAATTCATTTCACAAACGTACATTGCGTCCTTTGTTTATACCAACAACCTTAAAATAATGTATCTAGTACAAGTATTTACCGAAAAAAATGAGTTTTGGATATTAGTTCTTATGAAGATGGCAATGTGTGCCATATTTAGAAATGCATCTAAATTCCGGAGACATTGTTTGGAAAAAGCAGTGTCTGCAGCAGAATTGTGGCATTTTCATTCTTAAGCTTATTAAAAAAACGTTCCATAATTAGTTTTCTCTTTAAGAAGCACTCTAATTAGACATTTAGCAGACGAATGTATAGTTTGGCTGCATATAAAAAGAACTTACTTTTCTGATAATATTGGAATATTTTGTACCATATCAGGTTACTTTTGGCCTGCAAATTGGACAAAGAGTAGCCGGGTATATACTAAGATTTGGACATAATGGTTATTCTTCTGTCTATTCCGTATCCAAATTAAGCACAATCTGAAATTAAAGTGTAAAAGAGGATAATTCTAAATGATTTACATTTAATAGGATTTGGTTTTACCTTCATTTTACCGAAGGAAGATGAGCATTTTTAGTTACGTTCGAAAAGCATGATGCGTTAAAAAAAATACGGTCAAGAGGTTTCTGGTACCGTATTTTGTGGCAAAATCTTTACACTTTTGAAAATGAAATTGTTATTTTCTTCTGGAAATAAATAAAACGCCTAATGTTTGGTTTCACTTGGATTTGGGCTGGTTTGGACTACATTTTTCGGTGATAGAAAATATATATATTTAAAATTTTGATTACTTATTTTGGGGTCTTCCCATAGCACCATGCCTAAAAATAAAAAACGTTTGCTTCTGTCATACTTACTAGCACAAAAAATGTTTTTGATATCAGGCCACGCCTGGTTTAGCCTAAATAAATGCCTATTACCGTCAATAAACTGAACTCAAAAGGAAGCTTTTCTTACTAAAAGGCTTTCTTGTGATAAGATTTATTCAGTACACAAAATTAATGGCCAATTTTGATATTGTGCACTAAGATATCGTGGGCTGTTCCTGGTGACTGTAGACCCAAAACATCGTGTTCCAACAACAGCGTTTCCTTCTTGTCTCGTGCCTGCACAATTAATCTCGCTGTTTGTCTTAAGCTAGCATGTCAGTCAATTTTGAACATTAATTGTTTCTTTACCTCGCAGATGGTGTACTTTCTCCTGCCCTTACAGACTGTAATCATGATGGATGAACGAACGTCACTCTCGTGTAATGTTAGAAATGTCCAATTATAACTGACAGGACGTTGGTTGGTTGACCAGTTTATAGAACATTTGACTTACTGAGGCTAAGTTGACGGTAACATTGGCCAGTCCATCATGAGAATGGGGAACCTTAATTGTCAATTTATCTTTCTGCTTGTCGACTTCTTAGCTACGCGGAACGGTTGATTAGGGTTACTTATACGCTTCCTCTCCCACCCGGCAGGATATGGAAACGAATACCACTTTGCTTATGCGTATTTCAACGATAAGTTGCAGCGAAATTTAGTTAAGAAATACAATTAGGCGTGCGGATTACTTATTTGTCCATCTACATAGGACCTGACATAAGTAAGCCCTGCTCAAGTAGTAGAGATGGTTCTTCGTATAAGTTCCAGAAGGCCAAATAGTCCCGTGGCCTAAGACTGGTCCTCACATAAACCTTAAGCGTAACACTAATCACAACCATAAACCTACTCCTAAAAGTGAATACAAGGAATACTTCCTCTCACATTAAATATAACTTACCTTAAGGCTTACCGCTACCATATTCGAGTGGAAAACCGTCAACATGGGAGGGTGGTAGCATTGCTGGCGGAAGGGTAATAACAATTGTTTATAGGTCAAGCAGGATTTTACTGGGGATATACGTGCAAAATGTTCAACTTGCTCAGCCCAAAGTAACTTAAACTGTGCAACTAACCCCATGATCCCTGATATTTGGCGCACACACTCTTGTAATGTAAGCGCTGCTGTTCTCTTGTCCTGTCTAGGGACCGTAGAAAGTTATCTTTACCGATAAAAGCTTAAAATTGCGCCTAGAGTTCGAATAAGGATTCATATGCGGCTAGATAGATAAGACTGCCAACAAAGACAAAGGAAACTAGAATGGCTACTTTTGGCATATTAGCAGTTATACCTAACCGCAAGTGGTGCACCACCAGAGGATCGAACTCGAGAACATTTTTATCAGAATCTTACACTAACCATTTAGCCACGAGCACGTTGTCTTGCCGATTTACATCGGGAGAGATAATGATGCTCGTTGATGAAGGTTCACGGATCGCTTGTGTAACTCACTCGTCCGGCTTCCAGAGCGGATTTATTTCAAACATTTCTCGTTTATGTTAATGTTCGTTTATAGGAAAACGTGTAAAAACGAGAGTTTACGACCTGCGAATTTCAGTAACATTTAAAATTATTTGGATAGCAAGAAAAGTCTGATCCCACCCTAATCTGGTTTTTTTTCCTATCGTAAAACGAATTCGAAATGACCACTTCCTAAGCAAACAGGTTTTTCAGTTCAAATGAGTTTAGTAAGGAAGTATAATCTAAACAACTCGGTAATATGCTACCTAGACAAAGACTTTTGCAATTCACCAACAACACTAACATCGACAATTCTCCATAAGATGACAACACGAAGAAAAAGGCGTGTGAAGAAGGGGAAATGGAGAAGTTGAAAGCCGATCTGTCGCCATAGTTGATGTATATGTCGTGAAAAACTTGACTTGTGAGTATTACATGACCTTTTACCTTTGACCTTTTAAAATGACCCTTTATTTACCTTACCATCTGTTCTGCGTGAATGGAGCCATTTTTGCTGAAAATTCAGGTTTGTAAAATCCTTAATATAGCATTCTTCTTCTTACCTAGAGTTTCATGGGTTATAGTTTTTACTGAACAATCCATTTTTATAGCGAAAGCTTGCTAAGGGTCGACCACAGTCGTATTTTCATATCTCATGCATGAGAAAACTGTCTGAACTTTTTAATAAGCTACTGATGACTGTATTAAATTTGTAGATTAAGGTTGTGCAAAATTTTTTGGCTGCGCGTGCCACAAACTTGACGGAATTTTGCAACTGGAATTTACACAACAGTTATATGTAGGCATTCTCACTTGCGAAAACTGTCACCTCACAGTGATGTGAGCAAACTCTATTGGGCAGTTTTTGCACTATTATCGTGTGATGCTTTGCTCGGAGGTGACGTACGTGCGCGTTTGGCGTAATAGGCCGAACTGCAGGACTTCGGATTTATGCATTTATTTTCTTTAGTGCTTAAAAAAGAACTGCTCTGATAGGGGGGTTTGTAAGTATGATTTATAGCTCCCGCATTTTATCACCCCCTTGAATGTTTCTGTAAGTTTGTTTGAATGTGCTAACAGACAAACATTACAGCCAATTTTGACTTCGGACTAGGCGTCTTCGGTTTTTGCTAGTGCATGATGTCAATTCTTCATGAATTGCGCTCATCTGCCTCAGTCTCTTTCAGCCACTTACGACAGCCTATATTTCTTTCTTGATTGCATTCTACAGGGCACGTTCCCATCTGAGCAGCAGGATACATTAACCAACCAAATGCAGACGTATTTGAATCCATCTAATGACCTTCTGTACTCTCCTAAAACTGGTGCTAAAGATCGCTTCATTTTCCATCAGTCGGTGGGATTATTTTTTCCTTGGCGTCTTTGGCGTCCTTTTCACTGTAACAATCCGTAAATTAGACATCAATTTTCCTTATTTAGGGTTAATTTTTTCACTGCATATATCATTGTTCTCAAAGCCTCACTTGTTATTTGCATTACAATCTTCACCTCTGTCATGTCGACAAGTTTGATTCAAGTTCATTATGGGAATATGTGCAAGATTCTGCCGCTGATGCAAAAAAGCCCAAGATTGAGCTGTTTAACCAATCATTATAGCGTATACACTTCTGGTAGAAACAGTATGTGCGATCTAGGCAAAAGTATCCGAAGGTTTTTAGAGAAGATTATGTAAGTGGCCTTTTACAGACTTTTCAACGCCACCGTTATGCCCCTGAACCCCCAGAACTACCATTTATTTTCAGGAATAAGGTTCTCACGAGTGCTGTCATTCAATCCTTGTTGAGTCCAATGAACTATTATTCAGTATTCGGTGAAGCTGGTGACTTATTTCTTTGGGGCATCCTACACTATGGGTTTGCAACCTCATCGTCGAAATGCCAAAGCACAAATCTCTGCAGCCGTTCGCGCTATGTATCTAAATCATACCGACGCGTCTTGCTGACCCTGCCTTCTCATAAGTTGACAGTTGACAGCGAAGATTTCTGGGGGTTATCTTCATGCGTTTTAGATAAAGTCACTAGGTGTCCATAACAAAATGATTGTGCTATGTGCTGGCTTACAGCGCACGGAGGCCCTTGCTGTTTTAGGAATCCCTAATATCGCGACCTATAGTTTCTTTTTAGATACGTTACATACTATTTATATTACTACTAATGTTTGAACAGTGAATTTGCGAAATGCAATCGATTTTCTAGCAGTCGACGCAGCCCCACTGAGTTTTAAAAGCAACCACCAATCAGCAACAAGCAAACTGACTCAAGGGTGTTATCCTGGCATGTTAAGATTCACTGCATTCAACCGGAAAGCAAGGTTGCTGATGGACAGCAGCTTCGACGGGTACTTAAAGCGATTGTTTACACACGCTAATTTGTTAACTGGCCCTTGCATTAACGCGTCGAGCGACAAAATTTAACCAAAATTCCGTTTGTCAAACTTTCCCGTACGAGAAGGAGAAATGTTTTGCGTGAGCCTGCTGCCAAACTAAAGTCATGTTTCATTTTTGATTTTATTCCGCAGGAACTCGCAAATGAGGCAATCAACTTAATTCTACCAGAGAAATATGATAAGGCACAGGATCATCCGACACGCCACATTGATTAAAGTCAGATTCAAGACGCACGGTGGATTGTATGTCTGATGAAGTGTGATGATACAAATTTTGGTGGGGGATCTAGCACACATTCAAAACGTTTGTGTTGTCCACTGAGTTGACTTGAGACGAAAAGTGCTGTTTACTGGAAAAAACTCCACTTCATGCCGGTATGCTGAAGGGGAAGCAGAATTGGGGCAAATCCAAAGTTTTTTGCTATCCAAAGAATCCCTCACACTATTAAACGCAGTGGTCCAAAAATTCTTGTTTTGCGTATTGTACTGTAGAAGTGCATTGCAAAAACCAGAAACTTTTTAATTATATGTGTTCGCAGAACAGAACATTTTGCTTGAAGTTCGTGTAATTGAGGTATGTGTACGTAAGAGAAAACGCATTATTGTCGGAAAAAGGTGCAAAGTCAATTTACAGCATTTGTCTTGCAAATCTGTTAAGCTTTGTGTCATAAATGTTAGTAATAAACTCATTCAGGCCTAAGTTGTATTAATCCGCTGAAAAAATAAACGCTCATCAAGCATGTATGAGATATCGCGAAATGTCGTCAGTTTTTTCAGTAACGTCATAAACAAACCCCTTTTAAATATCTTCAGTATATGGAAAAGAGAGCCAATGTAAATAAGAATTTGGCAGGTAACGAGCAGCGGATTAAAATTTTTTGGTTAAATCGTTGTTCATATTCATCCACGCTGCTATGCTTTCCTTATCTCAGGACAAATTCCAGATGTAAACAAAAAATACAAAAAACGGGACCAACACACAAGAGGGCGACACGGTGACAGGCAGGTGACCAGGTGACGAGAAGACTGAGGACACAGCCAGAGACACACAGAGTGGCTCAAACGTGATTGGTCGAACAGACACACGAAAGAAAGGACGGCATAAAGACGTGGGCTTTGAGTCAGAGTACCCATTCTCTGAAGATGGGTAGACGAGACCACTACCCGAAACGTCAGGCTTATACTTAACCTCTCCCAGTGAACACTCCTCTCTTTTCTGATCTACCGCCCGGGGATCGAATTTTCAGCACTTTCACTGCATGCTAAAAACTGTTCCGGTTTACATAAAAAAGTGAGTTCTTGCATTTTGAACAGATGTATTGCATTTTTAGGGGAGTAAAAAAAACTGGTCAAAGTTGACTTGACTTTATCCTAAAAAATGTTAAAGTGCACAGGTATCCGATGCCAACAAATCTAATAAATGTCGTTTTTCAAGAAATAACTTACAATAAATTTTTTTAAGTTCAAGCGTATTCATTCGTGACTTTTTTGTGGCCGTTTATTAGACCTTTAAGACGTTTTTGGACATTTAAAGAAGTCATTATGTACGTTTATATTTTTATGAAATATTTAATTTTCAAGTTTTTGGTAAACACGTAGAACAAAATCGGTATTGAGGGACAGTGGAACAGAAACACTGAACTTCGTAACATGTTGGGCAGAATTCCGAGAACAATCTGAAGATCTTCACCATCGTACTCTTCAAATACCTACAAAAGAATGTGAGGAAACTAAAGTTAACTTAATTTAAAAAAGATGGAATGCTTACGATTGCACATTACAAACTGATTTAAATTTATCAGTCAGGGACCGGCATTTCCTCATTGGAGCTTGCGAAATACCTTACTCCTTTGACAACCTAATCGACATGCTCAAGTGAAAGTCTGGCTGACCTGGTCCAGCATATCTCAAAGGATGAAGAAGAAAAATGGAAACATCTGGAAGGTTTTCTGAAACTATCTTCTATAACGAACTGGAATTTAAGACTGCTCGGTAACAGCCGTACTTTAACTAACCACGTAATACATCAGCGTACATGTCGGAAAATTTAGCAAAAAGATTATTTTTAAGCGTAATTCTAATTGTACTGTTCAGATCTTTGTATGAACATACAACCTATCTATTTTAGAGTTATGGTTTCTTAGTTGTTCCGATTTTTACATGTTTCAAATATTTTTCAAAAAGAAATTACTTTTACTTTACCGCATAATAGTACTTGATAGACCACAATATGACTTCTTTATATTTGTATTGTTTACACTTCCATGTTTGCATTAAGACTTGGGGGAATTTGGTTGGGCTAGTTTTGCATGCAGGCATTTTCTTGTAAAAATTCTTGGATTTAACACCTACTGTAATTTCCGTTCGATGCAACAATGTGCAGGCAGATGGAGGGCACGCAAATGGGTTTGATGATTTCGGGCATTATAGCCGAGGTGGCCCTGCAACGATTAAAGTCGTTGCTTTTCCGTCACCACTGACCTAAATGTTGGCTGGGTATTTGGGCGTGACCTTCCTTAGCACCGAACGGAATTAGGTGGCATTCAAATAAAATATTAACGCAACCCAATAAGTGGAGTTTTTAAGTGTAACTGTCATCTTTCTTTGCTCGTCATTTACACATGAATTTGCTTATAAATGCATTGCATTCTTTGTTCACTTGAATAGCGTGTATAAAGTGATATACCTAGGACGACAGCGGCGTTTTGACAGAAATTAAATCAGGTGTACATTTAGAGACTACTTCATTGACGAATTTTATTTATGCAGACAGCTGCAGCCTTCAACCATCATGTTTCGTTATCTGTCTTTCTGTGTTATCTGTCTTTTGTATTCTTTGTATGCAATATAAAAAGGGCTGACATTTTGCAGACAGATTTGAAATGATACTTTCAAAAAAAGGCTATTTCTCTGGCTCTCTCTCAAAGCCATCTTCAAGGACATTAAATTTAAAACAGAGAAGGGAAAAACAACCAGCTGGCCTTACTGGATGTCTTCTTTTGCCGCAAAGATCGTGCTGGTCTAGAAACTCGGGTTCAGGAAGGCAAAAACTATGAATCAAATGCTGAACTTCAATAGCATCCACCCCATCCGCCACATGCGTTTATTTTCGTATCTGCACTTTACCAGCGCGTTGAGACGCATCGCAGTGAAATGGAAGACTAGATTGCTGAATTCTACTATCTTCGACGGATACAGAGAGCGAATAACTTTCCGTGCAACACTGTTGACAAGTAAATATGCAAAAAAAAACATGAGAGGCCAAAACTGGCCCAAACTGGCCCAAACTTTTTGGCAAGCTAGTCTATGCAGGAAGAAATTCTCGGAAGCCGTCAGCTGCCTTTTCACGCCGATTTTATTCGCGGTTACCCACGGACGGGCGGCAAAAATGTGCGCCCCAGGTCATGAGACCAACAGAACTGATTCCGCGGTTAGACACATTTGGAGTAGATAAGTGGATCTGATGGAATTATAAATAGGGCCCCATGCCTCGAAGGAGCTGAAAGCCTACGCCGAACGCGGTTAACCGAGCACACATCAACAGGAATTATAGCTTCCTGTTTGTGCCTTATATGATTTGATCCGGTCACACCTGTTAGTCGGATAGGGCCGAAATTCTTGCAAGCGGTGACAATCACGCGAACCGTACGCTGGTTGAATCATGGTTATCCGGCCTGCGTTCAGTTATCAAGTGCACTGACCCCGCCACAACATTATGTGCTGTCGTTTTGCCTTGAAAATATAATAAGTCACAATGAGAGGACACGGATCACATCAAACCAAATCGTAGAGTTTTCTTCACGCTAAGAATCACCAAAGAGCATAAAATCACGGATAGTAACCACATGGATACGAATCAAAAGGCAACCATCGCAGCAACTATAAACCTCAACGATCGACGTGAGGACTGTTAATTATTCTAGGTGCCTGCCGTTCTGGCTTATTTATCGTGTAAATAGTGCATTTTTTGTGCTCCCATTGCCATTTTCTGTGACGGGTTTTGAAATTGAGGTCAAGCGAGAATCAGAAAGGTTAAACCAATAAAATGTTTGTTCCAGCAATCGCATAATTTGTTTCTGTACTAGAGCAATGTCACTGAAATGACAAATCAACACAAGAGTAAGCACACTGCTACGTCATGGGTCTCAGCGTACAGCAACTCAAGTCAATTACAAACCCAATAAATATGGCATTTGCTCCGTATTGACGTGAACTTGATCAAGTGGTGAAACAATTTAATGCTCAGGTTAGAACGCAAAACATGAATTCATTGCGTGTTTTTCGAACAAGTAACGTTCCAGAATGATATCGTTATCTTTTATCTTGTTGTGTTGAAAAATTAAGTCTTGTACATGGTCTCTCATAGAGGCGATTATTTATTCTAGCCTAAACAATCAAACATGACGGTGAGAGCGAAATCCCGCGTTGTAGCACAATAATTGTACTTTCAATTAGAAAAAGAACAAAACAATGTGAGCTTGGGAAAAAACAATTAGGCACTAACATAATGAATAATTGTGTCTATTTGTGCATTTGCATGTGATCATCCCCTTATGTCCGTTAAGTGGACTGCAAAGTAGATGCGCTTGACCAGCACAGGAGCTAAATCAGGGTACAGAAGGTGTTGATCGGCTTTCGCTCCTATAACAAACGCCGAATATGGAAGGGAGCATTGGTGACACGCGCAGGTGCAGGCTCACGCCACCCCGATCACATGTGCGCGATCCCGACTGTAGTCTCTTTGCCGTCTTGACACCTGGATCGGGCGGACGAGGGAAGACAAGGTGCTGCATATGCAACACGATTCCACTAACACTGAAGATGAATTACTTAGCAATTCACCGTCTCTGCACCATGTTGCTGTGGGGCGCACAGCGGACCTCGGGGAATTCGACAGTCGACCTGTCGCGGGTATCTCCGGACTCATAGCACTGGTGTTCCTGTCCCTCCTTCCCTCCCTGCTACCTTCCCCCCCCCCCGCCCCTATGACGGATAATTGATCCCTCCCCCTACACATTTAGCTTTACTTCGTTAACAGTTAATTACCCCCTCCCCTTTATATGTTGGTTGCTTTCTTAAATGGTTAATTGGCCCCTTTCCCCTGTAAACATTTTGCTTGCATTCTTTGACAGTTAATTAACCCCCCCTACCCCTGTTAATTTTGACTGCTTTCGTTGACGGATTTATCTCTGACGATGGACTCCCGCAAGAGTTCGAAAGCTCAGAATAATAAAACTCCGATTCCAGTGATCGAACCTCCTTCTTCTCAATCGACCTATTGCCTATTGCCAGCAGCAGACAACAGATTAGAATGGGCATTGTCTAGAGCCTGGGAATGGAAATAGAAGGTGAAATCGTCAGTCTATCACATTTATCTTGTTAAAAGCAATCCAGCCCACTTGAAGCTATCACAGTACTCTAAAATTCTGACTCGGAACCCTACCAACTTATGGAATAACTCGGCCCGGCGGACAGTCCAATTCGTGTTTTTGCGTTGCGATTGATTAGCTGGCACGCTTGTTTTAGTGTGGCACTCCCAATCCGGGAGATCTGAGCCAGCTGCGGCGGTTCGCTTAAGGGCAGCTCTGACTGCGCTTAGCACATTTTCACTCTGCGCCTCCGATCTTCTTGAGTTGGTCATGATGCCAGACTCAGCGAATTAGTAAGCATCAGCACAGTAATGACAAATTTTAAACTGTATGCGGACTGTACTGTATACTTTATAGGCAAAAGAAGTACGCTGCTCCTCTTATTTCATGAAGACTTTACATGGTTTTGTAGAAAAGAAAACTCGCTCATTGTTGGCAGTTTGGAAATTTCATTTTCCTTCCCAGTTTAAGTAGCACTATAGCTAAGAAGTTCACGTTTGATTTCTTTTAAAAAGGAGTATAATGCCTGTCTTCTCAAATCCTGTAGCAGGTTGGCTTAAAAATGCAATTGGGGCATTTGCTCATTTAGGAGCACATTCAGAGGTCGGTTTGCCTCGCCAGCATCTGTATACCGAAACCTGCTTTGTGACTGGCGTCATTTTAGCCAGCAGGATTTACATTTCTTGGTGATTGATCGAAAACAATAGAAACCGCGAAGTATTTACCGCTTATTCAAGGATAATATGAGAATCATCCTTCTTCAAAACTAAAAACGAATAAGTTTGACGAGAGTAAAATTATCTTAGGATGCAGAAAATTGCATGCACAGTATTACACCGGACAAATGTATTTAAGTGTGTTAATCACTGAAAAGCCTTTCATCATGTAGCCTTATGAAGAGTTTTATTCCTGTGACGTCCGCATGAAGCAACGGAGCTGGTTGCCTTTTTCAACCGCATCTCAATTAATTGAAAAACAGAAAACAAAATTCAGTCATCTATTCTTTAAATCATTTCCTAAGATAATAATCCTCGCAGTAGATACTGCCTTCAGTGGTGTTGAATGACTAACCCTGGTTTTGCTCAAGGGCGTGAAACCGACTTGTAGTAACACCCTCCATAGAGAATAGGACAAATTTACCTACGTTGTTGTGTTTGAAAAACAAAGTCTTGTGGATGGCAGATGCGATTATTTATTTTAGCCTTCGCAATCAAGCATGGCGGCGATTGCACAATCTCGTTTTTTGCACAATAATTCTCCTTGCAATTAATAAAAAATAATGAAGCAACGTGATCATGGGAAACGAAAATGACTGGACATTTACATAAGGGCTTATTGTGTGTTTGTGCATATGTGTGTGATTATCCTCTTATGTTCGCTAAATCGACCGCAAAATAGATGCGTTCGACCAACACAGGAGCTAGATCAAGGTACAGGCGTTAATCGGCTTTCGCTCGTATAAAAAACGCCGAATATGGAAAGGGCCATTGGTGACATGCGCAGGCGTGGGTTCACGCTGCCCCAACTACATGCGCCCGATCTCGACTCCTGTCTCTTCGCCCGTCTTGATACCGGATTAGGGCGGGCGAGCGAAGAGAGTGTGTGTCAGATGCAGCGCAAGTGTGCCATCACTTAAATAATTACCATGCAAGTCACTGTCTCTGCAGCACCCCCTGCTGTGGAATGCACAGCGGACCTCGGCAAACTTGACTGTTTAACTATCGCCTATTCCCGTCAGCAGATATCCGACCAAAACTGACATTTTAGGGCCTAGGAATGGGAATAGAAAGTGATATCGTTAGTCCATCGAATTTTCCTTACTAAAAGCAATTTGACGCACCTGAAGTTTTCACGATGCGCTAAATATCTCACTTGGAACCCTACCAATTGATGGAATAACTCGGCCCGGCGGACAGTCAAATTTGTGTTTGTGCGTTGGGATCGACTGCCTGGCTGGCATGTTTTTTTTAGTTTGGCATTCCCAATCCGTGAGATCAGAGCCAGGTGTGGCGGTACGCTTAAGGGCAGCTCTGACTGCGCTTAGCACATTTTCACTCCGCGCCTCTGATCTTCTTGACTTGGTCAGGACACCAGACCCAGGCTATGCACACTTTTCGCTGTGAATTAGCAAGCAACGGTATCGTTATCCCAAATTTAACGCTGAATGTGCATAATTTAGTATGCTTTATAAACAAATGTAGTAAACGGATAACTACTTCAAATAGTATATTTCGGATACAGAAGTTTATTTAGTGTACCTCATCTGCCCCAAGTTTCAGCATTTTGTCCTTTTTAAATGGTGTTTATAGGGTTTGTGTGGGAGAAGAATTAGGATAGCCAGTGGAATATACTATAGCAACAGCTATAGGCATTATTATTTGATTGATTTGATTTATATCGGTAGATTCTCCTACTCTGTATTATCGTTTTATAAATTGCGGAAAAGCTGGATTAACAAAATGCAGGTCTATTTAAATTCCTGAAAAATTGAATTTGTGGTTGGGGGTCTTCTACTTTAATTTGCCTGAGGTCCAACTTACCGCCATGGAATTAAATTGGTATAGTCAGCCGCGCGAAGTGTCGGTTGCACCTGAAACTTATTCGCGGAATAACTGAACTCCAGCGGCCACGGGAAACAAATTCCTCTACATTTTTCCATTTCCCACTTACGTCTACAAATTTCCTTTACTGATTATCCTATGTCTCCACCCCCAGAGCCCCTATAATCATCGTTTCCGTAGAATAAAGTGCTGGGCTTATGGGCATATAAAGTGCACAACTATAGCTACTTTTGCCAAAATTTCAAACGCAAGTTTAAAGGAAATAAACTCATATGAACCACTGCCTAGCCTTTCTTATAAATGACTTAAAGCTCGCCTATCAGGTCTCAGATGAGAGATTAGCCATAAACTACCAGAAGGGAATAAGAGACGTGGCTGGCAGAGACGAACCTACTGTGGCTGGTTGGATTTTGCGGTTACTGGAATGAATTTGGGTCTGACGTTTTTAATTGGATTTAGACCATCCATTTCCTGGCCCGAAGACATCTGTAAACCGTTCTCAGAATGCGGCATATTTTGAATGTTTGCCTGTTTTGTATTAAGCCGTGCCAACTGATGCAGTACCAAACACACCGTTAGCCGAATGGGTGTTGCATGTGTACATAGATGGACTAGGAGTCAGGTGGCCGCCGGCTCCTTCCAATCTTCTGCTTATATGTGGCATGGGGAGTCGGGCCGTGCTGCGATATGCGCAGATGGCTCCGCCGGTATTGTCAACCACTGCACCCATCCCAGCTTAGGCGACTAGTCAACTAGGCGATGGATTGTCGCTGGTGGTGGGAGGTAGATCAAGGTCGACCCACAGCACATTTTCTTCCCCATGGTAATCAATCTCACGCCCTCAATACTATCAGGGTGCGCTAAAAGCCGCGACTTGGAGGGTTGCTAACCGACAGGATAACTCGAAATCCGCAGTCAGCTCAGTGTGCGCCTTGTTTTGTGGAGAAGCTGGCTAGCTGGCGTGTTGAGAGTCAGGCTGCAATGGCTCCTTCCAAGTGTGGTCTCAATGGCGCTCCCGCGCATGCAGGAGCCTAGTTAGCGAGGTGTGCTGTTTTTTACACACATTGGCATTTCAAGGAAAGGTGGACCGACGAAGATAGCAGTTGCAAATTATCCACTACGCCATCGCAACTGCTAATTATATCCATCACTGCCTGACGCAAATTGCAGTTTTAATCGCCTTTCCTTGAAATTACATTTCTTGGTGTACCTGGCTTTCAGTTCCTACGAAACATATTGGAGTTTTAGCCGCGTCAGCCACCTGCGCCCTCCCATATCTTCCGTCTTCTAAACTCTTGTCTTGACATCTGGTATGGATGTGGTAGTTGTGAGAGAGTGGGGTAGATCCGGTTAGTTTACCTTCACTATAATCAAGCCATAGTCACCACATCTGCCTTCATCTTGCTGAGGCTCGCGTGACAACGTGCACAGCGATGGTCGAACTGTCGCGTACGGAAGCTGCCACGGTGCTATTGCGACTGCTTAATTTAAGCCTTGTTATATACGTGCAAATCACTACCCTGAACTGCGCTGATTCTATCTGCGATGATGGCTTGGAATGTGAATTTAAAAATGCAGGTGAACCAGCCTTTTTTAATGCGTCGCGACCGCTTCGTGGAACGTATCTTTTCCTTCCTTCCGATTACTCAACACGTCACACTCAAACAAAAATACCTCCTTATTAGCGATCAATTTCTATTATTATTGGGTTTGTAGAGCAGGTAAGCAAAATGGCTTTGCTCAGATAGGTTTTTTCCTAATTATTCCTCCAAAAATTATGTGAGCAAATTGATCATTACTAATGCATCAGAAGGAATAGTCTAAAGGAGGAACGTAAACTAACAAGGTGAAATCAATAACATACTTTGCAGCACGAAGAATCTGGATTTTGTTCTACTGGCTTTTATTTCTTATACAAAGCTTAAATAATTTGGAGCACATTCTCCCGATACACAGTTAAATAAAGCAACGAATGCAGAATGTGGTGGAGGCAAAAACCTTGCGTTACTGTTAATCGACTGCAAATTGTCCCTGCATAGCATAAATAATGCATGCTTCAATGCAACAATTTGCAATCATACTGAAAAAAAAGAATTGCACAACAGCAAGGTCACGGTACTTTACCACGTAGACTAATTACCACGATTAACTGTTTTGTATTGATTTTTCTCTACAAATACACTTCGTTGTATTTATTCGTTATGGATGTTTTACAGCGACAGGTTGTGGCTGATGAGAAGTCGCAAAATTTTTTATTCGACAACTTCTGCATTTTATGCTACTTTGAAAGGCTTCGCTAATAAACATAGAGCAAGGTATTTGGCAACAGTAGTTTAAATAGTTCACCTCATATACCCATTGGGGTGACTAAGGATAGCCAGTGGAATATACATTTGATAATTGCGATATGCATTTTTTATTTCCTTTTATTTAGAAATGTTGTTGATTTATATCTGCAGATTCTCCTACGTTGTATTATCGTTTTTGCACATTGCAGAAAAGCCTGATTATCAAAATGCAGGTCTCTTGAAATTACTGAAAAACTAAAACGGTGGTAAGGAGGTTGTCTAGTTCAACTTATCTGAGGTCCCATTTACCTTTCTGGAGCTAGATTAGTATAGTCGGTGGCGCACAAACCTTCAATTTATATGTGGAACAGCTGACTTCAAGTGGGCGCGGGAAACTGAGCCATGGTCCTTGTTTTTATGCCATTCATTCTGTGAAATTTCAAACTGTTGTATGTTATCTTCGTTATCATCATCATGCAGTGACAACATGCAGCTGAGAAGCTGTCATGAACTTTATTGATGTCAATAAATCCTGCCGTATACGCCTGTTTAACATTGTACAAGGAAACAATCGCTTCAAATATGCAACTTCATTTTTTCCCTTTCTACTTCCTTCAATGCCTATCCTATTAGCCTACCCCCAAAAACCATATAACCAACATTTCCGTAAGGAAAATGCTAGGACTAGAGGTATACGAGGTGCACTACTTAAATTACCTCGCCGGGTATTCGAATGAATCTCTATTCGTTTCCCGCAAATACAGTTTGTATCCCTGCCGTTCTGCCATGAAAGTTCTGATTCACACGTGTGTTAAAATAGCTGCTCCTCTGATTGAATTAATGCCTAACGTGTCTTTTTAGCAAAGAAATATCGCGCATTGCTGGCAGTTCAGTGCCACTCCCAGTTTTAGTACCACAAAGGCTAAAAAGTTCAACTTCGATTACTTTTAAAAAGGGGTGTAATATCGGTCTGTTTAAGTTCCAGGAGGGCTTAAAAATGCAGGTGGTGCATCTGCTCATTTAGGAGCATATTCAGAAGTCAGTTTGCCCCACCAACATCTGTATGCCAAAGACTTTTTTATGACTGGTGAAATTTTGTTAACAGAATAAGCATTTGTAAACACTATAAATCGTGAGGTATTTATCCTTTAATCAAGCATGATTTCAATGTCACCGTACACCAAAACCAGATGCGAAGAGGTTTGACGGGAGACAACTTCTCTTAACATACAGAAAACTGTTTGATTATCCTTACACATTGCAAATGTATTTCAATTATTTAGTCTCTAAACAGCCTTTCATCAGGTAGCCTTATGAAGATTTTTCTTCCTGTAACATCCATATCAAGCGAAAACCTGGTTGTCTTATTCAACCGCATCTCAATTTATTTAAAAAATGGAAAGACAAATTCAGCCAATTCCCATGAAACTATAAGGAAATCTATTCTCGAACTGCGGACTGTTTTCTAGGGGCTATCGCTAAAGTTACACATATTATTGACAGAAATTGAAATGATAATTACACCAGGACACTACCGTCAATCGTTATTCTACGTTTTCTGATATATTGATCCCCTTAGCCTTCTTTACACTCAACAGTCGTGTTTACTCATTAACGGCGGTTTTTAACGTGTTCGTGGAATGCAGTGTGCACTGCTTTTGCATAACAGGGATTAGCTTTTAAAATTAATGAAACTTTAGGAGTTAAAAAATCAACCGTACTAGTGTTTTGCCGAACCGATATTTCTCCGAAGGTACTGATGTAGGTGAAGCAGACTTTTAATTGAATTGTCAGTGGGTAAAGCACCTGCTTAAACGGGATTCTTTAACATGACCTATTTCTCCTTTTAGATGGAGGAAGCATGTACTCTATCCCTTATTTCAGAAAGTCTCTAGTAAAACGGCGTTTTTGAAGAGCGCGTCCCGTATTGGCACATACTGTACACCTACATCGGCCACCACCATGTGAAGTAGAGCCTTTTAACATGAGAATGCACACAAAGTTTAGACTTTTACCGAAGATTTTATTGCTTACTGCATAACTGTCGCATCGCGATAGCAGGCATTTTGTCAGAAGAAGAAGAAGAAGAAGAAGAAGAAGAAGAAGAAGACGAAGACATTGAAAAAAGCACGTTCAATGGGAGAGGTTTATTTGCTAGCGGATGTTTTAGGTGGTTCTGTCGTCCACCCATGTTCAGGGACTTAATATTACAACTCACACTTTAAGCCATATTAAAGACACATGGATGTCGAATGAATGGTCAGTAAATGGCCACATCATTTTGCCTGCTCCGTGTCTGGTTTTATGTGCTTTTTTATCAGTGTACAGTCAGGGCGTGGAATCGCCAGGGATACCAGATGTCTCTGCAGGCAACAGGCGTGAAAAAAGACAGGGCGAGGCGCGGTTCGACGTGATATAACAAGCGACTGACACGCACGGGGTCGAAAAAAGTTCTGGCGACTCGGCGTCAGACCCAGCCATACCATGGGCGGTCAATGGGGAGAGGGGCAGAGTGGGCAGAAGTGATAGTGAGATACACGTCCTATACAGCAGGCTACGCACACAAAAAGGAGCAGCATCTAAATAGAGCCGTGAGACGAATTTTCAGCCTCTGAAGATGGACGGACGACACAACCACCCAAAATGGCAGGCATCAATTTAGTCTTTCCGGTGCACGTTGTTGCTTCTAGCACCTAGGAGTCGAATTTTGACTACTACTATCACGCCTTTTGTGTTTTATCTATATGTTCCTTCCTTACGCCAGTTTACTCCAATTTTTGTGCACAGATGCTTCTTCAAAACGTTTGAAAGGCGTTGACACCGCAAATAACTCTGTGTAACCGTGGTTAGCGGGTTTTCCAATGTATTACTTGCTGGCCCTTAGTCAAGTTTCGGCTGCATACTGCAAGATTCAGGAGTAGAGAGAAAAGTGAGTTAAACTCTGCTGTTCAAAAAGTAGCCGATGAGCTAAATCTTGATCGCAGTTTGCTCGAAAACCAGTGCGATGTCCTCCGGAAAAGGGAACCTTTGGCGCCACCACGGCGACAAAATTTGCTAAATTCGCTCGCGATGTGGACTGAGGGGGGTCAGTTGTGAGCGAAGGAATGGTCGCTTTTCTGGTTTGGAATTATAAACATGCAGCAAAAGCCTATTCATTTTCTCTAGTTAAGGCTAGCAAAGGAAAACGTAAGTGAACCTTTGTGTTAGACTAACTGGAATAGTATATTATAGGTACCACTACGAAACTAAACCCCACAATTCTGTTAGACAAGGCAGATGCCACCCTCATAGCAAAACGAGCTCCAAGCGTGCTCTTTTCGTGTTCGCTTATTCAAAAAAACGAGCTCGTTTTGTCCCCCTTTTCGAGCTTGAAACGAACACGTTCCATTCTTGACAAGAGTCACATAACCCGGCAAGCCGAAACCCATATGGTCATGATTTCATGGCAGCCCAATGGCGAGTTTGCCAATATTTTAAATTCATTTCTGTTGTTGTTGGCTTTTATTTAAGCATGCAATTAATTTGCTGGCAATTAGGCTTACAATTTAAGAAATTGCTGTTAGTTTAACTCCTCAGATCGACTCCTCGCTATGAAATCGAGTTAATAATTTTGCATTCTTAATCTCTTTAGAAACTCATATGCCAACCTGTAGCAAATCATTTGAATGCTGAGTATATATTCATTTCGAAAATTAAATGCATATTTGGGCCGAAAACTAAGCGATTCTATAGGACAACCACGAAAGGTATTTTTTAATTTCTGAGGAAAATTATACGTGAACAGGCGTTTTCTGGCTTCACATGTCACTCGGTACAAATGTTTTGTCAGAAATCTATCAGATACTACGTTATTACCGATTAAAATTTACAAAATGCCAACTTGTGAGTTTTTATTTCGTATCTGTGTTGGCCGGGGGGGTACATACTTTCGTGGCGTATAGTGTGTTGGCATTTTTTAAAGATAATGTGGTAGTACCACCGTAACTCATTAAATATCTGTCGAAATATTCATGAGGTTTCAGATCAAGTCTGAAGATCTCGGTTTTTACTTTTCTGTATTCTCTTTCGTAACAATCTTGTTAGGCTGAAATTACAGAAAATGCAGGAGGAACGCTGGGGATCTGGTTTAGTTTCAGTTTATTTGGTGAGAATAATAGGCAATGCCTTTGAAAACCCTATTTAGCAGGTGTACAAGCACCTATAAAAATTTAACACTACTAACATAGTATTGGCAAACAGTGAAAAGCATTGTTTTTTACAATAAATGTCTGGTTTTTAGAGGTCAGACTTAGAAGGAGGAGAGTAGCATTGTTTTTACAATGAATGTCTGGTTTTTAGAGTTCAGACTTGGGGAGAGGAGAGGGGACACATGTAATTATCCAAGCGTTGTTTCTACATCTGAAGGGAAGTGGCCTCCACGACTGACTGTTATAAGGTTGTTCCCTTGTTGTATGACACGTTGCGTAAAGAATTCAGAGCGGAGGTTTAGCTTGGACATCTTCGTGCGCAGCTTCATTGTGGGCCCACGGAGATGAGGCGAGAGGTGCTACTGAAACATGTCTTCAAAGCGTAATTCTTTCTCAAGACCGCTTATTATCTTGTAAACTAGGATAAGATCCCTTCTTTGTTGCCTGTAATCCACCAATGATCCGGATCCATCCCAGAGGCGTTAGGCAGCGGCAAAAGTTCAGCGAACTACACGTATCTGGGCTTTATGCTAGTAATGTGCCTAAATGTAGTGAGGAGACAGAAAGAGCCAGAGGCAGCACAAGTGTATGTTCAAGCGTAAGTCATTGTGTTTGCTTTTAGCTTGCTGGAGCATGGGGAGAACACGGGGACCGACAATTGGACTTTCAATTACTAGCTGCGCTCACAGTGTAGATACCAGCTCTTAGTAGGGCAAATAGTTAAATCGCGTAGGGTGGATAAGCCCCATACAGACAGCCAATAATGTCGCTTACTTTACTTTAGTGAGAGTACGAGTACTATCTAAAGGCCCAGGTATGTTTGTCAGCAGTATTCTGTCGCTGCTAGAATGTAGACTGGAACTTGTACCAAATAGCACACAGAGAACGCTGGGGAGTGGGGCACATTGAAAAGCTGAACCCCATGTAGCTGTATCATACAGCGACAGAAAACGACACTAAACGAATGGAGGTTTGGACCTCTCAAGTCATGGCCAAGACATCAACGATGTAGTGTTTTGGAAACACATCCTGCAGGCAGCAGATGAACCGAAAAAATCGTTGTTTTCTTCCTATATTACAAGTACGTTAGTCGTTGTTATAGATTCCGCAATAGCAAATCGTACCAAATATTAATATATCTGAGAATTGCGTGCTTACAATGATGACTAACTAAAGCCGGCAGGGTTTTCTTTTAAAAATATGTTTGGCCAACAGACTGAAAATTTCAAAAAACCTACGAGTTCAATCCAACTTTTTGTGAGATTTTGTCATGTAAGCAAGGCGATCGCTTCGCTGCTGAAAACTCGTAGACTTTTTTTAAACAACTCAGCAGCAAAAAGCAGAGAGAGCTTGCTTTTCATCCATCGTAAAACATCTGACCCCACTTAAAAGCTTTCTTCCCTCTTGTGCTTGCCTATTGCCTGGTTGCTTAAAAACTGGTGCATGGTGGTCGCGATGATAAAATATTCAAGCAACCCTGCCAAAGCTAATGATTCGTCTGATACTTTATCTTTTTTAAAAATCAGTAGCCCTTAAAAGGGTGAAACTTCAATTCCAGTTTTGTTTCCTAGGCAATTTATCGTATATTATGAATACATCAAGCGTTTTATAGAAAATAAATTTTTTGCTTGAATTTTCCCAAATGTTTGTTTTTTTTCGTAAACATGTTTATAGGCAACATATAAAATCAGTTGATTTTAATACCGTTTTAATCATACAAACTGTATGCTTGAAAAAAGCTTCCGATAATATGCATTCTTTTCACTTTCAACAAGCGATAGAGTGAAATAGAAGCATAGAAAAGCAAAGTTGAAGCAGAATTGTGAATTTTAAAGCAGCTATCCGTTGTTGATGTTTGCCAGGCGTCGTATTATGAAACAAAAATCAGTCTTTAACGTTTGCAACATACATTTTTGTTCAAAGGAATCTGACCTTATGTTCTGTCTTGCAACAGGTTTGAATAAGGTAGTTCACGTAGAGAATGCTCTAAGGACCGTGCAACTATCATAAATTTGTAAAATATTGATCCTTACTCACACATCAGTGTGAACGCATTAACAAAAACTTAGAACTAATAATGAAAAGCATAAGGCATATTTAGAACTAAAAAAAGTGCAAGAAGTACTTTTTTTAAGAAAAATATATTTTCCCGATAATAGCCACATTCCGGAGACGTAAAATAGAGATATAATTTTGAAAAATAAATGTAAATATGTCCTTAACCTGGAAAGTTTACGCAAACACTTTTTTAAATAAAAAGACCGTTTTTAGTCAATATTTTTTCTACGGATTACAATTAATGGGTAACTTTTTATTTTTATATCGTAATTTAGATTGCGGTGTCATTTCGTCTGTTTTTAATGTCTTCATTTGTTAATGCATAAACTGATCTTTTGTTCGACCTTTACACAAAAATCCTTTAAAATTAAATATATATATGAAAAGCATTTACGGAAAAAAGTGAGTTTTGGGATATGAGTTCGTATGAAGATGGCCAAGTAGATCATATTTAGAAATGCCTCAAAGCACCAAACCACATTGTACGCTAGATACCTCGGATACTTTTGTTCCTAAGATTTATAAAAATACTTTCTGTAATAGGCTTTCTCTTTAAAACGTGTTTTCATTAGATATTACGCCGATAAAGATTTGTGTATATTAAGCTTTTCCAATGTAATGTAACAAGCAAATTGGAGACTTTTGACAGCTTTTTAATTCTACCTGAAGATAAGTGATTCAAGTTGAAAAAACTCACTTTTTCCTTTATAAAGGATTATTTTTCACCACAGTTGATTTCTTCCGGAATCTGTTATGGGCCTCCGAATGCACAAAATGGTCATATATGATCAATTTTTGAAAAATTAAGATTATTCCATCTGTTCCTTTTCTAATATTTGCAAAAGCGGAAATTATTGTTTACAAAAAGATGTATTTCTACATGACTTACATGTAATAAGGCCTGTTTTACAATAACTTCGCGGTTATTTATGTGGACACTTGGGAACGTCACCAATTTGAGCGGTGCGGTGTAAACAAAACGCGATGAAACTTTTTGCTACTGCATTTTTTGTGAAAAAACTTCACAAACGTAATTTTTAAAACAATTAGGTCGTTTCGTGCTTCTAAAAGTAAATGCGATCTCTACAGCGTGGCTTCAGTTGAATCTGAACAATTTTGGACGAAATTTTCCAGTTCTGGCAGGGGTATTTTTTTATCTTTTTTACTTATTTTGGAGTTTCTTCGTAGCATTATCAAAATTTGTAAGAAGTTTGATTCTGTCTTACGTAAAGGCATAGTTTTTTCATTCCTTTTATATGACACTGTTCCAAATTTAGCCAAAAATATTGCCAATTTCGCTTATTAAATTCAATTAGAATGGTCGTTTTCAGATAAAGGACATATTTAAATTTATTGTTTCAAGTTATAGCCCTTTTTACGTCTTCGAAACTTGGAGATTCAAAGGAAAATTTTCTTAAAAAACATTAAGTACTTCTTATACTTCTTTTAACTTTTAAATATGCCTAATGCTATTTATAACTCATTCTAAGTTTTCGTCAATGCGTTCGCACCGATATGCGAGTAATGATCGAACATTTGCAAGGTTATATAAGTTGTGCTGTCTCTAAGGAATGCTATAATTCCACGAACAATGAATGTCCAAAGCCTTAATTATTAACTCGCACATTAATAACCTTACGCACTTCATTTATTAACTGAAAACATTCTGCAAACAAACGTTTTACTCATGCAAAATATGATTACATGACTAATTTCAAAAGTAGAATAGGTAATAACTTGAACGAGAATTTTATTTTTCCGACGTCGCGGGTTCTGATGGGAATCCTTAATCATAGGTAACCTATAATGGTGTGAGGCGTGCGTAAACGTGCGAAAAAATATATTTCCTTTGAGTAAAAAATTGTTTTGGGATAAACTTTTGGTTTCGTATGTTTCTCTCATTAATCCACCTCACAAATATTTACCAAAACGATTTTGACCCATGTGAAACTTGACTTTTCATGAAGCATAAATCAGACCAGACGACGGGTGAATGAAGACGTATTTTGGGAAGAAGTTGAGCTTTTTCCTTACTGAAATTCTGATTTGTAAATATATTTTATTCCACGCCATAAGATGCAACACGAAAACCCAAAAAAAACATTTGCGTGAACAGCTAATTAACCTCAGTCAAAATTGATTGAATGTCGCGCTAAAAACACGCAGCGAGAAAGGAATGTCACAGCCTACACAATAAAAATGACTTTGTGTTGAATTCTAGTAAGGCTTACTATTTCCGCGCATAATTTTAACACTTACCTTAATCGACTAAACCACAATCTTACTCTAACAATAAACGTTACGCAAACTCTACTGCGTTAACAATTTATCGTAATTCTGTCTGTATTACGAAACGTTTCCGTTTCAACGTCTCCCGAATGTTCTAATAGGTATTCCGTATCGACATTTCTATGGATATTAAAATATTCTATAAGTTTACGGCTAAGTGAACCTCATTCAACGACCGTGTTAAATGGTAACAGTATTGTACATAGGCTACCTTTCATGTTATTGAGTTTCTGATAATAGTGTATTTATAAATGAGACTGACAGTCCCTTATCAGGGAAAAAAAATAATGTTTATTAGATCATTTTGGTGCAAATATAATAGTACGTAAAAGCCCAAGAATATGACAAGATGACGAAACTACCTCCAGTATAAAGCAAGAAGGTATTTTGATGCCACAATAGATTGCTGAATAGTATTCCGAACATCACCAGCCGTTCAATCTTGTCAATTGTTAGACGGCTTGGAAGAAGAATGTGCGATCGCCGGAACAAGAACTTAATTGAGCTGATTTTTTCGGTTCTCACTCGAGGCTTTTTCAGAACCAGCCGCAGCTAAGTGTAAGATAGATACAGGGATTGCAAACTTAAATTGACAATCTTCCATACAATATAAATTTCTATGCGCATTCGTCTCAGCGGGCTGTGCTCGATACGATGACTGTTCATTAGTCCGAATCCGTTTGGCACAACACGAAACAGCATTGGAGTGAAACAACGTTTGCTCTTAGATCGCAACTCGTTCGATGGAAGCCCTAAATACACTCATGTTTTAGGAGGCCAACATTTTGCGAGCATTGACAAACGTGTGAATTGCTAACAGTTTGAATAAGAGTTCTCCTTTCCACAGGCGATAAACAGGTCCAACCATTTTCCGACTCCTTATTCTGCGCTGGGAGTTTATCAATCAGTGTAACTAGCCACTCGCAGAAGCTGCGGAGCCAAGTAGATCCACCCGCATCGGAAAAAGTAGCTGAGTGAGTATTACTCTGACGTCAAGGCGGCTACCGACTCTGATATGAACTAACGACAATTGACGGTGAATTTGGTCATGGTAGACATGCGTTTATATGACGCTTGCGTCTTACAAGGACCCTCACCTGTACCTGTCCTTAATAATGGTTTAAGATGAAGAACCGAAACGTCAGGTCGATCAATATGCTATTTCCGTGATGACGCCTTTATCCTGGGCATCCTTTACTGTGTTTATGCAAATGAAAGCTCTGCTACAACGGCTATAGTATACTGCAGTCGATCACTAAACAGAATCACCAAACGAACAATTGTGACATTCTTGACAGACGGAAACGAAAGTCCACCCGCACAGTAAGAGATTTGAACGACATGAATGGGAAAAATGCATCACAGCTCGGTTGTTTGTTAGTCCTTTCCCAGTGGCTAGTGATATTAGTAATTTAATAAAGTCTTGTCTAAATATATCGACTTTTAAAAGCGCGAGAGGTAGAAAGTTTGGATGTTTGTGTCAGTTGAAAAGATTTAATCTGTACATCAATGAAAAAGCTAAAAAACGAAAAACTTGAACACCGTAAAAGTCCCTGCTTTAAAGAATTCCTCGGCTAAATATCCTCCAAAAGTCAGTGCTTGTAGATTTTTGAAATTTTTAGAAATAGCACGTGGGATTCGGAATCAAGTTCTCCATTTTTTGTATGACTGATCCACGGTTGACCAGAGCGAAGCTGACGTTGTTTGAGTATCTGGGAGACGATGTCCCGGCCACAAATGTTTCTATCAGGTCATATATAGGGAAACCCCAGAACGGGTCAAGTAGCAGATGCGTTGAACTAAAAGGAGAGTCATATCACGACAGTTCATGTGTTATTGTGGAAGGGCACCTAAAACACGACAAGGGGCAAAATCACACTGTGCCGGCCGCCTGAGCCCAGATTGGCCATTGACAGTTCGACCGTGGCTTTCCACGGGGTCCACCACGAGCCTCAGCAAGCTAAAGCAACGCGATGAATCCCGCATGATTAAAGGGAAAGAAGGCTTGCAGAAAATCTACCCCATTGTCTCACCAGTGCCAAACTGGGACCCGATATCGAGAGAAAGGTCAAGAAAACCGGAGATGAGGGAGGGTGCAGGTGGCTGGCGTGACCAACACTCAGCACTCTACCAGCAGCTAGGTAGGCTCCCTTCTGGGAGTGCCATAAAAGCCACATTAAGAAGGAGTCGTTGCACCTGACTCTAAGTGCGCAGTAAGCCTCTCCACACAACAGGGCACACACTGGACTGGATGCGGTGTCCAAGTTATCCCTTCAGTTGGCAACGTCTCGATAGCAGGGTTTCAAGCGCACCAGACTGCTTTTAGCGACAGCCGACCTCACCCTCTCCCCGACCTGCAGGAACAGGTCGCCTTCGGATCAGCCATCACTGCTCCTGACACCGTACTGATGTCTGTGAGGGAGGAAAGAGTTCGGAAGATCTTGCGCAAGCCAACTATCATTACAAATAAGAGCGCAGGTCACCATCCTTGCAACCAGCACGGTAGGCAATGATGGATAAAGAGGTCCAGCTATCACGACCTTTGACGGCTAGTCAGAGACCAGAAAATGGGAAAGTAATTTACAAGAAGCTTAGTGTTAATATATTTCTTCTGTGTATTCGGAGAATAGGAATTTTTGTTCTCTGGCGCAACTGAAGACCGCTAAAATAGTGAAAATACTTCGTCTTTGAGTTTTACAGTCGGGTACCCTCAATTATGTTTTCTACAGTTTCTTTTTTGTCAACACTTTAAAAATTGTGGATATCATAAAATCTTTAACAATTTACCGTATGCGTTGCCCCTTTTTTTTCTCATGGCACTAAATGCCCTATTTTTAAGGTAAATTAGACATGAAATCTAATGGCCGATGATGAGCAACATCCACGAGGTTGGCCGGAGATGAATATATCCTCGCTCAAATTAGTAACCTGCTCTGATTAATTCTCGCTTTTCGAAACGCGTCTCATCATGTTATTTGCGGGTAAAAGTTATTTCTTTCATTTGTTTATTATATAATTTCTAGGAATGAATAAACTCATACATTTTTTATGCACGCTACACAAATCACTCAGTTTAAACCGTGTTCTTTTTCCGTTCGTGGCTTAAAGCTCAATTCATTGAACCGAGATACACTGCAAAGTAAAATTGCCAGTGATGGCTGGTAAAAATTTGCTCAAACCATCAACTTGAAACTATTTAGCTTGAATGTTATAAACTCCCACAAATCATGTCTTACTATCCGTTAAAAATTTGTACATGTTACTTTAAAGGACCCTTTTGAGGTTACTTCGATAGAAGGCGTATAGATTTGGAATCCACACGAAAGGTTAACTTTAAACTTTTTCTCTTTTCTTATTATGGCTTAGAACAAAGACTGTTCTAGTCAGGACATAACAACTTGAAAATAGTTTTGGTCTTTTACGTGTGCGAATTAACGTAGCTATCTGAATCTCTTTTACTTGATTTTTTTCTAAAAAGAACATCTTTAAATTTGGTTAACGTGGTTTTGGTGTAAATAAGAATTTTTTATTAATGTTCTCTACCACTGCTACACGAAGACGCGGACATAACTGTCTGAGCAAAAAGGAAATTTTCATTTCCGCTCATAAGCATATTCGTGTAACTAAAACGAGTAAATTATAGGTTTATTCCGGATGAAGGAGGGCGTCTATCTTAAAGCATTCAGCAGATAACTAAAAACCGAAGTTCCTAGTACGTCATACCATGTCTTATGAGCCCTAGTTTTTGAGAGTCTGTTTATTTACCATTCATTTAAAGAAAGTTAACGGGGTAAAAGGAATTCCAATATCATACATTTTCTCTGACCAGATGGTAAAAATGATTTGGCGGAAATTGCATTCATCCAAAAGAGGAAGAAAGAAAGAAGAGTATGCTTGATTTTAAATTAAATGTCAAAACATTTCGGCAAAAAAACGCCCTATAGTCATCGTGCGCAGAACTCAAATAAGTAAATGGCCAGTGAAAACTTGAATTTCTAGCAAAAATATATTTCTATTATGGGAGCAGGCTGAGCAGAACGGCATTATGAACCAAGGCAAAGGAAACTAGAATGACTATTTCTGGTTTATTAGTCGTCTGCAGGCAGTCATTATAAATCCCAGGAGTGTCGTCCTGATGCTGGAAAACGTAAAAACTGTGTAGTTGTGGCTAGCTCGTGACGATTTAATGATCCTTGCAGTCTCCTTTGACTTAATCAGTAATAATACTTGCCACTTTGTGGCTGCTGGCTGGGCTTGACAGTGAACCCTAAGGCACAATGGGCGCGAGTAGGTCCCGTAAGGCAATCGGTGAGCGCCCATCTTGCACGGTCATTTAGAGCGTTGGCCTCTAAATATGAGTCAAATTATACTCACGATTCCATGTCATAAAGAGCAGTACAGAAGGTTGGTATGTTTATGTGCAGTGATGGTACGCTCTTGGTGAAAGTATATGGGTGGATTCATTTCACAGTAACTACAGAGAGAAGTTAAACTTACGTCCCCAAAACAGCAGGCCAAAACCCCATCCTTGTGTAATACAGGAACAATGGTAGTACAAATTCTTCAGTTTGGGCAGTGCAGAGGAAGACAAATTTTAATAGGAAAATATATTTAGGTAATCTTATGTTTGATTACAAAACAGCGTGCCATTAATAAAAGTGGACAAACAACCAAAAGAAACTATGAAAAATAAAATAAGTTATAAGAAACTTGGTTGTATTTTTCTTTATATTTATGGCGCGCTCTTGTGGTGCCAAATCCTAGGTAGTTTAAATAATTTTGGGGATCTCAATTTAAATTCCACCCAAAACAATTCAGAGTTAAAGAGATCGAATATATAATTAGGAAATTGATAATCAAATTGCTTGACAATTGCGAAATGAGATTAAAGTATTATCAGCCCCAAAACAATAAATACCGGCAACAGAAGAGTACGCATCTGAAAGTGAGTATTTATCTTAAGGCAAAACAAAAAATGATGAACGAATGCAGACACCAGTTTGAATGCCTCCACCTTAGCAATAAACTAATAATGAACGACATCCCAGTAAGTGGTTGCACAAAATAAATAGAATAGATGTGGATATGTTTGTGCTATGCAAGGCAGAACGAAGAACGGCCGCGAAAGTTCAGTACATGGTTAACTTGAGTTACTTTCGGACTTTCAGACTCACATCCCCTCAATCAGAGGATCTGTTTTTTGTTAGATAACCTTTTCGAGGAAAGGGAATGAAGCCTTATACGATTCTGATTCTCTGACTAGGTGGTGGAGCTGATTTTACGAAACTTACCAAAAAGAGAAGATAAAGAGAGCGTTATACTCTCAAAATAAGAGACCAGGCCAAATGTTTCAGTTAAAACCGTTTTGAATTTACCGTAGCCAAAATATAAGTAAACGGCGATCAAGTACTTGGATTTACAGAAAAAATATGTTTGTATTTTGGTGAGAGGTCAAGCTAAGGAGGAAGGCTTGTCGAGCACCGACGCAACTTGTTTTTTGTCCTGAGCTTTCTAACTCCTACAAGAGTTCATCTTCGGAGATGAGAGAAAGCAAGGAAAACCAAGATAATTCTAGTGGATGGGCGCCAGTCAGCTGCTAGGGGTCGTCAGGTGTAAGAAACAGAAAGCAAGGTGAAGAGGGGGTAGGGGTCAAGCTGAATAATATCATTAGCAAAGGCAAGCGAGACTAGAATGAGCATTTTGAATTTATTAACCATCATCAGCCAGCCATGTATAACCCACAGGAGTGCAGCCTTTACAGCTCGAAGCCACGGCGAGTTGACTAATCCTGGGGTCGATTATGACAGACTGGTGACAGCTAGGAAGTCATAAATGGCCATTTTACTCTCCTTATATTTCAAAAAGTCATGTTAAGCGAACGAATGGTTTTGATTATTCATCCTCGGGCAAATCCAGTAATATAAGAGAAAGTAGCGTTTAAAAAAGTTTCGGCAACCAATCAGTAATAACTAGGGTGAGAGGGTTAGAGGTGTTAAGGGATCAAGGGGGTGGGGAAAAAGTGGTCCGACAAATAGTTCGTGTAGTCCCGTCGTCCTTGTCTTGCGTTGTGTTGGGGGACATGAGGACGCAAGTTGTCATCGTCTCGTGACGGCGTGAGGGATTTGGGGATGCTTGCTGTCGCTGCTGTTGAAAATGCCGAACCCAGCACAACTCATGTCACATGAAAACATTTAACTTTCATATATAACTCATGCTTCTCCGTGCAACTGATTAACTTAATATATCGACATGAGTAGAGTAAAGATTCAGAACTGCTTTTTACCTATATTTTCATTACATATCTTCCAAAAATTTGTGTAATATGAAATGTGGAACAAAGCCATGTTTTAATACTGAATCCGTCTGATTGTTCCATTTTTATGTTCTCCAAGTTTTAGTTCCTTAAAGCAAAGAAACTTTCGCTTGACTTTGCTGATAAAGACGTCAGAAAAAAATGAATATTTCCATAATGTGACATGTTGACAGGCACTTCAGAAACAATTAATGTTGAATAAAACTGGCAGATTAAATCGTAACCTATTTATTTCTTGTATTTTACGACACGATTTCTTCGATTAACCTCATCCGCGGCTTTTTAAAATACTGGGATGCGAAAATAGCAAAACACAGGGATATAGTCGAGAGAAGCTGTTATGATCATTTCTGACTTATTAGCTGTCGCCAGCCGACTATATGCAAGCCCATAAACTAGAATTTAAAAAATTTGGCATATTGATCCAGATATTCAAACAGTAATTGTAACAGAGTTTCCAGCCGTTGGCGATTTTAACCAACACTTAACTTTACTGCACTGTCTGAAGTCTTTCGTGTGCATCCATCGACCGTTTTTGTCGGTTTCCAAAAGCCTAAAATCAAGTAGACCACCCTCTGTTGTGATCTGCCCTTAATTCTAGATATCCGCCGTTCCATCGGATGCCTTATATTGGGACCACTTATCCAGCAAATGAAAGGCCGCAAAACCAGTTGACAGTAAAATGACTTCCGAAGTGATATTGTATATGTTCGATTGCCACCACCGCCTTTAGGTGCAATGGTTGCTTGGCAAAGCCAATGGGGGCATATTCGAAAAACTCATTCCACCAGATTTCACAATGCTCGGCCGATGGCGGTGACCAATACAGAAGGAGTCAACTTGCGCTGCTATATCTGGCAGGGACAATCTATATTGGGTGCCTTAATTCGTGCACTCTCTGCTGCACAAGTCTAGCCCTTCACAGTCGCTATCGATGCAGTGCGCATTTCGACCACTTGTCAGTGGTCCTTATGGGAGTAAGTAGATGTGATCGCTGGAACAGAAACTTTTTTGACTTAGGTTTTGGATTCCGTCACGCCTCCATCATCAGAGACAGAAGGTAGAAACGGTTAATTCATGCAGAGAAGTTGCAGCATCTATACAATACAGTCAATCTGTTACTGCATATTTATGACAATAAATGGCTCCACCCTCTACCTAGGATACTTGCCCGATTTTGTATTAATTACTTGAAGGGTAGCGTGCAGATCGTGACCTGCTGACAGTTCATCACACGTGGTGCATTTTTGGCCTGATGATTGGTCGGCCATCTGGTCCCCTTGCATTTGTGTGTCCTCAAATCGCAAATTTATTGCGCAGCAGACCAGGATATCGAGAAATACCAGCTGATTGTTTAGTGCAGAAGCATGCAAGTGGTCAATCATCCTCGATTGAGGGACTCTGATGCTGGATTTGTGATGTATTTCTAAACGTCAGGCCAATAGAATTCTCCTTCCAGCCATCACACCTGTTTCCTCTCAAGTACTTTTTGTGACTCACATCTTCGCTTGCATTGGCAGTGGTCCATATATTTGACATGGGTCACAAGGCAACCAGGATTTCAAGCACAGACTCCACGTTCACGCTCAAATGGTAGTCCCTGTGACTGCCCCGTGCCACATTTCACCTCTCGTAGTAGCTGAATCTAACACTTTCTTTGAGTGTCACTCAATGCTCGCTTAAAATCTGTGCAACTGTACAGGGATCATTTTACCACCATTTCTCACTACAAACCCGTATTAGCTATCGACCTTCGTGATAGGAACTTTTTGCCCTTGCAAAAAATGGCCCATAAACTTCGTCCACTTTTCTGGTAAGTAGAATCACCGAATAGATTCGGCTGAATGTTCAA
The DNA here is from genome assembly GCA_036362985.1 of Ligula intestinalis. Lineage (NCBI taxonomy): Eukaryota > Metazoa > Platyhelminthes > Cestoda > Diphyllobothriidea > Diphyllobothriidae > Ligula > Ligula intestinalis. The sequence goes on along the minus strand of JAYGXS010000001.1, from coordinate 86,325,790 downwards.
ATAATACCTATCTGTCCGTTTTGAGCCGGGTTACTGACTAAATATCGTTGAAAAAAGCCGCTTGTGTGTGTTAACCAAAGTTGTTTTCTATATTGTCGCGAGGACACGTGGCCGTGACACGCTATAACAATGGTCAAGCGTATAAACGAAAATGCAAAATCAAAGTAACTGGAACACGAATTAGGACGTAGTGTAGAGCAATAACGCCAATTCTCAGGTTTTAGCTCGCTCGATGTGACTCGATTATAAATTGAAGTTCGACAAGACCGGAGTTCTTACCAGGCGTGACAATCACGCGAATCGCAAGCTCCTTGATTCATGGTTTATTGACCTCTCACCCCGTATTTTGTCTAAATAATTGGCCACCCGGGAGCGCGCAACAAAACACATTTCCCAACACCAAGTCTGTTGAGCCAGATAGTCTAGCAATCATCGCGCTCACATCCAACGCGGGTGGTAAAAGTTCAGTGATTAATGACTCGAATGCCAGCCACCGAGGCATCAGCGCAGCAAAGGGCAATCCTCCTTGATTGCGAGGACCGTGGTATAGGGTTGCGGCATCATGGCGATTGCGTTCTATAACTGCTCCAACTCTCGATAAATTACCGCTAGACAATTCTGTCTCTGAGGAGAAGATGAAAAAACTTTTATTCGCCAGACGTTTTAATATCCGTTGCAGATACTTCATGTCTCTCTGATAAAGAACCCGTGGTTGATATCGAAGGGTCACGCGAATAAAAAGTGTTGTTTCAGTGATCGATTCGGCCTTCTCTCAATTACTTCCTGAGAGTCGCATATCCGGTTGTATTGGCAATGCTGTCTCCGGTGATAGGTTCGAACTTACATCCGAAACTTCGGACGAATAAGGTTTTTTGAAACCTTGCTTTCCCAGTCGAAATTTGAACAAGGCGAAGATCGCAAATTGAGAAGAATGTATTGACGTCGAATTAGAGGTCACGAAATCGTACAACATCAATACATTCTGCTCAATTTGTGATCTTTGCCATGTTCGAATAAGGTTTTGGTTCCATTGGTCACGTTTGTTTTTTTTTCTCAATTGTCATGCCACTAGTCATATTATCGCCATCTTATTCAGCTTCTTCTCCTTCTTCTTCTTCTTCTCCTCCCCGTACGCGCGCGGACGCAACTTTAAATTTGAGTTGACCCAAGTGTGAAAAACTCTAGGCGCTTGGCAGGATTTGAACTCGCGCATCAGAGAAAGCCTTTGCCGGAGGCTAATGCTCTACCGCTAAGCTACAAACGCTCGCTTCATGCCATGAGTTTAATCACACTTGGATCGATATTACCCGCTCAACTTTTCGCTCATATGGAATCCACCAATACGGGAGCAAGTTGACTGCCCAAGCAGGATTTCCTAAGCAATCAACTAGAATCCACCAGTATGACCTCTAGGCTGACTTAATTTTTAAGTTGGTTCGGCAGATTTGCTTAATTTGAGTTGACCTAAGTGTGAAAAACTCTAGGCGTTTGGCGGGATTTGAACCCGCACATCAGAGAAAGCCTTTGCCGGAGGCTAATGCTCTACCACTAGGCTACAAACGCCCGCTTCACGCCATGAGTTTAATCACACTTGGATCGATATAACCCGCTCAACTTTTCGCGTTTAGGTTCACATCTGGTGGCTCGCATTCATTTTGCACACAGGGCCTCACTTCCTATACGTCTGGATACGGTTAAATTGGTAAACTTATGCACAACCAAGGGTCTGCAAACAGAAACCTGGCTTTTCTCTCTGACGAAAATCTGTGGCAAAGTCAGAAGTGGTTTGTCATCGTGAAAGTCTTCAGCCCACAAGGCAGCCGAATATTATTTTACAGATTTGCCTTTTAGTTTCACAGTGAGAGCACCAATACCATTTAAACATTCGCTGCTACATAACTGTGCCCATTTTATTGATTTTCGACTCTAAGACTCATTCCTACTGCTACAAAACCTATCCAAAACTTATACATTGTTTTCCTTTTTTAAGGAACTCCTCTTTAACATTCTACGAAGTCACCTGCTCTTACCTATTCCTTTTACTTTCCTCATTTTCTCGTCTATCAGAAGAGTTGTATGCATCTGTTGTGATATTAAGTTCTAATCGCTACACGGTTGAATGGAGAATACACCATCGTCGAGAGCCATCCTATGAGTTCAATAGACCGAATATGCTAGTCAGAACCCTAATAATCTGCCACCCTCCCCCCGCCATAATAACGCTCAGAACCCCTCGCAGCGGCATCACTTGTGTACTCTCGGACATCATAAAAGCAATACAGGGTGGTTTGGACATGGTCACTGCCATCCATCCTACAAGATAAGCGCAAGCGCTTTGAATCAGACGCCGCTTTCCTAGTGAATACAGTGGACAGACTGGTAACTTGAAATTGCCAATAAAAGTGAAAATATGAGTCCAAGGAAATAATTGATAAGAAGAAGATGTGATCACTGAGGCAGAAACTCTATTCACCTGACTTTCTAAGTCTGTCTTGGATCCATCATCAGACACAATAACAGAAGCGACTCCCCGTTTCGAGGGTGGGTGCCCGCTTGTGCGCTACTTCCTTGCTAGCCGGCCTGCAGACCGTGACTTGATGAGCTTTCATTACATGTAGTGGAATTGAGCGTGATGACTGCTCACCCATCTTGGTTTGAGACAAGATCAAAACACTGGCAATCGGATATTCTATTTTAATCTACCAAAGCAGAACAGACAATCAAAGACGGTAGACAGGCAGACCTGCTAATGTCAATTCAGCTTACTACATTTGCTTGACAGTTTCTAGAGAGGTCGAAAATCTGGCAGTGTTTGGGAGGAGCAAAGAACCACTAGGCCCTCCTACCGTAAGAAGAAACTATTAAAACTAGAGGTTGAAGAAAACGGCATGGACTAGGAGGAATGGCTGGGAGCAGAAACGGGCCTTTGCGTACACGTCTGTTTGGATATTCTTGGATTCACGAGCATAGTCTATTGACGCAGTATGGTCTCATATAGGGGCATTTTGAACACGGTACGCCGGGAACGTATGGGGCTTGTCCGCTCCAACGGGCACTGAAAAGATAACAGAAAGCTTTGTTACTGCGAGATGAGGTGGTAAATTTATGATGCAGTAATGAATCCATGGACGCTGCAGACTAAACAGACACAAATGTATTGCTTCGAAAATGGGTTCTTTGTGGAACTGCAACTGAGCTATTTTCATTTGTGTGACCTCATAAGGGATGCAAATAAATTCAACTGAAAGGGCACTTTTCGGTATCAAAAATCGGTGACCGATCTCATAAAACTTAGCGTGAAATTTGAGTAGATTCTTCTTCAATCTGAAATGATTACTTAGGTAGACTTGTTATATTCCTTATCTAGCAGAATAGTCCCAAGAAATTTCACTTACAAGATAATTTCATCTTCAAAATGAACTTCGTTTCCACTCTCCGCAGAATATGCACACTGAGGAAAACGATTTTTTAGGTAGCATATATTTTTCGCTTGATGTTATATGCCGTGATAAATTCTAATGTATTTAATAAAAAAGGTGTATGAAATATTCTTCTTTGGCAGCGCGTTGCATTCTCTCGAAAGAGTATCGTTCAGGTTTGTGAACCTTTAAAGTAGTATATTCTAGTAAACTAGTCAGAAGATAGAGCATTTGGCTCTGTTGAAACCTTTTCAACTAGAAAAACAAACAAAAATTATTTAACTGCCTTTGGCAAAGCTTTTTCCATTGTTTTTATTTTTTTGCCTTCATTCCGCCTTTTAAGTCGGTGGTAAAGGACTTAACGAGAGAGAATTGAGCCATTCAAAACCGGAAAACGTTTTTTGGTATCAATTTTGTCAATTAGTGAAACGTAGTCACAAATACACTACTTTACTCAGGTGGTTTCGTACGTTTTTTGTATTAAGTTGTACATCAACATCATGTTTTAGACAGCCTCGTCAAGGATGAAGTGGATGAAATCTCGTTAATTTCGTCAGGAAATGTCCCACATTGACGTCTTAATGGTCCGAAAAGCCTACTTACCCAGATTTTGTCCTATCTAATAACTATTTCACTATCAAGTTGATTAATCGGGCTTAAATTGGGTTTCAAGTTAGCAACCACGTGGACTGACGCTTAACTTGCCCTAAAGTGGGCACTTATTTTTTACGCTAGCTGTTGCTTATCTTGGAACATTTTAACCTCTCAAAGAGTTCTTTTTGAAAGGCTAACCTATGTTAACTGACAGACTTAGGCTGTGCTAAATATAACTTCACCTACACATGATAAAGTCGATTTAAGGGCTGCCGGCTCTTGATTCCTCGGATCACTTTGCGTCTCCTTTCGTCAGATGTAACTATGGCGGAAATACTCCTCCAGCTACAGCCCCGTCAATTTTTTTCAAATATGTCTACATTCCAAAGTGATGTGTTATCATCTGTTATGCGTGGCCGTTAACCAAAACTGCGCTGCCAGGTTACGCCTGTTTTTTTCCCCTACTAGACTTTCGCAAGCTCTCAAATACGTTCTCAGCTCTCCCCCCCCCCAACCCTGCGGTTGGACTGCACTCGAGCGGATGCTGAGGGAAGAAAAGTGAGCTCATAGCGTTAAGGCCATGCTAGCTGCGTCCGTACACAGCATTCAGGCCAGGACAGAGCAGTCTTGAAAGATAAAATTGCAGACAGAGACCGGAGGGCTGGAAATTCTTCTGCTGTGCGTGTTATCCCTCTCTCTCGGGATATGGGATTTTCACGCTGCCTGTCCCTAATTATTATTATAAGGAAATACATCGAGATCTTTAGTCTGTTCACATTTGTCTACCTTCGTCATCTTTTCTTCTCTTATGTTTTGCAGATAACATTGAAACCTATGACATACTGACGGTGTTTTTACTATATTGGGGCAACCATGAAGTGAGTGCCATGGGTTAGAGCAACAAGCGCGAGAATTGCTTGAACCTTAGCATTCCAACGCAAACAAAATTAGCCAATTAGTCGATCTGGATGCACACTACAAAGGTCCGCGTACAGGCTTCCTAAGCTGCTACCACCTCACAGTGATAGATGATAATGTATGGCATTCCTTATAGAACTCCACTGATTCGGCATCCTCCAGTTGGGTGATCCACAACTGAAAATACTCTGATGAGTCTCACCGGCTCCTCCTATGAACGTTGGTCTGATGAGATAACCCTTGTGCTCTGATATGCTCTAGTTCGATAATCTTTCGTTCTAGTTTTTATTTCATCTGAAGATGGCTTGGTGCAACCGCTATGATAATTCACGAATGTAAATCGATTTTTCCGAAGAGCCTTCTCCTTCTCCAATTACGAAAAGTCATGAAAATAAAGTTCTTTTTCCCAAAGAATGCCTTCGACTTCAACTTATATTTACTGGGATGCTTATTTTTCAAGCCAGAAGTGCATACATATATTAACTCAGGAAAGTCCGAAAACCGATCCAATAGGCTTCCGAACTAAACAAAGTTCACGTGGTGACTAGAGGTCCCGAAACGGGTGACCATCTGCCAGGCCAATGTCAGCCAAGCCATAATAGCAGAGAGGGATGACAGCATTTGGGGGTAACTTGCTACAGAACTGTTTCGGGCTTATTTGCCAAGCCTAACCCTGAACACCAGCTAGATCGAACAAAACAAGCATACGCACTCACAGGCGGTGCAGCTGGTCCACCACTGCGGTCTACCAGCTGGGTCATAAGCACTTTATCGAACCGCAGTTCATCGATGCCTCGAAACATAAAGCCAATACCTTCGGAAGTACTTAAGGCCGGAACATAGCAATATGCATCTAAAGCGCGAATTTAAGAGCTTTCATGGCACTGTGATGAGCATTTGAGTAAAAGTCAAAAACTCCGCGAAGCGACAGCATAATTCTCTTTCCCCTTCGTAAGCGTAATCATCGGCAAGGCTAGCACGTAAAACATTACCGTATGAGCGTAAGTGACATATAAAATTTCACTATCAGTAATACTACTTGTCTGTAGAATGACATTCTGTAGTTAATTTGTAGGAGTTTGAGTGTCTTCGACTCAACTGTCCATGGAAATTTCCGGACTGGTCCCGCAAACTCATACACTGAGCAGTTAACTCTATTTTCTTCACTTAGCAGTTTCCTTACATGTTGACTTCCACACAGATATACATGTGAGACAGATGTCTACGCAGTAATCCCGGCATTAATACTGGCTAACAGCACAGACTCTGTTTTGTTGATCTTTCCGCCAGTAGATGGCGTAACTGCGAGAGGTTCGGCTTCTCAGCGAGTTCCCAGCATTCCCTTTGCTGCATTCTGGACTATTAGCTCTCCATAAATATAAAGTCAAAAATTTCATAATTATCATAAAATCATGAAGGTTATTGCCCAGGACATGACCCTAAAGGGTCGCTTTCGAAATTTTTTAGGAGACTATAGGCCGAAACTCCAAGTTACAGGTGACTATTGCCCGGAAAGATTAGGGAGATTGAAATGACCATTACTCGCTCATTGGCCAGAAAAACACTTGGCCTGACTTCTATTAGAACTCTTAGCGAGACTGCGTTGTGCCAATTATAGTTCAATAGTTTTCAGAACCTAGAGGTACTAATGCAAGTAAACATTTCTGCTCTTTCAACAGGAAATTACACTTACTTAAATAGAAAAGGATGGCAAACGTAGTTTAAGTAGTGCACTTCATCTACCCCTAGTCCCAGCATTTTTCCTGCGGAGGTGGTGATTTTAGGGCTTTTATGGTGCCCAATTAGGACGGGCAGTGGAATATACTTTAATAACTGCTAAATGCTTTTTTATTTTATTTTATTTCGAAATATTGTTGATTTATATCTGTAAGGTTTCCTACTCTGTATATTTGTCTAACAAATTGTTGAAAAAACCCGATTTTTCAAATGCAGGTTCGTTTAGATAAGCATTATCTGCGGTGCGAAGCGCCACTTACACCTTCTAATTACATGCGGAACAACTTACTTCCAGGGGCCGCGGGAAACAACTTCAACTACATTTTTCCACTCAGCGCTTTTTTCTAAAAATCTCCTTCCCTGCCTATCTTATTTCTCCACACCCAAAAACCCCTACAGTAACCGTTTTCGTAGAAAAAAATGCTGCGGGTAGAGGTATCTGAAGTGCACTACTTAAACCACGTTTGCCAATAGGACTATTTTCTTTTTAAGAAATACTGAACATACTTTTGTAGAGGTTGGATAAAGTGCCCTAGCTTCTTTTGACGGTTATCTGAGCGTGCCAACAGCGTCAGGCATGCTCCATTATTCATTTGCCTAGCAGCATTTTGCTTGATACGGAAAAGGTTTTTACAGGCACATTCAGGGGGCAAGAGGTTGCAAGAACTAACTGTTTGCAAAAATGCAAATGCATTCCAAACAAAACGGATGACTTGGTTGAGGTTGAGGCTGCAGGAAAACTAGCAAAGCTATGGAGATTTGAATGGTTGTGCCTGGTTTAGTCGTTGTAATCAGCCATTCAAAGTCACCAATAATCATCTGATCTAAAGGTCTAAAGGTCCACGACCTGCAGTCTATAAGTTAGACTATCCAGTCACTTGGAGGTTGTGTTTTGCAAGAAATTTAATCACATACCATAACCTAGGTTTGTATTTTTGCAATAATTTACGTTTATGCGTGGCTTAAAATGATGACACCAAGCGAAGCAAAGTTATAATGCCCCGAGGGGTGTTCTAGCGTTTCATCGTAAGTTAGACAGCGTACATGGATTATCTTCTACTAAAATTGTAAAGAAATCAACATTTGGAGGACGAGACATTAACAAGTTTCATCATCACACTTTATAGTTTGTATCAGTATTTTTGCTCTAATTTGCCTTTCAGAAATGTGGTGACCTCAGTTTGGTACGAAATTATGGCAGAAAATGCAAAATGTCTTGGTTACAGCCAGTATTTTGACCATTTGAACTATAAGTCCCAAACCGGGATTCCAGAGTTTCATCATGTTGTTACAGTACTCGCCTAACCTACTGCAAGTGATTAAAAGCACCAAAAACCGTAAAATAGCCAACTTTTGATGAAGAATCTGGACGTCAAAAGTTTACGTAGTAAGCAAAAAATTATGTGAACATTTTTCGGGAGAAAATTTCTTTTTATATGTGCAGAGCGGCACGTCTACATTTGCATCTGTCAAAATGAAAACACTATTACTGTGTCATCTCTATTGGCGAAATCAAGCAAAATCTTTGCTGCCTTTCTTAATAACATCTCTTAAATTATAAAAACTGAAACCTTACGATAAGCAGGCTCAAGGACATAACGAATAACCCAACTTTATATTACGTACTCTGCATTATGCTAGACTTGATTTAATATTAATTCCTGGAGAATATTTAGTGAAAATGCATCAAAAAAATTACGTTTACTTTACTGTGCCTATACCACCTTATTTAGTCATCTTTTTTGCCTAAAGAGGTTTTATGTACTCCCTAAACTTAAGCTTGAGATTTTGAAAATGTTTTACTTGTTTGATAATTCTGAACCGTATCGACCGTCACATTTGAATTCAAGTTCCCAAAGATACCTGTCGTAGACATTCTGTCTAAAGCAAATCGCATGTTTCTCTACACTATGAGGGAGAGGCAGGTACTTTTGATAAAGTTTTGCACTGTATTTCGATCGAATCCTTTATTTTATAGGATATTTATAAATTGGCGAATAATTTTTTTTATAAATACATAATATAAATAAGTAAACGTTTGTATATTTAAGGTCCACGATTCCAGTCATTACTACCAGTCACCACCTCAAATATCGCATAATTAGAAACTTTTTCAAAACCCGCAAAGGTCATCTGAGATGTAATTTTATGCCTAACAGGTACATTAAAGGATAGTTCTGTGAGGGGGTTTAAAAACAACGAGAAAACTACATACTAATCAAGTAGTCATTTTTTTGAGATTATCCTTTCTCGGGTGGTCAGGAAGGGGCGCATTAAAAACCCGTACCCGGAAGTGCCTGAAACGCTTTGCGATTATTCGGCAAGATAGTCTATGCTACGAATCTACCTACATAGTTCCTTTAAACGAAAACAGTCTACAGAAATGTGGTTGGCATTTAATGAGGTAGGGAATCTAGTGCATGTAAAGGCACACAACTAAGTCTTCATATTTAGCATACTGCCGAAGCCGTCTCGAGACAGAAGCGCGAACTGAAACTGCTGCAAAAATCAGACTTTCGCCCGGCGAACAGCAGCTTCTCTGGTTATTTGAAACTTTTACAGACCCAACTCCAATTCTGTCCTCCAAAGCGAGACACATTACCGTTAATGTACCTCTCCGTGCTCTTTGAAGAAATTGGCCTTTAAAGTGCGCTCGGCAATGGCTGTAGTTGAGGCCATAAGATACACCCTATTCAGGTGCACTTTTAAGGGTTAACTGTTCTCTGTGCAAAATTATCGTGTGATTCGGGCCCGCCCGCCCCTACCCGAACCTAGAAGTCTTTTTTTCGTAAAGTTAGTTGCAGATTAGTTTCAAGACTAGGGCAGATCTAGCGGCCCGCCAGATCAAAACAGGAAGACCGAGTTGGCGCCAGTAGTTTCCCGCTCGTGCCCCTGCCGCCCAAATGTTTGTTCACGCGTGTACACACACATTCGGAAGCGTCGCTCTAGCGTCGCCAACAAGCACTGGATTCTGTTCACATACCGCCTTAATTGTAGGGGGCGGGCGTGTGTGTTTGCGTATGTTTTTTTGCCGAAGGAAGTGAATGAAAAACGGTGCAAAAATGGATTTTCTGCCAAGTCATTAAAGGGTGCCGAGTAAGAAGAGGTCGAAAAAGGGGAGCATGGAAGACAGACAGAAACTGCAAGAGAAAAGCACTGATCACTAAAGTAAAATGTGCAGTAGTAAGTAGGGCAGGAGTAGTAGGACAGACAAAAAAGAAAAATCCTTACTCGGGGACAAGAAACTGAAAAACGTAAGCGCGAAAAAGACAATTGTGTACTCCTGTTAGCAGTTCAGTATATCAAAGGAAGTAGGCCATGCCTTTTAAAACATGGTAATAATAGAAATAATAGTAGTATAATTGGTAGTTAATGTATTTGTAATAGGGATAATAATGATGGCGATGTTAGTACCAATGATGATGATGAGGATGATGATGAGGATGATGAGGATGATGAGGATGAGGATGATGAGGATGATGAGGATGATGAGGATGATGAGGATGATGAGGATGATGAGGATGATGAGGATGATGATGATGATGATGATGATGATGATGATGATGATGATGATGA
>JAYGXS010000001.1:86268773-86293906 GCA_036362985.1 Ligula intestinalis | reverse complement strand
GAAAGCTCAGACTTATAACACTATGAGTGCGGTGATTGAAACAGCTTCTTCTCAATCTATACATATTCCTAGGATGCGTACCTTTGCCTCAATTCGTGCTCACATATTTTTTTAATTTTTTGGTAGCCTTCAAGTTGGTTCCGTATTCTGGAAGGTATATGTTTCATTTTACATTAATATCTCTTACTCAAGCAGATCTTTTCTTTCCGAATGAATTTCTATTCCGAAAATTCTTTTTTTCTCTACTTTGGTAAAGTGCACTGAGTGCAAAGGGATGTAATGTGGTGAGTCGAATTGTATGGAAACGCGATTAAAATAAAATAAAAAGGTATAGCTTTGTCTACTAAAACACAATGTTTCAAGTATTTTGCACTCTTTAACTCTGTATGCAATCGTAACGCGTACTTCAAATCTCAATAATAACAATAATTGTTGAAGTACGGTACTATTAAACAAATAGTGAAGAATAAATGAGGTGCAAACCTTAACAGCGGATACACGCAGTCAAGAAGAGGGGAATCGGCCAAATATCGCCTGCCTCCAAACAAAGGAAGCATGTATATGCAGTTGCTTACGCACAGCTGTGATTACTAACTTTGTATTCTTTTATTTCTGCAGCACTAAGTTTGTAATGAATGAGCCCCCTTGGCCGTAAATATACAATTTATTATTTATTTTTATGCATGTCCAATAAGGCCACACGTGTACAGGGCGAAGCCTGGGAGAGTGTGTGGGGGTGTAGAGGGGACGACCGCTGCCTTCATGTGACTTTGGAGCCAGTTCCTTTAGTTTCCTATTGGTGAGTTGCATTGCCCGAGGGGGCGTCGCATAGAGAGGCACATGCTACGTCGGCCGGGGGGGGAGATGTTTTTTCAAGTAGTCCTTCGGCAGCCGCGGCTATATTGTGCAGTTGTGTGTACGCGGGAAGTTGGCGGCCGCGCCTATTTGCAAGCGTGCATTAGCGCATGCGGAAATGGATCAAGGGTTTGGAGGTCAGCAAGGTGCATACAGCTACTTATCGAGGTAGCTTTTAATAAGCAAGAAGGGGATGGGTTGGACAGCATCGTTGGCTATCCACCACAAGGTTCTTCGCCGGTCTTCACCTCAGCGAGTCGAAACAGCTGTCTCTTGAGGTAGCGAACATTAAGCAAGGCCGGGTTGTAGGCAGCATTGTGGGGAAAAGGCATTTAACATTTGGTGGAAGGAAACAGCCGTCTGTATGTTCAATAGAATTTCACCGGAGACATAAGTGGTGAATTCCAATACGATAACACGTACATAGTGGTTATGTGGTTAGCTTAACCGTGTGAACCTGTTAACTCATACATGCTGAGGGTATGGTTAGCTTGCCTCCTTCAATATTTGTACTGATGCTCCTCTTAATCATACTTTAATCAAAAAATGAAGACTTTTCTTGTTAGAAACGGAGTTTTGTCTTCAGATTCAGATCACTCTATGTTATTTGGTGACTTTAACCATGTTAACCGCTAATGCACACCGGAACATTCCGATGCTGATTTGGAATTTCTAAAAATGTCATACTTCAAATAGCTCCCATATTCCCCCACGCAAAACTTAGCTACTGCCAAGTTTCTTCTGTCCTGTGTTCGCGGTAACCGTGAAGGAACGCCTTAAAAATGTCCGCCATACTGACGTGCAGTAAGAATAAATTATGTCCTTTAAAGACTCACTAATTTTCATCCGAAATTTTTTTGTCCTATGGCCCCTTCTTTATATTACTGAATTGTGAGGAAGTAGATACCTACGATATTACCACGCCATTATCCTTTAACTATACTGACCTCTTAGAAGTTAAATGCAAGGCCAGATGTATTACTCTAGATGCTGTCGCTCGTGTGCTCCATTTTGCTCTACTGGAGCTAGATAAGAGTAAATTTGCGTAAAAATATGCGTTTTTTGACTACTCATCCGCCTCCAATATTATGCAATACTATCCACTCAACAAAACTTCTGTGTGCGGCTCTCCCGGCTGCGCTATCTCTTGTCATTGTCTCCACATTGCGTTCGTTCAGTTTAGCCTGCGAAGTCCTATGATCCTCTCCAATGACGCTGGAGTTAATCAAGGTCCCGTCATATCCCCGCACCTTTTTTCCTTCCAAGCCAACGACTTCAGATCGCCACATGCTTGTTTTTAATTAAACTATGCTAAATGGAATGTTTTGTAATGGCTGACGAAGCTATTAATTGTGCGGCCTAGTCTCTTTGTGTCAGTTCAGCAAGGAGAACAACGAACAAGGTCGTAAGGGAAAGGAAGTCGTTTATTGTGTCCCTTGACGGGAACTATATGATATGGAAGATTATAGATGCGACCAATCAGATTGTGCCCCCATTCGCCTAGGGGCTTGATCGACCATCTGGTCCCTTGGTCCTGACCACATTGGGTGACCTCGCAGGGGCGCGCGCACGACTTCATCCTAGCCGGCTGGTGTCACCTCTAAGCGCGCGCTTCCATTGTCTGTAGGCAGGCCGACGACTTAACCTGAAAATCCACTCGAACCGCCTGTTAGGAACAGAATTGTTGTCGGTCATCCTCCTAAAAACTAGATACAAATCCAAGTGCTGAAGAATGATCTGAATAACGGGTCAGCATGGTCATTTGAATATGGTCCTCTACTGAATAATCAGTCCCTATTCCTCGCTCTGAATCTTTAGTTATTTTGTCCAAAGAGGCGTCTTCTTCTTGATATCTTGCTGTTACTTCAACTTTCAATATTTCATTGCTCCTTCATACTAAAATTATGTTCACTAAAACTTGTAAAGATCCTTACGACATTCGTCCTTAACGTCTCCCACAAAACCTCATCCCCTGATGTGGCTATTTATAAATGTCTGCATTATCCTCATTTTGTACTGTTCTCCTCTTTTTTCCAACTTATAAACATTTCCTGATTTTCAAACGTATTTTTCGGGTGTTATATCCTGCTGGTGTTTTTTTTGTTTTTTGGTTGATATAATAATTCAACGACAGTTTCCAATGGTCAAGCAATCTGCTGATCGTGTTCTTGATTAGGTCTAGTCCCTTCACTTTCTGTGAAGTCCTCACGCCCGAGGCTTGCGAGCTATAGCTTGCGGTATATTTGCATATCAACGTTCTGTATCGTCATTTCTAGCACGATCGTTCACGGGCAAGGAGACCGATAAACGGAAATGGATCTTTTAAGTGTCTCCTAAATAGCTGTGCAATTTATGTAAGCCCTTTTACCCATTGCATCTTTTGTTAAGTTCTCTTCTGATCTCAGCAGATAAAGCCATCTTTTGCTTAAGTGTTTGAATAATATTTTTTGAATAAAGTCGACTCTTCTGTTGTCTCTCGCTTGTTGCTGAGTGCGCAGTCATCCGCAGTTAGCAAGCTGTTGACTTTACTTGTAAGTACACGCATTGGGGCATGCGCGCGCCAGCTATCAAGAAGTTCTTCTTAGTCCTGTGGCGATGCGTATCCCAGAGCGTTCATTGCGGCAACCGACCTTTAGCATGACAGAGACCATGAGACTGAAGAGAATGGGGTCCAGTTCGCAGCACTGCTTCGAAGCTTCGAAGACTGATGTGTTTCCGTGTCGCGCGCCATCTTTATGTCTCGGCGGTTAAGCACTATGTCTGGGAGTGAGTTAGAACAGCTGGATGTCTGCACAAGTTTCTACGGTTAATCGCAATTCGTTGTGTCAGGGTCTTTCCTTAGATCCACAAAGGTTAGTTAGAGTTAGGTTCTCATCGCTTGGTACTTCTCTTGTGAATGACGCGAGGCAGACATAACGTTGGTTGTTTAGTGGTATCATCGGAAGCCCTCTTGACTTTCCGAGAGTAGTCCCTGTTTTAAGTGGCTGTTAAGGTGATGAAGAAAAGTGCGAGCTTTGACCTTCCTTGGGATGTTGAACAAGAAGACGCCCCCATGGTGATCACGGATTTAAACAAATAAATGTATTCCCATTTTACGATTAAAAAGTCATATTGGCAAATAATTGTTTTCGGTCATTCATCATCGGACCACAGATGAAACTCAAAGGCACGCCACACGTCTGATGTACTGACATAAAACAGCCTACCATGAGAACGTCCCTCCCCAGCGCTCCCTACCCCAATGTCCGCAATACGATGACTCCGACATGCGCGAGACGATGGTACAAGGAGATGACTACCTATCCCTACCCGATGAGTAACATATAATCACTGAGCATGACTGACTATTTCACTATCCATGTCAATGTGTCAGTGTGATTATGAATAACCAAAAACAATTGTTTCCCAAAACGATTATTAGCTTAATAAATTTTATATTTTAGAAAACACGAGTTAAATTTTTTTTAAAACCTAGCACTTAAGTAAAATAATGACAGTTTGTGTATTGGTGCTCTGCAGTAGCGTCCAGATTTATCGCAGTTTTTAGGAATAGTTTTATGGATAACAAGCAGACGTTCTTCCCATTCGCCGACGGTTTGTCCTTTTTGGTCCTTTTAAAGCATTTATTAAAAATAGTTTTTAAAAAAGTGAACCAAGCGAGAAGCGGTGACGAAAGTTCCTACGATGAAATTTAGGGCAAAGTTCAGCAAGCCCTCACTTTCAAAAAAAAGTGCTTCGTGAAGAGACGTGGAGGAGCGGACATGACATCACCGCATCACCGACGTTATAGTTCAAAACTGGGAAGGATTATCTAAAGTGTGCCAATGACGGAAACGGCCCTGCTTTCCCTATGGTATTGAAATTTTCCTTGTGCTCTAGCGGTTCGATTTCCCCTGCAGTGCTCCTGGCAGAGGAATTTTCAGTATTTGTGAGGATGTATCCGTGGGTTTTTTTCAAAACAGGACCAGACTGCCGTCGGGTAAAAACTCAACATATTGGTCAAGTCTGAGACGACGAAAAAAACGATAAGTACGATGGGAATGGGCCAGTGGATAGGAAGTGTCAGTCGGCGAATGTATGAAAGAAGGCAGCAAGAGTTGTGTTAGAATTAAAAGTTCGATGTAATATTATGCGGCCACACTTTTCCAAAAATAACGGTTCCTAGTAGAAATAAAACACTAGCAGCTATGCTAACTGAATGTGCAGAGACTGGCACCCAGAAGGTCTCGGCTTTATCACCTCAAAAGGACGTGATTGATGCGACTAGTGTAATCAGTGTGTGATTAAGTGTGTGACGGTTCCTGTTTTCACTGAACCTAGCGCTGAATGCGGGGAGGCTGGCAACTTGAAACCTAGGTTTGAGCCCGTTAAAATGAGGTGACATCTGCCGTTAATGAGATCGGTGCGTGTGTAAGTGGGTGTAGCGAGTTATTTCCTTCGATCTGAGCACTGAATGCGAGGAAACTGGCACCTAGATGACCTCAGATGAAGGTCCTCGAAATAAGGTGATTGCTGTGTCTAGTTCTTACGTAAAATTCTGTCTGCAGACTACACCAAAAAACGACGTCTTTTTTTCTAACCAGCTACACAGGCCTATCCAACCAAGAATTAAGTATGATGGATTCTGCAAGGCTTGCTAATTGCTCTTTTATAAGATATTTGGTGTCAAACACGATTAACGTCCTTAGCAAAGAACGTATTTTCGCCCTTCACGCAAACTACGAACGCACATATGCCCTGACGCAGTCTTAATTTTACAAAATAGTCAACGGTTCACAAAAGGCCTTTCTTGTCTCCTGAAATTTCTTCGGCAATCCAATCAAGTAGATGTAATATCCTGTGTTGGTCGACCACACCCTTATTCTTAGATAAGTGGCAGCTCTTAGGCATCTTCCTACGGTATGTGCAAGAGGTCATACCGTTCTCATAAGATGTTGCAATGGAAAGTTGTGGATCGTGTCGCATACTTCAGGGATCAAATTAATAAATCTATGGATACTAATATGCGTGAAGTTTCGATTCAATATCGATCAGGCAGGTCCAAGTTCGTGCGTCGAGCGTGGATATAATAACAGGCACGCGGCAAGGTTGCAACACTCCCAGCGAATAGGAACAACCATCCAGTTACTCTGACGATGGAACCGAGAGAGTGTCCGAAACGTCAGCCTAAAAATAAATCGGTCCATGTCCTCGTACCTTCTTCTTCCTCTTCTCTGGGGGTTGGTGAAAACTTTATGGATACTCTATATTATGAGTGAACGGTATGGGTTCATTGTATGGCCGCCTGATGGCGATGGGATTTGCTCTAATAGTTTTCTTGGTCTATGGGCTTCCTCTACTATAGTTTTATAGTTTTTGGTCCCTTTTGTTCGTTCCAAATTCTTCACCTACATTTTATTTCGCTCAAACAAGTACAAGCGTTTTAATTTATTTCCTTCTACTCCCTTATTACGCACTAACCACGCATTTATTACGCATAAATCAAGCATTAAGCCTTTAACCACGAATTCTGTAAGACCCTTGGGCTGAGAAACCTCTGCCAATGGGCAGCCCTACGATGAAATCCGGTCGAATAAAGGTTTCATGGGGCTAAAAAGTTCTTTATCAGATACTCTTTTAAACCCGAAAGATATCCTTTTCTAAATACAAAACTGGAAATACGCAAACTCTGCCACGAAACAAATATAGCGCATGCTTTCTATAAAATATATTTTCATTTATAACTGCATTGAAAATCACTGAGAACATGAATACTGTTAATTAGCCTCTTTGTTCAGATTAAATTTTTTGCAGATGGTTAGAAAGAAAACGCGTTCAAAAGCCGGCATTCTGAAGTGACTGAAATATTTTGAGATTACGCCGTCCTATAACTAATATTACAGCCATAGTTAAGAAGTTTGTTTGAATTGAACAGACCTCCCAGAATGTTGGTGAAAGTTTAGAATTTGCCATATGTTTTGCTGAATTACCTTTTAAGAGACCTTATTACTGCAATCGACAGTAGAGCCTTTAATTAGTAAATTTGTTTTGCACCCTTAACTGCCTGATTAAGTAGTAAGGCAGGCTAGCATACATTTTCGTTTTCCTGCCTGTGTTGTGTGAGGTTGGTCATGGCCAGATGTGCTGAGGAGGCGAAACGCAGTGGTGTGGTATGACCAGTGATGTCCTTCCGCGGGTTTTCATCGATGCACAGGCGACCTACTGGGAAATGCGGACATTTAAGGCTGGTATGTTTGTGCCCCGGCCATTAATTCGCCAGTCTCCAAACTATAGGATCACGAGCGCATGTTATGTGGCAATGGGGACAGGCCAGGGTGGGGGCTGTAGAGACAATTGCGTTGATGAAAATGCTAGTGATGGCAATGATGCTTTGGCTTACAGTGCCCTCTGTCGTTATCTGACCATATGCAGTCAATGCGTACCATATTCTAGCTCGTCAACCACATTCACACATCCGGCATCAGCGCAGTGTGCCCGCTAGTGGCGATAGGTGTAAAGGAGAAATAAGGCAGATTGTTTACCTCATGATCAAAATTCTGAAATGCGTTTCCGATTCGAAGAGTTCATTAAGCAGCATAAGTTAATCGTACAGCATAATCTTTAAATATTTCAGTCGCGCCAACATGGTGGCTTTAAAACGAGCTTCTCTTTGGTTACCTGCAGCATGTGCACTCTTAATAAAATGGTTATCTACGCAAATTATATTGTCCTCATTTATTTGCAATGCGCATATAAATCAGTATATTGTTTACAAAACACGCACATAAATATGCTTATTGCATTCTTTTGGTAGCAGTTTTCATTCTGGTAAATTCATTTGTTAAAAGACACTTTGTAGTTTTCAAAAATTCTCATAATGACAGTTTTACGACCAAAGGTAAATATCTTTGAGCTTCCCCTTTGTGCATAGCTATGATGCAAAACATGTGGCGTTGCCAGTTATGGAACTGCAGTAGGGGGGCAGACGGTAAAAAAAACTCCTTAGGCATCTTTCATAAGCCTAGTTTTGAATGCCATTTGTGGGATTTCAGGAGAAAAACCGTCGCTCGTGGGGGGAGGCGAAGGGAATATGTTATTTGGATGTCCTGCTGCTGAAAGTGTTTGGATCATGTCAGGAGGAGGCCATCGTGGTTGTTCAATATCCTAATGGTCACACGAAGAGAAGATTGCGGTGGTCACGAGAACATCACCAAGTGTCGGAAATGCGCCCCTCATACGAGATTCGCGGTCAATCGTTATTTTAAATAAACATATTACTGAAAAGTAGCGAGCAGTATGTTTTTAGAAAGGTAATTACTGCAAAAGAGTCTAGTGTAAATCTTACTTGCTGACGGGCGATAATGTAATAAGTCTCGCGTCATTACAGAGAATTTCTTTTTCTATGCTGATCCAACTGCATCTTAAACGTGTCCACAGATGGAGACATGGCAATGTATGCGGGTAGAGCATTCCATGCCTGGATTACCCTCTTAGAGAAGAAGAATTTTCGTGTGTTCAATCGTGCCCCAGTCACACGTAGTTCGAGAGGGTGTCCGCGCAATCTAGTATTAGTGGCCAGCTCAAAGAAATCATTGGATGCTAGGCAACAATTCTGACCCCGCGCCATGCGAAATGCCTGTATAAGGTCACCACGCAGCTGTCTGTAATCCAGAGGAAATAAGTCGAGATTGGTCAGCCATGTCTCATAAGAAAGGTACGCTTGGCCTCGCACTAACTTAGTTGCCGTCGTTGTACCCTTTCAAGGTTTTTTCGTTTTTGACTGTCCAAGGTTTCCAGGCTTGGATGGCAAATTCCAGTTGGGGTCGCACAAACGTGCCGAAGACCTCGCCAAAGACAACTTCATCTAATTTAGCAAAGGCGCGCTTGATAAGATACTAGCTCGACATTGCGGATTTGGCCACCTTCAGGCTGTGAAGTGATGGCTTAAGTGAGGGAGCGAACCACACCCCCAGATCCTTCTGGGCCTCTACTTCTGGCAGCGGTGTGTTCATTAGGTTGTAAACCCTCCGATACGATGAATAAGTACTACCGAAGCGCATAATATTGCATTTGGCGACGCTAAATGGCTGGAGCCACTAGTTTGACCATTGCTCTACTCGGTGCAAATCTGCCTGCAGAGTTTCTTCGTCGTCTTCGCTACGAATGACCTTCCAGAGTTTTAAATCGTCGGCGAACATTGCGGTTTCGCCGTTTAATCCACTTATGCAGTCGTCGATATATATGAGAAAGAGGATAGGGCTAGGAACGGAACCTTGGGGGACCTTACTATCAACCACCACCTCCGCCAATCACTGATCCCCAATACATACGGTTTGAGTTCAGCCAGTGAGAAAATTTTCGATCGATCGGAAAAGGTTGCCGGTTATCCCTATACGTCTACGCTTGTATATGAGACGTTGATGAGGCACAGTGTCAAACGCCTTTCTGAAATCTTCGAAGACTGCCTGTACCGTGTTTCCCTGATCGAGTGCTCTGGTTCATTGTTCTAGACAGTAGAGCAGAGTTGTCAAGCAGGACCGTCCTCAACGTAATCAATGCTATTTGCCAGAAAGAAGCCGGTAACATGGGTATCATCGCTGAACTTAAATAATCCAAGGATCCCTCGGTGTTCAATGTACTTAATGAGTACCTGCGTTTCAACACCCGCCTTGCCAAAGCGAATGTAATTTCTGATTTCATCACAAACTATACACTCAAATTTGAATATCCCCACGATTACTGGAGGTCTCTTCGAAGTAGTCAGACGATAATCTCGAACACAACTTTAAAGAGATATGCCGAGAATCGCCTGGAATGTGTCGCAATGAAGATCAGTGAGCTTAACCGAAATCTACATCAACGAATGGCAGTCCTGGATGACTAAAACGATTAAGAAAGAATGAACTTCAGCAGCTACGTACAGATTGTGAATCAAAGACGTATGAAAATTAAAACGGACAAAGCTCATCCGCAGTATCAATCCGACGAAGGCTCAATCCTCATTCCCAAGTGATCCGGAGCGGTACGTACATAATTTTACCAACATGACGCTTGACAAACACCTGCTTAAAATACTATCCCTAGGCCACGAATTTTGTTTTCCTAATATAAAGCTGCACAGATTAGGGGCAAAAGTGCGATTCAAAAATCTTTTGAGTCTCATGCATGACTTAGTACCTACAACGCCAGAGGAGGCAGAGTATTTCAAATCTACACTCGTTAATTGTTGCTATCAATATCTTAGAAGTAAACCGTTAAGTATTGGACACATCACGAAAGCGCATTTGGAGAAGTTCAAAGTTTTGCGCCAAAATACTGATAAATTCATAACAAAACGGGACAAAGGTTCTGGTCTCGTTCTTATGAGTAAAAGTATTTACGTCTCAAAGATTGAATCAATCCTGGCTGACGAAACTAAGTTCCGAAGGGAAAGACAGAATAAGGATCAAACGGAGAACATAGAAACTCAACTCACTACTTGTCTTCGGAAACTCAAAGACAGAGGTTTTCTTAGTGAACAAGAGTAAATAGCGCTGAAACCCACAGGTACAGCTCCCTCAAGGCTTTATGGTTTGCCAAAGATTCACAAACCAGACGTTCCAATACGGCCAATAATGGATATGTACAACTCACCATATCTTGCAATTGCAAAGTGGCTGGCAGAAAAGTTGAAACCGATTCGGCACCAGATAGCACCGCATAGCCTACGGGACACGTTTGAATTCGTCGATTCCATAAGAAACACTAATATCAGCGGTAAAACAATGTTATCCCTAGATGTCGCGTCACTGTTCACCAACATTCCCCTCACAGAAACCATAGAATTTTTGTCTTACGAGATTGTTAAAAAAGAGTTCCCAATCGGCATGCCGATCGGAGACATGAAGCAATTACTCTTAAGCTGCACTTTAAACGTACAATTCAGCTTTAATGGCCAAATTAACCACCAAATCGATGGGGTAGCGATGGGATCACCGCTTGGACCTCTTTTAGCCGATACTTGCATGGGCAAAATGGAGAGCAACAAACTTTCTCCTATTATAAAAGACCTTCCAGCCTATGCTCGCTATGTGGATGATATATTTATAATAACAGACGAAAGACTTGAGCTTGACACATTCTTAGATAAAGTGAATCAGGTGCACTCATCGTTAACCTTCACTTTGGAAAAAGAGGACAGACAGTGCCTCCCCTATGTGGAAGTCCTCCTTAGTAGAAGAGCTGATGGATCAATAACTAGAAGTGTATTTCGTAAGAAGACCTGGACAGGGCAATACACTAACTTCTACAGTTTTGTGCCACTAAGTCAGAAACGAGGCCTAGTCCGCTGCCTCACAAACCGAGCTAGGAGAATCTGTTCTCCAGAGACACTGGAGGACGAACTCGCACTGCTAAAAAATACCTTACAAGAAAATGAGTTCCCCGATAAATTCATCGATAAGTTTATGGAGGAACGTCCACCAAGACCGGAGGTACCGACGGCTGAGAAGAAAACCCTATTTCTTAGACTGCCTTTTCAAGGTGATCCAGCAAGCGAACTTCTACAGCTTCGTGTGAACGCTGCAATCGCGCGTAAATATCCAGCAGCAAAGTTAAGATTATTGTTCTCAAGCACTCCACTTCTTCGCCTTGAAGGCAATGATAGACTGCCGTTCCAGACCACATCAATGTGTATCTACAACTTTACATGCTCCTGTGGGGCAAGTTACATTGGTCGAACGATTAGACGTCTATCCAAGCGCATGCGAGAGCATCACCCTGCGTGGCTAAACAGAGGCAAGACTAAGTCGATATCAAGCGCAATTCTAGCTCCTTTGGTAGACAGCGGTCATCGGGTAGACGTCAACCAAGCATTTAGAGTCGTCTACAAAGTTCCGGCTAAACATTCTAAGTTCCTACGTCAGAGGATACTTGCGACGGCAGAAGAAGTCGCCATTTGCCTCACAAACCCAATTTTATGTGCGCAGAAAGCATTTGTAGCGGCCCTAAGGCTCCCGTGGCCAAAAGCCTTTTCAAAATCTGCCCTCACGCCTCTTACTACGCCGCAAAACAATGATGAGACAGCGGTTTCAAGCATCCAAAGGCCACCGACACAGTCTCAAGATGTTGACACCTTGCGTCCTCACACAACCCAACAAAACCCGAGACGAGGACCACTGGATGACATTAACTAATTGTCGGACTCCTTCCCCTCTCCCCCCACCCCCATTTCTCTGTCCCCAATTAAGACAAGAATCTGATCCCCTTGATCCCTCCTTGATCCTTTTACACCTCTCCCCCCTCTCTCCCCCTTGTTACTACTGATTGGTTTGCCTAAAACTTTCGTTAACTCTACCCTCCTTTATATTACTGTATTGCCTGATGATGAATCAATCGAAAACGTTCGTTCGCTTAACTTGACTTCCTTAACTGTAAGAATTTCATCAACTCTATTTTGATGCTTCGCTCCATGGTCTTGCAACAAATTGAAATAAGTCTTATTGATCTGTAGTTGTTTGCGGATGCCCGACTCCCACTTTTGTGTATGGGTGTGATCCACGCTGTCTTCCAGTTGGATGGCAGTTGGCCTGTGTTTAAGGAGGCCCGGAAGAGTAACTGCAAGCGTTCTGCGAAGTTCATGGCTAGCTCTTTTAACAGCTTTGCAGGTATGCCGTCCGGTCCTGGCGACTTCGTGTCTTGGAGCTTAAGAAGTTTTTGCAGGACAGTAACTTCTGTAAGCACAACTGAGTCAATGGTCGGAATCTCCTCTGTACTAAAAGTGGTAACGGTTAGCTCGACCTCCCTCGTAAAAACCGACTAAAAGAACCCGGATAGATGCTCAGCCTTTGCTTTGTTCTCGCAAATTTCGGTGCCGTCTTCCGTTTTTAACAACGGGATGGGGTCCCTATTTCGGGTAGATTGCCTAATGTAGTTGTAGAAGACCTTCGGATTTCTTACTGCACGGTTTATTAGGTCACTCTCGAAGCTTTGGCGGGTTTTTAGTACAAGGCCCTTAACCTTATTTCTCTGCGCTTTGTACTTGTTGTGCGACTCGGTGGTCTCCTCTCTCCGATACGTTTGAATTAGCTTTCCTTTACGATTAACTTCCTTCTTCAGCGTGTTCATTAGCCACTGGGGCCATTGGCTTTTGTTTTCGAGATGGGGCATAAACTGGTGATTAGTCCGTGTAATACAGTCATAAACACCGACCAATCCCCGTGGACGCACCCGGTGAATGCCTCCTTCCAATCTACCGTGTGCCCTTCGGTTCTCATTTCATTAAAGTTTCCACGCCATATGTTGTGTCTAACGGTTGCGCTACGATCCGGTACAGAGAAGAGTGAGTACTCCCACTGTAGTACTACATGGTCACTTTTGCCTAGAGGAAGTAAACAATTTACGACGTCTACAATGTCAGGCGCCCGTGTCCGTTTATTTGTTAATGTTGCCTATAAAATAAACAAAAAGATTAGCATCCATTGCAAAAATGTTTAAAGTCTATATGATTTCTTCCTCATACGGTAGGGAGCTTTGTGCTTGTCCTTAAACAAAGAGCATCAAGCATACAGTTTAGAAACCTTGAATTCAATTGTAATGGTCGATAAGGTTCAAGATTATTTGGCAATTTCGAAATTGTTTTAAAACCGAAAGATGCATTTCCTCTGTATATGCAATTAGACGGAGGCTTAAGCTGTTACCAAATGAGTACACAAAAGAACATTTCTTACATGGTTTTCATGAAATTAACTGAATTCATAGATGCATTGAAAATCAATTTTTAAAAAAACATTCTACATAAGGAGCCATTTTTTACAAAATATGCATTTTGTAGGCAGTCAGAAAGTAGCTCGTTCACAGGCTGACGTCCGGAAGTTGCTGATATAAGGTCGTAAGATATTCAATATAACTACCCTAATTTAGTAGGTTGTTCGAATAAAAAATGTATTTCGCTTGACATTATCTGAAATATAAAATCTATCGTTAATCTGATTATCCCATCTTGGTAGGGCACGGAAGTGTTGATTACAAAATTCAGTACAGAATTGTAAGCTTTCAGCCAGCGCAGTGAAAGTGTCGATCGGTAAATAAGAACTACCATACCTGCTTCTCAGATGCAATGTTTTGTCATGACTGGATCTAATCTAAGCTAAGAACATGCAGGGGAGGGCGGCTCATGGGGACGCAGGTGATAACCATGAACTTGTGTTTATCCTATCCACGGGCTATGAGGGGATAGAACGAAATCCTTTGCCCAGAAAATTCCCTCCACAGAATAGCACTAGATATTTAAGCATTTACATCCCTTGCTGCCTTCTTCACCGCTAGGATATATTGGAACGCATTTGCGTTAGCCTCTATAAAACCATTTTACTTTACTTTTTCCGCATGATTTACATTTGTAAATATATTTTGGATCACTGAATATGAGTCTATGTTCAGCAGCTGTCTGGCTTTTTGCAGCTATTTTTGCCTTCAAGAATATTGTGATGCTCAGTGCGATCGGAACTTCTTTAGTTGCCCAAAACGTATTTCGCATGAACTGCGGTCTATTCGTTTTACTTCATCTTCCCGGGAGACGTATTTGTCCACCACTAGTCTAATCATGTGTGGTATAGTTCACTTTATCTAGTTTATTTGGTAATACCTTTGAAACACCTATGGTTTACATGCCATAACATCATATCTATTTTTACACGCGCTCTTGAAAGTGTCATTATAAAAATAGTATTCACACAATGCAAGTAGCATTGTTTTTACAAATAACATTCGTGTGGATTTTACTTGGTATACACTTCGGGTTCAGATTATTTGGGGAAACAAAGAGACATATAATTCTTCAAACATTTCTTGAAGACTTTTAGCGACGTCACCTGCGCCACTGATTGCGATAGATCTTTCAATTACTCTACTCTACTACTGCGTGAAGAATTCGGAACGGATATTTAGCCTGGAAATTTTCGGGTGCTGCTTCATTCCTTGTGTACAAAGCTGAGGTTGTGCAAATAGAGTCAGTTAACAGCAGACGCAATGGATATCGCGATCCATAAGTAAGAAAAATGAGACCTGTTACTGAGTAGATGGAACGTGATATTTTTTCGGTCAAAAAATCTCTCATTTTAACGTGGAGTAGCAGTACCTGGATGTATTTTAATCAGGCAATTTGCGACTGAAGATCTACAAATAAGGACAGACACATCTATTTCGGCGTGATATAAAAGCCAAAAGGTTAACTTTCGAAAAATGATCGAGCTTTCGTGTGAGACCGGCTAATGGTAAAAGGAGTTTTCCTAATAGTTTTCTTGGTTTATAGGCCTCCTTTATTAACCTAGATGAGTTGCAGGATTGTTGATGTTTATTGTCCTTCCCCAACCTTTTCACGTATGTTTGTAGTTAAGTTAAGCGATTGCAAGCGTGGCACTCGATCTCGACCACTATTAACAGACACGTCGATCTCGATTCGTATTACGACGGCTTTCGTGCACAGCACACAGTCCCGCACCCACAACAGCCACTTATCAATACTTGGCAGGGTGCAAATGAACTGATGCGGCATCTCCAGACGCATGAACCCTATCTGACTTTCGATACCCCTCACCCTCAGCCCTAACAGTGAAATGTTTATCTTCCCCTTGCCATGAACGTCTTTCTACCTCCCCCTCTCCCACCACACGCTCTACTGAGACAATCCCACTCCCCGCTTTTCACTTTGTCTGACGACGGGGCGGTGTAACCTGCTTGAAAATTCATGAGTACAGGTCAATTTTCCGAAGACCTGCTTACTTTTTAATTACAAGCGTCTTTAATTTCCTTATTGTTTACTTATTCTTGTACTCAAATAGCCCCTGGTTTATCCAACCACCTGAACTCTAGTTTAACCACGAAATCCGTAAGAAACTTGTGCGGAGGGAATTTTTTTTCAGGTGGCTTCACTAGAAAGGCAGACCGAGGGGATCGTGCGCACTCTGTGAGCTTAACTCTGCAAAATCTGTTGCTCAACAGTTCCGTCGTCGGATGTCCGCTAAACGAGATCATGAAGTGCCTCCATTAGATAATGAACATGAAGACTTCGTTCCCGAAGACGCTGACAAGGCTGAATTGTTTAATGCATTCGCTGCAAAGCATCCTATGACAGAATCTGAACAGTTCCCGCCGTTTCAACCATGCTCAGTCAATATTATCCGTACCATCAGTATCAGCCTATTATTCGTCTGCAAACCTCGCACTCTTCAGGACCTGAGGGTATTCTTAACTCAGTAATCAAGATACTGACGAGCTTTCAACGATTGCTTAGTCATATATTCTCAGTCTGTCATTTACACGGATTGTTTCCTGACTTATGTAAGACATCTATTATTCTTCCTGTCTTTAAGTCAGGATGTCGTTCGGACGTAAATAATTATCGACGCGTTCATAAAACACTTGCTCCAGGAAAACGTATTCGAAAGATTATTTTTAATCATACTCTAGATCTTTGTCTCCAAAACAAGCTTTTGAGCGATTCACAGCTTGGTTTTCTACCCGGAATATCGTGCGAAACCTGTCATTTAGCTTTTCTGAACCTTGCCACTTCCTTTCATAATGATCTAAAATTAGTAGTTGTGATCTACTTGGACCTCATTTAGCAGCCTTCGACAAGATACTGCACAGATGTCTTCTTCTGAAACTGGAAGCTTTCGGTAACCGGCCTCCTCTCCTCCACTCCATTGGTTCCTACTTTTCAAACCGTATCTAGAAAGTCTTAGTAGGTAATAGCTACTCGACGCCTCAGCTGATCACGAAGGGAGTTTTTCAGTGCACAGTCTTGGATCCTCTCCCAATCATTTTGTACATAATTGAAATTACAGAAGTGCTCAGACAGTGACACAATCTCATTCACGCTGAATTTCTTTTATCATTTTCTAAGGACATGGCCAATGGCTGATAAAACTAACCAAGACTTGCTTATTCCCTCATGTTGGAGTTCAAGTTTGTGGATGGACTCTTTTTCCGCCAAAGTGTAGTTTTATGTGTTTTAGTCCCGCCTAGCTTCCTGAACCCCTCGTCTTTTAAAGTACTTCGCCTTTAGAACCATCCACCATAAGTGACTTAGGTCGCAGTTACACGAGTAACCTAGCATTCTCGCCTCATGCAGATCGAGTTTCTGCAACGGTGGCACCGATATGTGGTTTTATATCACCTAAATTCTTCCTACTAGAAAGAAAGTTTAAACTGTACCACGTCTTTGCTCTTGCCATCCTAGAATACTGCTATTCCCTTTTGGCCTAGTTGCAGAACGGTTGAAAATGTTCAGAAGGTTTTTACTTGGAGACTATTTTCTCTTTCTGGATCCACTATCCCTTATACAGATAAATGTCAGTCAGCGAAAATTACCTTTCTGTAGGTAAGAAGACATGACGTTAGCCCTTTCTTCCTGTTTCACGTTAACTCCAACCTTCATGCTTCCTGAATTAGCTCTCTCAATTCGATAGATCAGTCTTATACCGCTTTTGCTTCTTCAGCAACTATTAGTTCCGAATTGAACTGTTTTCTTTTTTAACCTCAAGATATTCTTTCACCAGGAATAATCTTCGACTTGAAATAAAATTGTCGTCGAAATTAGTAGTTTTCAAAGCCAACTTTGGAAAACATTCAATTTCGAAAGATGTTAAGTCTTTATTGTACATTTCCTTCGCAAGCACGCAAACTTTATACTTGTAAATGGTCATCTTGGCTTTGGAGGTGGTTCTCTTCATATTAAATTGCTTTTATGTTTACAAGATCCTCTGCAAAGTCAATCTTTCCACCCGTTTTCGTCCCTTCTTTTCAGTCATGACTGCCAAATGTTGACAACCTTTCTTAGTTTTGCTACCCCGACGATTACCTTCGTGGTCTCTGTTGCTGATCATGATGGGTCCTTCTGTTTTCGCCAACTGCTTTGTGGACTGTGTTGGCCGCAAGGTCACCTCTCTGACATTTCGACGGTGACCCCCTGACATTTACTGTTCCCTCTTCGTTTCGGCCTTGTCCACCATGAGTTCCTTCTTTTTCACCTCCCTGAGGGTAGTGAACAGAAGGTTTGTGTGTTATAAGATTTCTCCTAGGACGATAGGCATTCCGAAACTTAACACGTTCTGATCAACATCCCGATACTACCTCACTGCATCATATTGATCTAACAATTGATTTTTGAACGAAGCTGTTTTTTCTCCTATGTTTATTTTGAAATCCGGGGCTCACTGAACTCTGCTTCCGATTTTACTTCCAGCAGTTTTTCACTGCCTCGTCATTACCAGCCCAATATTTCTGTCGTTCATTTTCTTAGTTGGCAGAAGGGATCATCGTCGCGGGACCTGACTTTAGCCGTCTGAACACACAGCTGTTAGGTCCTTTCGCTGGACTAGCCACTGCAGCACCGCTTGATTTATCCAACTATTTTCGTAGGGGTCGCATATACTGATGCCATCAGGGATGACAATAAGTCACTGCCTCCTTCTTCGTTTCCAGTCGTAAAATTACACCAGATTTGCGTACTCAACAGACGTTTGTTGCGGTAGTGGAAGCAGGTGTTGACGAAAAACAATTAGTTCTAATTAAGAAACTGCAGTAGTCTCTCACCACTGTAACATTAAAAACCAAGTCCAAAGCGACCAACTACGTTATTTTTTGTCCAGACAACAGGTTCAGTCTTTATTTTTCAGGACACCTTTCAACTAACGCTTGTAGCTGTGAGTAGGATGTATTCTTGTCGCGTATTTCGGTATTTGTACTTGTTTCGTATATGAAGAGGACATGGAATTCCCACGCTCTTAATACTGTGCCACTGGCTCGTGGTCTTGCCGGTTTCAATCGGAAATAATGGTAACTAAGCGCTTACCGATTAGTTACGGGAATAAGGTTAGATATAACTAGTTGACGATGGCTAATGAGCCAGATATAACAATTCCTGTTTCCTCTTCCTTTGCACAACCTGCTCAGCTCCTATCTGTTTTCCTTTTAATCGCTGCACCCATCCCAGCTTAGGCAGCCAACAGCTAGGCAATGGCCTGTTGCTGGCGGTGGGGGAGAGAATGAGATCGACCCTCGGACATCGCAGTCAGTCCAGTGTGTCTTGTTGTGTGGGGTGGCGGCCTGCAGGCTGACAGTCAGATGTGGCCTGTATGGGGATTGGATTCTGGCCTTGGGTTTGGAGACTTTTTTGAATTCGCTACCATGACAAATCTCCGGGGTCATCCATTTAAACTGCGCTCCCAGCAGGCACGACTAGATATACGCAAGCTCTTCTTCTCTGTCGGCGTGGTCAAACAATGGAATGTCCTCCTACAGATGTTGTGATGCCATCATCGCCGAAATGCTTTAGAAGAAACCTTGAAAGATATATGTTTGAAATGTGTCAGAGCCATGAGGGATTTAGCATCACTCCTGAAAATCTCACCCAAAATGCCCTATTTTTGGTCCCGTTTGAACTTATCCAAACTAAATGGTTTCTCTATACAGTGCACTCAGATTTATCGAACATACAGAGAATAGAAAGGCCCATGCTTATTTCCTTCAATAAAATGAACTAGACTGAAAATCACTGCAATGGCTTGGTAAATAAAATAGTCATGACACTTAAAGGCACATTTTTCAAGAAGATAAGCTCTACTTGGATTTTGTAATATAACGCAAATTATCATACCCAGGGTCCACTATGGTGTACGCTCCGTTTGGGCTACCGAATGAACGCATGGCCTTCTAAGTTCTTGAACATTCGATTATTGCTTTACAGTATCCTCGTGGGCGCTCTGTTTAGCTTGCCTGATCGTGCCGTCTTCGTTGAAATGAGTGCCCTGCGAACTCTTACTTCTCGATGCATCTTTAACCGCCTTCCACTAGCTCCTATAAGGTAAGAAATAAATCTTCTTACTTCGAACCACACAGTTCACGAATATTCGCTTTCAGCACAGAGTCGGCTCAGACCAATGACAAAAAACCCGAAGAGCCAGTTCCGCCAAAACCTGACACGGAAGCACTTTCAGTTGACTTCAAAAAAGTCTTAGAGGCAAAGAATGAATTCGAGGATAAATACAAAAGGGCGCTTGCTGAATCAGAAAATGTGCGTAAGCGCATGCTACGCCAGGTTGAAGAGGCAAAGCTCTTTGGAATTCAGTCGTTTTGCAAGGATTTGTTGGAAGTCGCAGATATATTAGCCAAAGCCACAGAAAGCGCTCCAGAGGATCAGCTTAAGCCTAACGTAAACCCGCATTTTGTCAATCTTCATGAGGGTTTAAAAATGACTAATGCACAGTTGCTAAAGGTTAGTTCGTGCGTGTCACCGCCTCTGTTCAAAAAAGTTTGATCTTGCAACATTTATATTTACCACTGTTTATTCAACCACCGAAATGTACTGAAACGATAAACCCGGGTACTCTAATTTGTTGTAAAGTTTTGCGTTCGCGTATCGCTCTCGACCAATTTTTTGCAGTCAGCGATAATTTCACATGCTTATATGCAATTGTACGTTTGCTATAGCTCTTTGCCAACTACCTGTTTGGCATCTATGCCCTGTCATGGATAGATTACCGCTATGCAACCGTAAATGTATGTCACCTTACTGATCAGAGCCTTCTATTTGTGTCGTGCGTTGCAACCGGACTAGCTAGTATTCGCTCTTGCTAGCAGTATTCCCCTCCACCGTCCCCGTCTACACGTAGAAATCTTTTGCAAACGACGGTTAGCCGCTGTTGAGATTACTGGTGAAATTCCCACTTCCTGAAAATTTCAAGTCATTAAGGGGTTTACCTTAGGACAACCATTTTTGTCAGTTAAAATGTCGGTCTTTGCAAGACATTAATTGCTCTCTTGACAAGACACGAGCACGCCAAATTTTCCGTCCGGCATTTAACTGCCCCGCAGGAAAATATCGCATTACATTTCCTTGTCTCCAGATTACGTCAAAATGTTTCGTTTTCTTCCAGATTCACGTTTTAGGTATATCTAGGCTTTGTGAAAGGATTCATCTCCACGATGTTTTTTAAACGAACGTGTCCACTTAAAAGTCACGGCTACTGTTCAGTTTTAGACTGTTTCTGCTGTTTTCCGTGCATATGTTTTCGGGCAAATAACATGTACCTTTGTCATTGTTAAGTCTCTAATTTACCCTTCGAGCCGCCGCGACAGTAAATATTTTTTATTAAAAAATATTCATAATTTTTCATGCATACTGCTGTCATGCATTCTTTCAACTTCAGGTATTTATTCACAACCAGACCTCAAATCGATAAACTATATTACTATATCTTATTAAGTTGTGTCTGTGTGCGATGTTTACAGAACACCTGATTAAGCATCGGGTAAAATTTTGAAACCTACCTTGCTTTTGAGAACGACTAAAGCTATCGCTATCTTGGCCATTGGCGTCATGAACATAAAAAAATACATCACTTGGTTGAAGCCATTGCTGGTTTATCTAGTTGCTCTGACCCATAGTCAAACCTGTCGTCTTAGTCTATTTACTGATGGTCCTTTATTTTATTTGTCATAGTAAGCGGTAGCCTTGCCTGCTATTCCATAAGGTTTTTGTCGGATATATATGTGGGATAGCTAAGCGTATCATCCTGCCGCACATTTTGTGTTTAAAGGCTTGCGTCCTGTGAAATCTTTCTCTTCTCTGGTTACCATGAATGTTGTTCCTAAGAGGCTTTATGATTGTTTCCTACCTCCATATCTTATTTCCCATCATCTTTTATGAAGCTACCAGCCCTGCTGCCAATTATTTAGGTACAATGTTAGACAAAAGTTAATTTCCGGCTCTGTCAACCTAATCAAGATTTGGTCAATGACAGTTCAAAGAGGTTCATTGTGTTTCCGTAGCAGGATGGGAGCAGAAACAGCAACTTGCACGTGAGTTAGCTTTTAGTGATAATAGATTTGGGTAGCATCTATGGCATTTCCGTCCATACCAAATGTCAAGACTGGAGGTTACTGTTTCTTACTCATGTCTCTGATGATGAATCTGCGACGGATGTCGAAACGTCAGGCGAATAAATGTATTGTTCCAGCGATCGAGTCTTCTTGTCAAGACACTGTCAGGAGAACCGAAGGCGTAATGGGAGGGAAGGGGCAGGTGACTGTCGCAACATGAATTTACACCTAGGCGTGCCACCGTACCCCTTCTTCTATGCACAATGGACCAAGATTTTACACAAGGGATGTTCGTTCTGATCCCAACTTAGTGGCAGTGTCATAGAAACTACATTAAGAAGGAGCCACTCCAAACCGACTCTACTGAAATGAGGGTCGAGTTATCCCGGTAGTTGGTGGTCTCCCAAACCACGAGTCTCAGCTTATCGTGGTAGATTCGAGTGCGTCAGCTTGACTATAGTAAGAAAAACTTACTGAGACGTTGATCTTGCTTCTTCTCACTCCCAGACTGGTCCACTGTCTGAGCCGGTCAAGTGTTCGATGCGGTGATAGGATAATATGGCCGACAGAGCCAAGAAGCCCGTCTGTGCGTGCCACATAAGACTTAGTCCGCAACGTAACACACCAGCATTCTACCTAAGAAGTTTGGGTGGCTCGGGTCCCACATATGTCAGAGGGCCATAAAGACCACAATGCGATTCAATCTACTAGGAGGCCACTCCATGGTTAACTGTAGGATCTAATTTGAATTGGCAACCTTTCAAATCACGTCTTTTAACGTGCTATGGTATATTAGCGAGCGTAAGATTGTTCATAGTAATAAAAATTCACCAAGAGTCGAACCCTCTTTTTATTTCTCCGTATATTGGTCAACTAGCTGATGCTGGGAGTGCGAGAGGCGGCCGATAGAGCCAAAAACAACCGGCCTATATGCCTCACATGTGCAACCTGGTCCCTCGCATGCAACATTTGCAGATTATTCGAATCTCATATAACAGAGGAACAAAATGAAGAGCAGCCGAAGAATAAACTTCCTAATTATGTGTGAGGGGCTAGTTCGTTCGAGGTGTGTGATAATACAGGTTTTCGTGGAGGCCTATGTAACGACTAATTGTACGAGGGCAATGCAGACAGTTAAAACGATAACGGTGGACGTATTTTGGTTTACTAGACAGTCTGTGCGATAGATTCGCTAGCGGTTTATCAGGCCAGTGCGTGCTGTGCATGTGCGATGAAAATGTAGACAGGATAGGTTGGGGACTGCAGAGTCGGTATCCGCGGTGATATTGTTATTGGTGGCTGTGCTGACAAATGAAGAGTTAGTAATCCTGGAGCTAGAAGATTTGTCAGCTGTTCTTGGCGTACGGTGAAATCCGCTGTTGTTGGTGTGCTTGTGACTGAATAGACTCCTATATTAGGTGAATGCACAATTGCACCGAAAAGAGGTTGGAATAGAGTCCATATTGCTAGTGGTTGGAGGCGTTCCTAGCAGGGTTAGTAGTTGGCAGGGCGTCGGCACAGTTTGCATCGGTGGCGGAAGTGGGAGAGGTGGTTGTGGTAGGGATGCTGGGATTGACGGTGGTGGGGAATAAGGAGTGCGATCGGTGGTAGTAGGAGTGGTTGTCATTTAATGCTGCCCTAAACTTCGTACTATCCTCCATCTGATCCTCGACTGTGGTTTGTTAGAAACTAGTTTTTTACTAGGTTTACGTCGTCCCAAATGGCAGGTAATAGTTGCCTGACGTATCGACCGCCACAAGCCATGAGCACTGTGAGTCAATCCTGTTCGTCGACGCCTGCGGGTCGTTAACTCGACAACTTTCAGTAGCATGGTGTCACTAGTAACTCCGATCGATATGGTATCCTAATCACTGAGTGGCCGGGTCAAGGCTTCATGTAACTCTAGGAACAGGGTTCGTCAGCATCACATTCGTGCTCTTATCTTTACGACAGATTGTACTCCCAAAAGCGAATAGTGCGATGCATCTCCTTGAAGAGTTCTTGACCACTACGCAATGGAAAATAGTTGTACGACTGGTGAAATCTTTCCAGTTTTTATTCTCTGCACTGGCGCTTTGGAAATGTTTGACGCGCTCATGGTGGTCACACTGAAAATCAACTCCATTACCTTGTTAGAGCAAGAAAGACGATTGATGTGGTTTGGGCCCTTCCTCTGTCGTCAATTATACTTCCCTCAATCCCACTTAGAAAAAGAGGTCAACTGATTAGACCCACTTCGTCAATACATAGAAAAGACTCTTGGATCGTCACAAATGGTCGTACATAGAGGCGTACAATGTATGACAAGAGGGCATGATTGCAGTCTTACCGAGTACAAGTCAGTTAGAGCATACTGGATCAGCCTAGTGCTATGGTTCCCACTTGATGCATAATGCGAACATAATTCTGATAACTGGAAGGCAAACTCAGAGTTTGCCCCTCCAAAAAGGGCGAGAATTTCTTGAAGCCATGCATCAACCGGCGTATCGAGTTAGCTGGAGTGTACAAACACCTCAAAGAAAGGTGTAAGGGACTCCAGCCGATAGCTATAGACCAAGAAGAACCGCAATTAGCGCTCATACCGGATGACCTGGACTGACGCCGGACCAACTCAAATTACAGTTGCCAATTAGCCATTGCGACCGCTAATTGTGTCCACCACGATGTGACACAAATTGCAACTACCAATTAGCGCCCACACTAGATGACTATATAACTGTATCAGCACTTCGAAATGTTAAATGTTCTTTGTACATTTTTATCACCTCTAATGACGACCTGGAGATCCAGTGTCGAAAATTTACGAGCAAATTTACTCATTTCCCCAAAGGGCGCCTTTCCTTAAAAATAATTCGGATAAGTTAAGTGTGCATTTTGAGCAGTTTCTCCGGCTGCCTTTAGAAAAGGCATCTTGCCTTTTTTTCTTCACTGTCTCCAACCATTTTGTCACGCCGACGCAAACGAAAAGTATTCTATAGTAGGTGCTTGGGCATGACAGATGTTGTTTTCCGAATAGTTCGTAAACGCAATTTTGTGGTTGTATGGTATTCAAGATGTCTTGCAAGTACTGGTCGTTAGCTTCACACCACTGTCATGTCTCTTAGGTTGCAAGTGGTTCGTCTGTCCTTAGACCACTGACAAAAAAATGTCGACGGAAAATAAAACGCCGCGTATATTTTTTACACAATACATTCTGTCTGGAGGTACAGTTTGTGACCAATCACAGGAAATGTTGGCTCACGGGAAGGGTCTCTGCTACTTAGTTTCCCTATTCCCAAATGATAATGAGCTTGATATGTCATCGCATGTACGTTGAGGATTTTTATTTCATGAGCCGTGTGTTTTTCGTTGCATCAACCTTTGCAACACAGGTTAACCAGGCTGTATACTTCGTGAAAAACATTAATGAACGGACAAAAGCAGTGCTATTTCATAAA
>JAYGXS010000001.1:86221431-86237406 GCA_036362985.1 Ligula intestinalis | reverse complement strand
AGTAGTAGTAGTAGTAGTAGTAGTAGTAGTAGTAGTAGTAGTAGTAGATTGTAAAGGCCTTCTTATTGCCTTTAAGGACAATGAAAGAAGACTGACCTACCGTCCAGACACACAACCACAGTCTTGATGAATCACATACGCACGAAAAATGGAGTCGGGAGGGAGATGGGTTGTCTGTTGTGGCCAAAGTAGCCAGTGTACGTTGGCTACAAAACAACAGTCTGCGTTTTGTTTAGAAGGAGACTTTAGCAGAACAGATGGGTTTTATTCGGTACTGAACCTCAAGGCATTGTCTCGGCAAATATGGCTTGTTTTACCGACCGTACAGCTAGTGGCTGTCTCACCAGTATTGTAAGTCATTAAATAGGTGTGTACTACTGACCGCTTGGTGGCAGCTTGTGCATATTAGACGATAGTTCCGCAGTGCCTAATCAATTCAACTCAAATATCGACTGCCGGACCGAGTCTAAACAAGGTTTTTTCTCAGATTTTACTCCATTTTTTTAATTAAATTACCAGGAAATCAACAAATACAGTCTGAAACTGGTTTTCATCAACCAGAAAGCCCATGGGGGACGCTGGAAGACAGACTGAGTAGCCAAACCCATCACAGCTGTGTCATGCAGTGGCTTAAGATCGGTGAAACACGCCTGTCCGGGATTTATGTAGCGCCTGGTACTTCGGTATGATATATCATTATTTACTTACAAGTATCGTCATCTGTCGGCTAAATTTAGATCTTACCATTTTATATTGAGTATCACACGACATCGTGCCAAGATATTTCAGTCACGTCAACATGCTGGCTTTTTAACAAGCTTCTTTCCCGCTGCCCTCAAAATATAGACCTGCAAAAAGGACCACATTATAGCATGCTGTTTTCCATCACTTTTAATGACCATATCAATTTAAATAGCATTTACAAAAACATCATTTAAATAGTCTTTCTTATACCTAGTTAGAAGAAAATCACATCTTCTTTAATTTGTATACTTGAAGAAATGACACCTGCAATTTTGCAAATTTTTCTAATTGCGATTTTTAGGACCATAAAATGTTTTATCGTGAAACATCGTATCCTTCCCATTATAAATGCTGTTTGTTAAGTATCCAACGTAGTCCAACTGTACTGCAATAATGGGTATAAATTTATCATTGGTCTTATGTGGAAAGCATACATTTTCTAGTTTGGAACTTATGAATGTAGATGTAACAGCAGCTTCGGCCCAAACTTGTTCAGCAGTTTTGAAAGTATTTTAAACCGAAGGATACCAAATATAGCATGTGAAGAAGATTTAGCTTGCTGCTGTATGAATAGAAGAAAGAATAAATTTGTGTATGCTTTCTACAAAATATGTCTGATTTTTTTAAGCGCCCCGTAATTCAATCGCAAAAATTTACATCATTTAATTGGTCATTTTTATTAAGTATGATTTTTAAATGTGATCGGAGAGAAACCTTTTTCAGAAGTTGTCATCTTGACGTGGCTAAGATATCTTGGCAATGTGCTATGTAATAAGTAATCTTACAGTCCCACGTACATAGTCCGTTCCAGGCCAAAAACTTATCACAATTGCGGTTGACATTTAATGAGATATGAAGTCTACTAAAATTGGTTGTGACAGGTAAATCGTCATACTTGTCTGTCTCCTCTGAACAGGCCGCGTAATAGATGCACTGGATTAAAAGGGAGACCAGATCAGACTATGACAGGTGGCATTCGGGTTGCGTTCCCTTGCCAAATGCACAACATTGGGGGCGCGTGGTGGCACGCGTAGATGCGGGCTCACGCCGCGCCAGCCACCTGCGCCTGCTCCTAGCTCCGGTTGTCTTGGCTATGTCTTGACACCAGGCACAGGCGAGAGAGGAGAAACTGACTTCAGTAGATACGGCGCAAGTCTATTATCACTTAAAACTACTCCACACGCCAGTCACTGTCTTTGTATCAACCTGTTGTAGAGCAAACTGTTGGCCTCGTCGAAATCGACGTTAAAACTGTCGCCGTACGCGTCTGAAGAGGGAAAAGCGTGTGTGAGGACATAAGGTCTAGTCAGCTGATGCATTCAAGCTCTGCTTCTGCCGAAATTGCTTAAGTATACTACTGGAACATGATGAAAACAGGCGATAAGGTGGATGCTACCGAAGTCCCTCCTACCAAAATACGGTTGAGGGCAAGCCACTGCAGCTGTTGTACTCATCAAGTATCTGTGGGCATTGCACTGGAAAGAATGGGGGCTGAAGATGAATTTTGAATGCATAGCAAATTCCTATTATTTGTCGACCCACTACAATCTGGGAATGCTGGCAAAATCGTTAGTTAGATCCTATGAGAAACTCGCATCTGCACGTCCCTGGCAGTAACATATATCTTCTAATTTCCATGTTTTGATTTCCTAGACGATCAAGATAGCGATATCATCCTTAAAACTATCTTTGCATGCAGTCTGGTCAATAAGTACGAATTATCAGTATAATCGATGCCCATCAGAATGTTTTACTCACCAGAGCTTGCATGTCTGCAGCAGGTGGCACGACTATGCTCCTGTAGTAATTGTGAAGGTGAACGATGTACTTCTGTTCCTGTTCGGATGGAAAACTAGGGTCTCCATTTGCCAGGCAGGCATTTGCTAAAACTAGCAGTGCTGCTAGTCCACCGTGGAAAAGCATGGCTTTTCATCTGATGATAAGGCCATCTGACATGTGACCGAGACAATCGATTGACACACTCGACGCATCTGATTGGCTCACGTAAGTTGGCGTTTCTAGCCGGGAAAGCGCAGCTGCTTGGCTCGGTTGTTCTGTTCAAAAAAACGCTTGAATAGCAAAACTGATTCCTGGGGGTCGTTAGTCCCCTCTCTGTACAAAAACATTCAGGGGCTCTTAGATGCTCGTTAATTGCAGTGTACTTTGAATTTCTAAGTCAAAAGACTTAAATTGACAACGTCTCTCTCTCTGTCAGCCGAAAGACAATGCTGTTGATTACGTATGGATGAAAATGTACTGTGCCTCAGCAGACCAACGGAAGCTAGTTCAACCTTCTCATGAGAGAAAAAGAATGCACTTAAACATCTGAAGGCGGATGATAATATTGTGCTCATCTCAGCCAGAAAAGGAAATGTAGCCGTAGTTGTGGGCAAAACCGTGTTCCGTAAAGATGTGTCAACACCACCGTACCGGGCCATATAAATGCCTCAAATAGAAGTTACTAGTCCCCATGAAAAAGCTTAAGACAGGGATAGATATTAATCAGGATGGTAACAGTGATCTAGATTATAAATACACTCGTTCTTCTCCGCATTTTTTAAATTGAAGGACTACCTAAGTTTTTATGCTCAGTATACAACAGGGGTTTTATTTCATGAAATGCTAGCTGAAATTTTGGATTGTTTTTTTTTGTTCTGAAAGATTGCATAAGTAGTATTGTAATGTAAATGGTTACGCAGAATAATCTCATGATGCTTCAGTCATGGAAAGAGGCCAACTTTGAAACGATCTCCTTTTTGGGAAACTGCAAAAAGTACACTCCATAAAAGAAGGGCTGCCTAAATAGTACAAATCTTCTCTGTTGATTTTTCATTTTCTTATAAATGTAACTATCTTTTATAGAAAGCACAGATGACCGGAACAAGGGAGTTCCGTCAGTGGTCAGTAAACGTTCATCAGCCAGTGTCAATATCTCCCCAAAAACGGAAAGACAACGAGCTCGTGGTTCGATAGTAAGAGCGCTCGACTCTGACCGAAAAGGTCGCACGTTCGAGCCTCGAGTAGGACACCACTTGCGGTTGGGTATGACTGGCTAATAATGACTAATAAGCCAGAAATGGCCATTCTAGTCTCCCTTGTCTTGGCCGGCGATATTATTTACGAAAGTATAACTTGCACACACTTGGTAGCAACTTACGTCTTCTTCAAAATTTATACTTGAAAAAATAGTGTCTCTGAGTTTATAAAACTAGTTACACTGCTCGAATAATTTTGAATCCCATCTGCCGGTAGAATTTAATTAAGCATTTCTAACAGTAACACATCTTATGCTTTATGAATGGAATTTTCATGGTCTTAAAAATACTATAATCAGAAACTTTTTTTAAAAAAACCGGAAGTTACCCTTCCTCAAAGTCTAAAATTGGAGAAGGCATAATATGTTAATAAACAAGTATGATGAAGAATATTTCGGACACGTTTTCTATACTTGAATGTATAAGGGCACCTTAAATAAATGAGGAAATTTTATACTTCTTCAGTAGTTGTGGTTTTACAGCGTCTGCTTTAGCAGGCGACAGGCAGCAAGAATTAGCATCCTAGTGTGTTTTATTTACCTTGGGATAAGGCTGCGCGATACATACTATTGTTGACAGTCTTACGTGCCTACCGGACGTGAGTGCTCGCCCGAGTGTCTTAAAACTCAGCCCGGAGGAAGTTTACGACGCGCGTAGGCTCATATTCCCATCTGTTATGTTTGTTGCAAAAAATAGGATGCATGTCAGCTATTGATGAAATTATAGGAATATATTACTAGAATATACTATCCGCTGGTCTTAGTAAGTATGATTACTAGTATAAGCACTCTTAGCAGTGGCCTAATAGCTCCAGTAGCAGTATCCTAGCCCAACCTTAGTAAAATTTGACACAGCAAGTCCTGATGTGTTCCGGGTACCAAACATGCACTCACTCGGAATAGCTTCACCCTCCTCGTTGAGATCGAGGGGATATGAGCCCCAGCGTTGACTTTGGTCAGCGTCAACGCTGACAAATACTTATGTCAGGAACAGTGTCCTTATTGCTAACACTCAGCAATAGCAGTACCAGCCTTGGTTTCCCTGAGTCTGTCTTCACACCTACTGAAGGTGAGTGAAGGTAAATGGCGCGGTAGTACCAGTGCAAAATACTACTTTAACTTAAGACAAATTTAGGCGATGTTCTGGCCGGCATTAGAGAAAACGACCTACGCCCGATCTCTTTCGGTCATCTGGACTCTGTCTTATCACCAGTTCAAACGGGTAAGGGTTTAAAGTGAGATAGGCAGTTGCGCATCTATTTCACTCAAATCTCATCTCTGTCTCCAATCACCATCCCTGCTCTTGGGTATATGGTAGACCTCATCGAAATCGATGGTCGAGCTATCATTGCAACCCTACTTATGCAGTATGTTCCAATCAAAAACACATTTTAAAAGTTTTGAATAGCCTTTTACAAAAAAGCATAACTACTGCACCTTTAAAATGTGTTGCAGATTTTAAAGGCCTTTCGATATAAATCTGTTTTATTACCACTTTAATAACAAAGACAATTCAAATTAGCAAGAACTCGAGTCTGCTTATTAAGAAGTGAATGCAGAAAATGAGTCTGCTGCGATCTAGTTTACTCTCGCGATATGCCAACGTCAAACCTGGCCGACATTACGCCAGTTTCGTTCACTGCGGTTTTCAGAGCTCATAGACTATTTCAAGTCTACTATATTTACCTATGAAATTCCGGCCTGCCAACCAGGAGTCGGTCTTGAAATTTATTACGCCGTTTCAACCCCTACGGTGAGCAGTTTACGCAGGCAGTTACTTCAAACATGATCCAATCGAGGAAGGCGAGTTTGATTGCATCTGTTTGGAAGATGCAGCACAAAATAGACTTCAGACATCCGCAGATGTTTTTACGAGGATGGAACCGCCAGCTCAAATGCGTGATCGCTGAACACTTCTGCATTGCCTTGGGTATGGCTGGCTGACGACGGTTAACAAGCCTGGAATGGCTATTACCGTTTCCATTCTTTGTTGATAATGTTATTGCACCTATGATACCTAGTGCTGTGCAGTGGGACTTGAGACTGGGTCCCAACGCACAATCGGGACACGTATGTCCGGCCGATTAGTGCCCCCCCCCCCCCCCCCCCCCCCCCAACCACCGACATCATCTTCCAAAGGCTCTTTTATACCCTGCTTCTAATGCCACAATCGGAAGAACTCTTTGGATTTTGCTTTGCTTAACGTTTTACTTCTTATTTTTCACGCTTTTTTGTCTATGGCCTGTTTAGCTTCCGCTCAGTTTTTATGTGTACATATACGGACTCAACGCCAAAATAGTTTGACCGATATTTTGTTTGAGTGGTCGTCGCCTTACGCACACCGGCTTACAGCGATTAGTTAGCCTGACGCGAGTTAGCCGAGAATCTGCCATGTGGTTACTTCACGATCGTTTGCCATCAACTTTACCTGATAGTGAATTCTGCTGTCCCATATCCTTAAGCCTCACGTGCCCAGATTCGCCGACTTAATCTGCGTAGAACTGTAAACTTCCGTGTTTGAGTGGTTAGCTGTGGATAATGACGGTCAACTCTGTCGCTCGGTTTTAATTGAAGTGTCCAAATGTCGTGGAGAAAACGCTAAGTTCATGGGGCGGACGAAAAGATAACGTGTCAAAATCAACTTAGTCGTCTTTCTTGGATGGCCTGGGATATCCTTACGATGTTTTCGAAGCAAGCGTGAACTCCGCATTCGAAACGGAAATTGTCGTTTATAAGCATCAACAGACATTGGATACCAGGGTCCAGGGGGGTTCGATTTAGTAGTCCAATTCGCATATTAATTGCCAGCACTGCTGTACCAGAGTTGCGGAGCGCGTCTGTTCTGGCGAACGCTATAGCATGGATCCTTGTACTGTAATCGGACATAGTTTTCATACGGCTTCTAAGGAATTTTCAGTACGGACGGGTCCCCAACAATCGCTCGGATTATTTGCTCGAGGCTGTCCCCTCTAGCACCCTGGCTCAAGAGCCTTATCACAAGGCAGCGGTGGCGAGCGAACTTATTTAATGGCAGTTTACGGTCACCATGTCACAGTGCCGTCACCGGGCTTTGCGGTTTTTTATAAGACTTTTGGCGTGCCAGACCTCAACCCTCCGTACCATGGTAGCGCCGACAGGTGATTGGGATGCCACTTTCGATTTCCTACCTGTCATCAGCTAGTCATACCTCAAGTTTGAACAACTTGGAATTTTTGGCCGTTGATCGCTAGGCAGTCCAAGGCCCTACCAATGGCCGGCTGTCCTGTGGCAGTCTGCTTCCGCGATCAATAGCATGTCCAATTAAGCATATTGCCTTTCTGCCCACCTCACGTTTCCTGCCAATTCGCCGCCGGAATCTATTACGACTTGGCCCCGGCCTGCATCTTACGCTGGTGGGCGGCAGACACTCGGTGCTGGGACCCGAAGCTGCAACTCCACACATAAACTCATCAGGTGAGAAGGCTGGCGGTGTTACCAGTACACTCTGCTTCATCAAAGACTGGTCCATCTAGCTGTTTTATAGGCAGCTGAACACTGCCAATAGAGACAAGGGAGGCTGGAATTACCGCTTCCAGGTTATAAGCTCTCATCAGTTGGCCATACCCGACACTAGGTGCTGCGCCACCCGAACCCATGGCCTGCTGCTTAGAAGTTCGACGCTCTAGCCCACTGCGTCGTAAACTCCTTCTCTTGTCGGCTACGGTGGGGAATATTAGCATTGGCGGATAAACGCTTACTGATCGGTTACGAGTTCGAGCCTCGGTTTGGGTATGGCTTAGTGATGACAGCTACTAGGCCAGAAATGGCCATTCCAACCCCTTTTGTCGGCAATGTTCACTTGTCTATAGTATTAGTCACTGTGTTGCTGCTGACAGAGCTCAAAAATGAGTCCCAAGGCACACCGAAGAAAATGAATCCCCCAACCAATCGGCGAGCTTTTGTCCTGCAATAACTCTCTTCTAAAAATTGGGACCTCCAAGTTTCCGATCATTCTACCTCGACAGTTCTATCGGTTCTGATCGGAAATAGGAAGTATGATAGGAGTGCGTCCGTCGATCGACTCACAGGACATGCTCGTCCTGTTATGCGTGAAGATCCCAGCTAGATAGGCAGTCGCGTGGGGACTGATATACGGGGATATACCGACCATTCCCGACTTACTAGCACTCGCCAGCCAGCCATATTCCCTTTGATATACGGATAACCCAATCGGTAGGTAGTGGGTCAGCCGGCCATTCAGCTACAGCATCGGCGTTCGCCGGGTCGAGACAATGGCGTAGGACCTGGATGAATGGTAACGTGTCCTTTATTGCTTAGGGTCCGATAGCCAAGCTGTTGTCGAACCTTTAAAATCAGAAAGAGCAAACGCGTCGAGATTCACAAACACCGGACCCATGTAAAAACGTAACACGACGCAACCAACCGGTAGTTATCGCCCTACACTGCTACGTTTGTGTAAAAGGTTGATGAGCCCCATCAGCTAATTTAGAACTTCAGCACAATTCGACCTCGCTGAAACAGGAACCTTGCGCATCTGTGTTAAAGCATCGTCAGATGAGTTGTATCAGGTTATGAATAGACCGCAAAAGTAATACCCAACCTTCCGTTGAATAATATCCCCTGAAAACTACCAAAACGGACTCGACTTCTACCTGGGACAAGTCTGCAGTCGTAACTCCCTAAGTTGCTGTAAAAATAAACAAACGAAGATGTGCAGCATAAAAATGTATTTTCTTAGCAGATTTTGCATTAAATGCTGGCTATTTGACGAATTTGAAAATTACTACACACAGAGAGGAAGAGAGAGGGAGAGCAAGACAATGGCTTGCTTATTCCCTGCTAGATTAATGTCTGCAGGGCATGCAAAATGGCGAGCCGCCGAATCGCAATTAATTCATCCGGGCGCTAAATCGTATGGGAATGCATTTTCACGCAGCCACTTACACATAGGAGGCGGAAAAGAGCCAATCACTCAGGCAGCTGGGACAAAGCTGATTGGATAAACGCAGATTGAGCACGGAGCATACTGATTGGCAGAAAATATCGCCGTGATTTGCTGGGCCCTTCGAGCAGCTGGATTTTTGGATTATTTTCGGAATTAAAGATTAATCAGGGGGGAGGGGGGGCAGTAAGAAAGAGATTAAATACCATTGAGATTTCACATACACAGACACGCAGGTAGAGAAGGAGAGGCCCTGGCAACTGGCGGGGATCGCGCAGCTGCCCAGAAACTAAGAACAAAATTATTCACACATAAAACACCCATGTGAAGTCCGGACGGTAATCATTTGGGGGGGGAGCAGGACCGGGCAGAAAATTCAAGAAATTTGCTGGGGAAGGGGATACACATTGAGACTAGGAAGTGAATCAAAAGAAATTAATTAATACAAGCAGACGTGGGTATAGGAGGTGGACAGAGGATTGAGAGGCACATCGGGGAAAGGGGAATGAGAACTGCTTCGATTAGGATTTGCAGGCGGTGGGCGGCGGTAATGAATTCTGCGGGGGCAGAGGATCACTGACAAAATCGGGCTGGCATTTGGTCACCAAGTTGGCGCACACAAAACATACA
The DNA here is from genome assembly GCA_036362985.1 of Ligula intestinalis. Taxonomy (NCBI): domain Eukaryota; kingdom Metazoa; phylum Platyhelminthes; class Cestoda; order Diphyllobothriidea; family Diphyllobothriidae; genus Ligula; species Ligula intestinalis. The sequence continues at coordinate 86,228,056 of JAYGXS010000001.1, read as the reverse complement.
CAGTCGTCGCTGCACTGAATTTCTGGATAGTAGGGAATGAGGTTTTCAAATGAGAGTTGTGGGTATGAATCCGCCACGTTTAGGAAGGCCCTAAATAGACGCAAAATGGGGATTTGTGATTTAACAAAAGGTGAAGTATGCATTGAATGAGCCTCGGTGCGCAAAGTTTGGGGAGAAATAACGTGGAGGCAGGTAGCATTTTATATACGCAAATAAATGTCCGCCAAGGGGGGAGTTTGATACCGATTGAAGTTGAGGCGGCCACGGGGACCCCACTGAAACCTGCAAAGCACCTGTTCGAATGTGGCGAGTGTACAATGGTCTTGTGCTACTTGGATTCTTTGAGCCTAGCGGTGATAGATAAAGCACGGCTATTTAGGCAATTTCAAGTCATTAGCGCCCCTCAAGACGTAGAGAACGAAGTCGCTTATTGAGAAACGCAATTGCTGCAATATTTTGAGACCGAATCGATAAATCAGCAAAGAGGCGGCACGCCTTTCTGATGAAACTATTTATATGTTGGTTTTTACACCGATCTATCTCTCAGGGTGTGCCCATCCTAGGCTGATGCTTTTGCGGATCGGGCCGACCGATTGCGTTCCGCAAAGCTCCTGATAATTTATATGTTACTAGCTAAGTGTCAGTAACACATCTGTTTTATGTTTTCAGTATATTGGCACATCCTCAGAGATAGATAGGTGTACAAACCAATACTATAAACTCCCAATCGACAACCGGCAAGACATCGAACTCAATGGCTCAATGGTTAGGACGTATGTTTTTGACCGGCGAGGCGTGCGTTCGAAACTCGGGTGTGGCGGCAATTTCAGCGACTACACTAAAGTTGGCTGCACGTAGCTGACGAGGGCCAACAGCCGGAAATAGCTATACTACGTTGCCATTGTCTATGCCGGTATACTGAAACTATTTGTCTTCAACCGCATTTACTAAAGTGTTATTTCAGACGAAAACTCAAAAAACGGGAGGGTAGACAGCAAAAATGGACTAAAATGTACCTGTCAGATGCCAACAAGTGGTTGGCAATGCAAGGAACTACATGTATGTCCTGAGAAAGTGCACAGTCGTGCAACAGAGCTAGTAAACAGTTTAAAATACCGTTCCTATCTAGGACTGGAATGCCTCAATCCACTCCCTCTGTGTTGCAGGCAGCAAACAGGTGATCTTATCTTAGTTTACAAGATAATGCATGGCTTTGAGTAGAAACAGGGTTTGTGGACAGGTTTCAGTGGAACCCCTCGCCTCATCTTTGTGGACACCCAAAGAAGTTACATTCTGAAATGTCCAGACTGAACTTCGCTCTGAGCTCTTTACGCAATGTATGGTACAGGAAGGGAATGATAACCCTCGATGGAAATAACGTCTGTACAGCTCTCCCTGAAGCGCTTGTGTGATTATCTGCTTTTTGTTTTCCAGCGAAACTGAACCTGAACTAAATACCACGTGAACTCCAGACTGGACTTTAAATAACGGTGCTGCTTAAATTTTGCGAATACTATTTTACTGACGACAAATTCTAAGAAAGCGTGTACTTAACGCACCGACGTGTAAATGATAAGGTTTCCCTAGGCATTACAGTAGTCGCCGGTTATTAAGCCCACGGTTAATAGGCTCAGCCGCTTATTAAGCCCAAATCACCTTGGGACGGAATTTTACATAGCAAAATCCGCGGGCTTATAAGCCCAGTCGCCGGCTACAAAGCCCAGTTTGCCAACAGGATAGAATGAAATTCTCATCTCTATACTCTGCAACGCGGTCTACAGGCATCAGATTTCACAAAATTCGACGATTTCTGGCGCCTGGAGAAGGACATCGAAGAGCACTTGAGTGAATTTATTGCGTAAAATACAGACAAACAGCATTCTTTTCTTGTACATGACCAAGTTCTACACAGAATACAGTACGTATGTAATGTATAGTGCCTATCCTGCGTTTGCTAATCAAGAACTAGGACTCTCCGGTTAGTGCGCCCGCCGCTTATTAAGCCCAATTTGGTCTGCGCCCGAGGTGGGCTTAATAACCGCCGACTACTGTACCTATTATGTTGAATAAACGAGCTGAAAACTGGAATATGGCCATTTAAGTGACTTCTTTTGAATAAGAGCACCAGCCAATAGTTTGCTCGACTTTTGCGGACGAGCCAGGACAATAGGTCATGGCTAAATGGCATAGCTTTTGAATTATTAAAGCTCAAGGACCAAATAACCCGGTTTACAATCTCAGGTCATACGACTTTTGGTTGGCTAATGAAGGTTAATAAGCCCGAAATGGTCATCTGAGTTCCTTAAGTCTTTGTCTGAACTTCCTCGTGCATACCAACCCGTCGTTGTGTGGGGACTCCACATTGAGGCCAAAGGCACAACGCAACGACAAAGTGCTTCGGATTTTACGGAACCCGCTTAATGAAGCTCCGCGGCTATCAGACAGTCGAATGTGCAACTGAAATCGACTATCGAACTAATCGGAGGCAGCCAACTTTCATTCAAAATCATCAAACCCTCTGAGAACGAAGTGAGATTTATCGGTCGACACAACATGAGAGCAGACCCGGAGGCAAGGTTGGTGCAGTAACAAGTTAGCGACTACCTCCCACACCTGGGTACTGGTTTTAAACTATTTCTGTCAATAGTAAAGCCCTCATGGTATGTTATTCTGAAATGCAGAAAAAACAAGACGGGGAAGCGAGGCGGGAGAAGATGACTCACGAGGAACAGTATTTTGTGACCACTTGACGGCGTAGCTGGTGTCCACCGGGCGAGATGCAGCGTTGGGTCTGTGCCTCAGTCGCACCTGCACCCGCGGCCATCGCCTGCTGCAGGCCTCGAGTATCCGCGGTGCCGTAGCAGCCACTCTGGCTGGGATCCAAATCACCGACCATCACTACGCTGTCCTCGGCGGCGGCGGCGGCGCCGCCGCCGGCGCTACCGCCGCACGAACAGCCTCCGTCGCAGTCTCCTCCCTCGTGGGGGGCGGCGGCGGTGGCGGCATGTGGCGACGGCGAGTCAGCGGTTGTCGTGTGCGGCGCGGGTGAGGGCGTCCCACTGCTGCTCTCCAGCTGGCCGCCACGTGCCACTTCAGCCAACAGAATCATGGCGATTCGGTGGTATTCCAGCGCCAGCGGCACTAGATCGCTCTCCTCGTAGCCGGTGACGTGTTCCAGAATGGGCGGCCAAAAGGGGCGTCGCTGGTCGTCGATGGAGCGCATTTGGCGCAGTTTGGCGAGCAGCTGCATGTCGGGACTTGACTCAACCACCAGCTTCACGGTGGCCGGCGACCGCGGCGGCACAGACTTATTTTGGGATTGCTCAGCGAGAGTTCTGCGTAAAACCGGGGGAGCGCTGCAGCAGAGTAATATAGAGCAAAGCTTTCGTGAGCCAGTTTGCTTAGATGTACCAGACAATTTAACTGAGATGGGACTACTAGCAAAAACAAAATGCAGTCAGTAAACGGCCGGTATCAGGACAAGATGTCAGCTTTCGAATGCACGGCTTTTTGGCCGCTTGTAAAATCCACATTCTATAAAGCATCAGTACTTAAGTAGTGTTTTTTTAGTTACGATTTTCTTATAAGTTCAGGTATATTTTACTGAAACAGGCACAAAAATATTCTTTTTTTTCTATTAATTTGATAGAAATGCAGGTCTCCCCTAAATTTTATACTATGATTAGAGAGTATATTTCGGTCTCAAAAAGTTTTCTAATTCTCGAATAACTTTGAGCCTGATCTGTTGTTGCATTTATGTTGAGGGTTTTCAGTCTACAGTCTACTTTTCGTGTAGAGATATAAGAGAGCATTAAGAAACGAAAAGATACGATTCGATTTGAATGGAAATAGTGCAATCTTTAAAGAATTACCATGATTGGAAGATTTTTAAACCGGAATGCAGCCTTTATTCGAGTGTAAATTTTGAAGGAAATTTGATTCGTTATCCATGTAGTACCAAAAGATAGAATATGTTTGTGCTTATGTTTTCTATAAAATATACATCTTAATTTACCAGGCATCAATAGAAAAATGCAAACTACTTAAGTAATTCCCTTTTATCGAGTGCACCGGTTGAAGGTGACCGAAAAGAAATGCATTTGAATGCCGACATTACGACTTACCTGACAATGCCGCACGCCGAGGAATGTTACAATCCCAATTACGTAATATTTCCTAATCGAAACTCATTCCACATAAGTTTCGTTAGCATTTCGCCGGCATGGGAGGGGAATAGGCTCAAATTCTTATCTACAAATAATTTAACGCATTGACAAAAAGTAGATGTGATCGCTGGGATAAGAACTTTATTCGCTTGACGTTTCGGATTCCATCGCAGATACATCATCAGAGACAAAAGTAGTAACGGGTAATTCATACAGTGGGATTGCAGGATCTATATAATAAAGTCACTATGCTACCGCGTACCTGTGACAATTACGGGATCCCCCCCTACCTAGGATAGTTGCCCGCTTATGCGCTAATTGCTTGATGGCCGGCGTGCGGGTCACAACCCGGCCACACATTCAATTTTGATGAGGCCGGAATTCTCACGAGAGGTGTGAGGCGCGAGTTGCTTGAGCCCGCAGCCTATTAACAAGTGCAATGACTTGCTCAACTCATATTCAGTGTTGAAGGTCAGTTTGGCCAAAGCAATTAGTTATATGGGGAGTGCACAGACGAACGCGCCTTCCAACGTCAGCACCTGATGACAGAGCAATCTTCGCGCCCCAAGTTCATCAGGTCACGACCCGCACGCCGATTAGCACACAAGCGGGCAATTATCCTAGATAGGGGGACCCGTTAATTGTCACAGGTATGCGGTAGCAAAGTAGCTTTGTCCTATAGATCAGAAGTCGGGGACCTTTCTGACTCGGAGAATCAAGGGATCAAGTATTTGGAAACATATTTCAGTGAGAGCCATATAATATATTTTAGGACTGAATTCAAATAAATGGGAGTATAATTAGCCTCATGGGGGAAACAAAATCACAAAATCTGAAGTTTCTAACTCCAATTTTATCTCAGAGAGCCAGATGCAATCATCAAAAGAGCCACACCTACCTCGCGAGCCATACGTTCTCAACCCCTGCAATGGATACTGCAAGTCCCTGTGTATGAATTGCCCATCTCTGCTATTGTCTCTGATATCGGATCCGCGACGGAATACGAAACGCTAGGCGAATAAAGTTCTTGTCCCGCATCCACCTTCTCTCAAGGGAACCACAGCAGACGCGTCTTCGTCGCTTTCCCACCTGCCCTCACGGCGGCCAAGGTCTACCACACCAACATCCCTAAAGTGGATATATCTCCTCTCCTCTCCATCTGTGTTTTTGATGACGGAGCAGCCCCTCCTGACCATGCTGTTCCGACTCCTCCTCCTCCTCTTTGCCGGGATTGAGGCCAACCCGGGCGGGGCTCCTGATCCAACAAGGGCTACTGACCAGCCAACCTCCGCTCAACTACGTCCTGGAAACCGCATTTTCGCTTGCATTGGCAACCTAACGCGCAGTTAAATTATCACGTAGCACTAAACGTAGTCGCATAGGAGGTTGGCATTGGGCACATTAACTCATGACTGAGGTGCAGTCTGGAGTGGCTTCTTATCAATGTAGAATTTGTGGTACTGTCTCATAAGTTAGTCCCAAGACACCCTTGTCCAACACAGATTCGTAAGGAGTTAGGACGGGCCATCATAGTCCTTATCTTTGCCGCTAATACTAACTGCTTAGACTGCTAGCCGCTACGCCTACTGTCAGAGCCAGAGAAATGAAACCCAAAGGTAACGAATGCGTTCCGTTAGCGGTCAGTGACCGGTCGTCAACGAGTGCCAATATCTCCTGGCCTAAACCGGCAAGACAACGAGCTCGTGACTCAATGGTTAGAAGGTTATACTACTGAGCAAAAAGGTCGCGGGTTCATGCCTCGGTGGTGCACCAATTGGGTGTGGGTATGACTGGCTGACAACGGCTAATAATTAGAAGCCTCTTTTCTCAGCTGCAAATTGGAAGATTGCATATACAGCAGAATTTAATGGAACCATGAATTTCTCGAGCGCTCATCAGTTGCGTTCTCTCGCTGCATAAAGTGAGTAACGAATGACAGAATACAACAATTGAATTCATACAGAAGGGGTCATAGAAACAGGTCAGAGCTAATTAGTCTAACTAGAAACGTAAATGAAACATTGTGGACAGTGAGATAGGGGGGAAAACGTTAAAGCAAAAATGTGGGCAGGGTGAGGTGTGGATCAGGGAGCCGGATGTTACCAGGGCAAAGCAAGGCTCATAATATGCTCCAAGTGTTTACATAAGTCGGGTTTTGACAGTCGTATAGAGGTTGCCTCCAGGTAGCGCAATTTACGAGTTGTTCATGCTCGAACAAGTACTCGGAAGGATATCTTGGGGTCTACAGAATGGCCCGTATTCAATAGATGTTCAGTGATGGAAGAACGGGGGGATCCTATTCTCCTGTTTTAATAGCCAACTAGGCAAGTGCTCTTTAGCTCTGGATGCCAATTGCCGTTGTGTTCGCCCTATGTACCTGCATCCGCAAGAGCATGTAAATTCGAAAACAACATTAGAAGTGGCGTACAACGGCAAGGCATCCTTCGTAGCTGCAATCG
>JAYGXS010000001.1:86186847-86221421 GCA_036362985.1 Ligula intestinalis | reverse complement strand
TTGACGAAGACCCTTTCGATTGCAGCTACGAAGGATGCCTTGCCGTTGTACGCCACTTCTAATGTTGTTTTCGAATTTACATGCTCTTGCGGATGCAGGTACATAGGGCGAACACAACGGCAATTGGCATCCAGAGCTAAAGAGCACTTGCCTAGTTGGCTATTAAAACAGGAGAATAGGATCCCCCCCGTTCTTCCATCACTGAACATCTATTGAATACGGGCCATTCTGTAGACCCCAAGATATCCTTCCGAGTACTTGTTCGAGCATGAACAACTCGTACATTGCGCTACCTGGAAGCAGCCTCTATACGACTGTCAAAACCCGACTTATGTAAACACTTGGAGCATATTATGAGCCTTGCTTTGCCCTGGTAACATCCGGCTCCCTGATCCACACCTCGCCCTGCCCACATTTTTGCTTTAACGTTTTCCCCCCTATCTCACTGTCCACAATGTTTCACTTACGTTTCTAGTTAGACTAATTAGCTCTGACCTGTTTCTATGACCCCTTCTGTATGAATTCAATTGTTGTATTCTGTCATTCGTTACTCACTTTATGCAGCGAGAGAACGCAACTGATGAGCGCTCGAGAAATTCATGATTCCATTAAATTCTGCTGTATATGCAATCTTCCGACGGCTAATAAGCCAGGAATGGTCATTCCAGGCTCTCTCGTCTTTGGCGACAATTCAATCTGCCTGAGCACTTCTGTGTTACGCGAGAATGTGGCTTAGGTCACGTCAGCAACTAAAACCGATGTTAGAATATGGTGCGTGATGTAAGATAGGTAGCTCTGACGAAATTCTGCTTCACTAGGTAAAAAAGCATGCACGAGCTCGCTACTGGCTGCAAGCACGTCCATGGGTGACAGTTTAACGGTCCTCAATGAGCGATAATCGATGAATAAGTTTATACTCATGGCTGACAAAAAGCGCAGTCGTAGAACAGTGCTCCTAGATAACAGAGATTACTTTATAAAAAAACGCTAAACTCAGTGACGGCACAACGACAGGGTAATTATAAACAGTCAGTCAATTAGTTCCTTCGCCACCGCGGAGTCAAAACGTAAGGGGAGACCATCTCGAACAAATAATCCAGACTGTTTTTCGGCGCCCTCATGTATCAAGCATCTGCACAACATGCCATCAGATAAATGCCCAAATAATATTACGATCGGTGCAATGGCGCTCGCGAGAAACAGGTGAAATAGCACTAGTGGAGTGATGCGAGGAGACAGTAGGCAGGCTAGAATGCTCAACCGGACACTGTTCTCCTAGTCTGGACGCTGGTAATTGTGAATGCAGCTCGACCCAGATACTTAGGCTGACAGTAGGCAGGTCTCATCAATACTATTCGGATACCTGCCGACTGTTAGATTTCTGAATCTGCCACTTGGGTTCCAGGAGGACGAATTCCCGGCCCTCTCTCGCTCTGTCAGAGAGGATTCAGCGACTTATATGTTAGACATGGTGAGCCAATTGCCCTCTCCTGCCAGACAAACCAATCAATGCTACGCGGGAGCCAATCAACGACTGACTGACTGGAATTGTACGTTGTTAGCATTTTGACTACATAACTACCGACTAGCGGTAAGAAATACATTCCACTGGCAGCTGCAACAACTGGTTGAAAAAATCTTCTGCCGTGACTTGACACGTGTTAGCACTGAATGCAGTGGCCAGAAAGGACGGCGCAACTCTCTCAATGTTGTTCTTGATGCGACCATCTTTAAAGATAGCTGAATTTCCCAGACTAGAACTAACTGCTTATGGTCAAGTGCCTGTTTCGAGAATCTGCTGACCAGCTTTTCCCAAGGTGGTCGCGCAACCTGTCAGGTGAGCTACATTACACTCAGTATCAGTTCTCCCAAGTCAATGATAACAGATCGATGCAGTGTACCAAAACTAACAAAGTAGGCTTACAGTATTCGGCTTGAAGGTCCATTCTTCCTTAGACCAAAATGCACAACGTCAGGCACCTAGATGTCGCGAAATCTCAGTAGTAAAAAACCGTGCTTGACTAGGATAACATTATCAAAACGTATATATTTGTGTGATACTTTAATTTGTACTCGGTACACTTGCGAATATGCCTGATCTAACCGATATCGATAATTTCGTGAATCATGACGATCTACGGCAGCGGATTTTTAGAATTCGATTCATTCACTCCTTCAGCGACGGAGACTGGATACAGGAGGTCAACGAACCACGTCTAGCTCTGAGTGAATAGTGTCGAGTTAGATTTCCTGTTGACCCCCCCCCCGATGTTAGGAGCAATTAGCTTATGAGACCAAAGACGAATAACGAGCTGAAAACATCACAGTCGTCTTCCCTAGACGATTTAAGATATTTGCACGGCATTCTTGCAGAAATTACGGACTGTCTACTCGAGACAGTTAGCGTATTTCATAGTTCAGTTCTCATGTGTTCTATTATCTGCACTATCATGTATGTTTTCTAAAAAGCACACGACATAGTCTTCATCTACAGAAGTACATTAGGACCACGAGGGGGCTACTCTATAGGCATATAAAGGGGTATCTGACAAAAAATACTCTTCAGTAATTAGCAAGTAACGGGAGGATACTGGCTACTGAATGCATTGTTTGGTCGCCTGCAAAAGCCCACTAGATTAAAAAAAGTATTATTTGGGTTGTGAGCATTTTCTCTATTCATTTTCAGTGCTCTAAGAAATGTAAACATACTTTATGGAAAATATGACCCAAAGCATCCTTCCCTATATTCATTTTATGCCAACAGTAGTTTAAGAAACCCGGCATTTTGTCCTACGGAAACGCTGGTCATAGGAGTTTTGTGGGTGATGAATTAGGATAAGTAGTGGAATATACTTCAATACACTTTAATAACTGCTATATGCATTTTTATTTTACTGTGTTTAGAAATGTTGTTGATTTATATCTGTACATTTTCCTACTCTGTATTATCCCTTAACGTATTGCGGAAAATCCCGATTATTCAAATGTAGGTTTCCTAAAATTCCTGATGAAAAATAGAAATGGTGGTTAGGAGGTCGTCTACTCCAACTTAACCGTCTGGAGTTAGAGTAGTATAGGCCGCGGCGCCAAGCGCCGCGTACACTTTCAGTTTCTATGCGGAACAACCTGCTCCCAGCGGCCGCGGGAAACGAATTTAACTATATTTTTCCACTTTAGACTTACTCTTACAAATTTTCTTCACTGCCTATCCTATTTCCCCACTCCCAAACCCCTATAATCACCGTTTCCATAGGACAAAATGCTGGGATTAGGGAATATATGAGTGCACTAGTTAAACTACCTTTGCCCATTTCATAGCCAGTAATTTTTTCTTCAAATTGTACACTCAAAGAAAAGGTTATTTAGGTTTTGAAAAATTTTCCAAACTTTTATTATGATCTGCCGTTGTATTTACATTTAGAGTTTTCAGCCTACAAGCTGCATAGTTTGTGTGATAGGAAAATCATACATTTCTCGATATTATATAATGCTCAAAAACTTTTCTCATGGATGTTGACTATACTTCATCGAGGGCATTAATAAAGAGACAAAAGGGATACTTTTCGAAAGGACAGTGTACAGTTTTAAAATCGCTTAACTATAACCTGTTTTTAAAAAGATCTCTTTACTATGAGCATAAATTTTAAGGTGTGATTGGCTATCGAATGAACTTATGAGAATGTATTTTTGAACGTGGTTCCTACGCAGTATATGTGAGGGTATAAGATCGACGAAACTAGAAAAAAGTTATAATAAATGAGTTTTCATTTTTTCGAGTTTTTTTTTACGGGCGGCTGAAAAGGAATACATTCAAGGGTCGGCCTCGTGAAGTGACAGCAATGTCGTGAGACTTAAAGTTATTCTGTCTTATCGAAAAACGCATTTAAAAAGGTTTGTAAACAGCCGTTAGTGACTGTATATGGGCACCTAAAATGAATGGAAAAAAGGACACCGTATGGATAGCTATTTATATAACTAACTGTGACAGCTCTAAACAGGGAGAGGGGCAGAGAAGGACTTCAATACAAGACCGAGCACGTAATCAGACCGTAAACGGCATAATTCAACTTATGAGAAGGTCATGCCCATCGAGACGCTTACGTTCCGTGGGTATTCACAATTCACACCGCGGTCATAAAAATAGTTGACTGTGGTCAACCGGCAGTATCTACGCATGAACGCGTGGCCATTCATTCCCTCCAGCGGATAGGCAGGAATCAGATAGCTTCTAGCTTCAAACCAAGAGTAGTTTAGACAATAGGAAGGTTGGATGCCGTTAAAGCAATAAAAAGTGCAAGAACGGGAAACCAAGCGTCAGTAGGGCTCGAAACAACAGCTTTTGATGCACTCACCCACGACGTTTGGCACCTGGTTCTACGTTTTCGCCATCAGCGGAAGCCAGACTGACAGCGCTCGACGGAGGAGGGTTGTGCCCGCCGACAGCCATGTTCGAGGACAACGTGGCTCCGTCCGACCGAGATCGAACGAGCGCAGGACGCTTATTGCTGCTCTGAGACACCGAGGCAGCCCAGAGTTCGGCCATGCCAACGATTGAGGCCTTCCGGCCCTTGTCAGTGGCACAGCTATGATAAAAGGCCTGCAGACGGGGGTCGGCCTTGAGCAGGCGATGGAGGTAACATATCTCAGGTCTCCGTAACCAATCTGTGTAGGTGGGGTTGCGAAGCACGCGTCGAGCCAGCCAGAGGACGGCAGCCGCTTTTCTGGATTCTCGGCAGAGGCTGATGCTGTGACTGTGCATTCCAGCCTCCAGGAGGAACCGTGACATGAACTGTATCATGCTGTTGTGTGCGTCCAGCACCTGTGCGCACAAAGGGTTAAAGTGAGGAATATCTGAGGTTGGAAAGAAAAAACATAGTGGACATCGGCATAAAAGGGAAGTCAAGTCAGGCAGAGAGTAGTGCCGGCAAAGACAAGGGAGGCTAGAATGGCCATTTCTGGTTCATTAGCCATCATCAGCCAGTCATACCCAGCTCCACCCGAGGCTCGAACCCACGACCTCTTGATCAAAAGTCTAACGCTCTGCTCCTTACTTGGATTAGCACCCGCTGTTTGGCTGTTGGCGGAGCTCAAGAATGAGCCCCAAGGCAGAGTGGGACGAGTGAGTTCCGTTAGCAATCGGTGAACGTTAATCGACGGAGTCAAGTCACTCAGCGACAGAATCTTTGCACGCAATGAAAGCAATGGGTAGTACTAGACGGAGGAGACAATTTTACTATTTTGTCTAGCTACTACCTACCCGGTGAGTTTATGGGATGAGGGACAGTGGAACGGCCTTCAGTGAAGGTTGGATGAGAATTACGTTGGTTCTTGGATCTGACGAATAAACGGTCGCAGAACAGAAGCGATGGTGCTACCAGGAGGTGAAGCATTGGGTCTTCGGTTGCCCCTAATCAGATACTACAAATCTGTCTTGCAGTTAGGTTCTTGAGCCGAAGCGCTAGAGGTGATGACGTCAAACAAACCGATTGGCCGTTGCGAACTAGTCAGTACAGCAATTTTTGAAGAAACCCCATAGCAAAGTGCTCAACCAAATGTTGAGGCCAGCTATCTCAGACACGCTTTGCTAGCGTTCACTGTTGGTGGTGGTGGTTTTAGTAGTAGAAGCAGCAGCAGCAGCAATTGGGGCACCGAATGTCGACGCGCACTGAAAAGGGAAATTACGGCCGAAGTCGGGTTTGTATGACGTAGAGTGTGACAGCTGAACGACGGATAAAAAGGTAGGAGTAGCTGCCTTAGTCTATCCGTTAGTACAAATGATTAGCCATTGTACTGGTGCTATGTAACATAAATCGCCAGTTTTACAATGACGGGGAGCGAGATAAAACAAAATCAGTTATTTCAACACCTACCCGGGCATACCGCCGTAGAAAGACGTAGGGGTTCGGCCGATGGACGTTGAAATCAATGGACACTAGGAGACGCTGCTCCGCCTCGATAAATTCTTCCTTGGTGTAGGCGTTGTCAGTTATGTAGAGGAAATCACTCATTTTAGGCATTTGTCGTTCTTCGTGCTTGCAGGCCACCATGATAGCCGCACAGGCCATCAGCTGGATTTCTCGTCTACGATGGAAGCAAGTTGGAGGGAAAGGATGATACAGTTTGGTAACTGATGGAGTCTGGTCTTGCCAACAACTGCTCTATATAGAGTACATGTGCTGTCCAACGAAAACCTGAAACGTAGCTTCAATTCAACTAAATACCGTGTAGCATGCAAGATAGTTCAGTTACGAGATTATAACGGTCTCTGAACAGGTTGTTTTGCAACCGCCTGCCAAAACAGCATGCTCTAATTTGCGAAAGTGAGACTTGCGGGATAGGAATTAGAAGCGATAACGCTCACCGGAACGGATGATGCAAAGGCTGAAAACCCGTTTCAGTGAGCATTATTCTGTTCTTAGGTATTGTCTAAAAAGTAACCACTCAAGCAATACGAAGCGAACCGAAATCCGACCCTCGGCCTCCTCGTGATGGTTCCCGGGCAGCGTGGGTATTCTCACAGCTAACAGAGGGTAATGGCAGGTAACACCGGGTACGTCATCTGTAACAAAATTCCCAAGAAACTTCATGGACAATATGAATATCACGGCGTCCCTGGGAAGTGACGCGCTCGGTGGTCGTCGGGTGTCCGGAGTGCCAAATATGCAAGCCAGTGCTAGAGTACAACTTAATGCTATGGTATCCCCGGGAAGCGACGCACTCCGTGGTCGTCTGGTGCCCGGAATGTTAAATATGCGAGCCAGTAACCTACAGCGCTTATAATGTGAGATTTATCGTATAGAACGTATGTACAAATATTATTTCTTGCATTCATTTTGCAGCAAATTGCGTCTTTTTTAGATTGCATACTTCAATAATATATTCCGGTTATCATTTTTTCCTCAATTCCCGAGTAATTTCGAAACTGAACAGTCGTTAGACTCGTTTCCAGAATACATACTTCATGCATTTTGTTTCCAGAAGATCACCGCTATTGTGAAAAATTCGTTGTTTTCATAAAATTTGGCAATGGACGTGGGCCATGGTTTATACTTTATAAGAAGCATTGATAAATAGATGGATGTGAACGGACATTTAACGGTCTCACAACGTTTCTAAGCCAAAAGATATGCTTTTTAATAGTATAAATTCGAAGAAGACGACATTTGCTAAGCACGAGGAGGCATATTTTTACGCATTTCTTCTATAAAAAATATAATTTAATTTATCGGGGTATCAAAAACCACTGGCAAAATGCACATTAGGTAAGTAGCCCCTATTGCCATGCATTTTATGCAACGAACGGCTCGCTCCGTCGTGTGAACACAGGTGGGAGGCGGTGGGCCATCGATATCGGCATCGCATTCGGTCGTGAACGCTGCCCAATTGGCTCTCTTGAAGTTAATGAAGTGCCGGTTGGGGGCCGTGATACGCTCGGCGGCAGCACCAAGCAAGGGTAGCTGGTGATGGGCAATGGATTCATCCACCAGAAAGGCCAAACCTCCGCCTTTGTTGCGGCCGCGGTCGCGACGGACAATCGTGTAATCGGCACAGGAAGGGACCTTAGTGGAGTTAGACCACTTTGTCTCTTGGATAGCATTCACAGCTATGCTGTGCGAGCGCATTAAGGCCAGGAGCTGGTCAAGCTTCCCAAGGAGGCCGTTGTCGTTGAATTGTAAGATCTTAAGACCAGGCGGTGAGGCAAGGTCGGAGACCAGAGGATTTGGGTTCAGGACAGGACGGGCTGGAGGCATGGAGATCGGTGGGGGCACGGGACAGCTGGGACACGCGAAGGCGGGCGACCAATCGGCAGCCGTGGCGAGGCCACTGCAGCGTAGATGGCACTAACCATTGTAGGAGCCGCAACGTACAGACCAGTCGCGGCGGCCCAGGCGGACTCAGCAAAACGAGCAGTACCAGAGAGGTCCAGGGTTGGCATCAAATTCCGGCGGCGAGGAGGAGTCGGGGCAGCGTGGCCGGGAGGGGCTATTCCGTCATCAAAAACACGGATCGGGCGGAGGGGAGAGTTGATCCAACGTAGGGAGATGGGTGTAGCAGACCTTGGCCACCGGGAGGGCGGGTGGGAACGCGGTTCGTAGACACGTCTGCTGTGGTTCCCATGCCGAGCGGTAACACAGGTGGGCGTGGGCACAACCGCAACCGGAGGGGATACCGAGGCCAGGCCTTTGGTCGGGCTTGAACGCATTTAACGCATGAACACCGATAACGGGGATCGCCAGCCCGAGGTGAACGGGGCCGTCAATGCTAGCTCAGCGACCACAGACGACACGTGTGCGGACACACGCAGAGGAGAGAAATGACTGCTATCATCCGAACACCGCCCTGCCAACGCCCACATCTCCCCCGCCCCGACGAGAGGTGGGGAATACTTGCCAGCATGACAACAATCGCCTCTGTCTCGTAGTGCAGTTCGCACACAGCCTAGGAGATAGCTGCATGCGAGCGTGAACGACACCCTTTCAATGCTGTGAGGCGCCATATTAAACCTGCCTTCGACGATGGAAGCTCGTTGCTTTTACAACGCTAGGCTTTCAATTCGTGGTTGCTAAGCTCGTCTTTTCTCCTAATGGGGCCCGGATACACAAAACTACCGCCAAATATGATTGCCAAACAATTAACCGCATGAGAAGCGTTGGGTAGATAGACATGGGGCAATGACCAAGAAAAGGCCCATAGACTGGGTTATCATGGAAACGAAATAACGCGTCTTGCCCTCCCTGCGCAGGCGACTTTACAGCAAAGAGCCCTTACAAGCATCAAAATTAATCAGAAAAAAGAGGAAAGTAGAGAATTTGGGTGGGATAAAGTACACTAGGTTAATACTTTGCACTATGTCCTTTTCCCAAGCACAATATGTGTGTTACTTAATGCTAAGACGATTTGCTATGGTAGATATCAATATTTACATAACCACGTTCCTTTTAAGGTGTTTGCGCTTTCTGCTTTAAAATCTGTAAACTAAGATCGACAGATAAAAATGCTTGACCATAACGATATGTGACAGCCATAAACTGATGTGTAACTTGAAAACGGAAAATATGCCGTACGAATTGATTGATATGATTTTTATATTTATAGGAACATTCGGAAACGCAACCAAATACAATAGAATAGACCCTAAACTTAATAGAATAAAGGCAATACTTATACTGATAAAAAAATTCAGAAAACTCGTTAAATAAATTTTTCTTTAAAGAAAAGCATGGGTCGCAGTCCTTCGTCTTGGTAGGTCATTTGCATAGACAACTGGGTTTTGCTTTTAAGTCCGTTTAAAAATATTTCGCCAGTCAAAAAGAAGCAACAAGTTCCGAGAGCGATGTACGTAGGGAAAGTAGGAAATGCATTATTTTAGTATCTTTGCCAACCACTAAAAACAAGAACTGTTTTCTCTAATGATCGACTATGGGCGGCGAAGTAACTAAGATTGATTTGCTACTTTACGCCTTTCGTGTCTGCTCGCACACTTTTAAGACTAAAAAAGGACGAAGACTGGTCAACGAGTCTTCCGTCAGCTAGTCTTTGTGAAATTGGCCGGTTACATTGGGTATGCAGGGGAAGAGCTGATTAAAAAAAGGCATGAACAAGCCCGATATGGCTTTTCTCACAAGTTCATCCGTTGGCGTTTGTGCACTTATTCCAGAATGAGTTGGAGTTTCCATCGCTCTTTTCTGTGATAGCTTCTGCTTCTAAACAATTCAACCTACACAAGGGATTTGGACAGTGAACAAGTAAATTTGGTTAAAACGACAAATGCGGGCAACAATAGCAATAACAACAGTTTTGTCGCCACCAATTAATATTTCCCCTCCCATATAAATCGCACGTTAGGGAGGTTTAAAAAGGCATTTGCGGTTAAATGTCGTGGATCACTTGAGTAGTTTGCCTTGAGCGATTAATGGAGCAGGACAGTTAACAAACTACTGAGCTATAACCTACCTGGCGACAGGTGGACAATGACTCAGACAGGAGTATAAGAGACCCCAGGCGAGATGGATGGTCTCGTGGTTGAATGCAAAGTTCTCCTGCACTTCAACCATCCAATCAGCAAGGGTGGTTATCATGTCTGGGACGATGGAGGGCTGTCGGCCAGAGGAGATGAAGTCATCCAGCTGGAAGCAGGGCTAAAAAAAGGAAAAGGGTTTCTACAATAAACGGCTTTGAAGCTTAAAATGCCATCATACAGGATCCTGGGTGAAACTGTGTGAGTCAGAATACTTTTACCTGGTATGGCTACGACTATGCCTGATCTAGCCGACCTCGGTGATGTCACGGATTACAACTTTCCAAGCATGAGGATCCGCGCAGCAGACCTGGAAAGTTCAACTTATTCTTTTAACCAACGATGGAGGCCGAATACCGAAGATCCAAAAACCATTTCCATGTCCTGACAAACCGCGGCGACCCAGGTGTTAACCTGACCCTCTCTTCGGCGCCTCCGATTTGGTAACAGTGTCGGATTGAGGGCAACAACACTGAGATCGCGAAACGGACGACGAAGAACGTACCTAAATCACCTTGGTCGATTTTCTTGGATGGCCTGGGATATCCTGACGATGTTGTCACAGCGAGTGCGGACTGTCTCATTTGTGACTAAGTAAAATACTGCTACTGCAAAGAGAAGGGGCTGTGAGTACAGTAGCTGACTAATCTCGTGAAATGTTAACGAAAATTCTAAAACCGGTAGGCGGAGTTCTAATAGTAATTGTCGTGCAGCTTAATGCTTAGGTAGTTCGGACACGCCAGGATGCTGGCTTTTGAATGCACGTCATTTAGGTTTCCAGGGAAAACCACGTGCGGTACAAAGTTGCTACTTAAGTAGTACACCTCTTTTTCCTATTGAGTTTCGATGTTCTTATATATTTTAATATATTTTGCAGAAAACGTCGGCGAAAATATTTTTGCTTGCATTCAATCTGTGGCAAATTGCCTCTTCTTCCAAATTTGAACTCTAAGAAAGGGTAGTTTGGGGCTCTATGAAGTTCTCCGATTCACTAGTATTTTGAGCACGCTCTGCCGTTGCATCTGAGTTTAAGATTTTCAGTCTACGAATCGTATGCTCTTTTTGTATGCTATTAAGAAGATACAGTTATCATAAAAATCAGCAATTAATGTGGACTATGTTATATACTCCATGAGGATCACCCTTGTGGTTGGAGGTCGAGCCGGATAGTCAGGCAGACCATTTTTCTCTAGACGGCAATCTACATAACCAGGGCAAAAACTGTGTCACGGTATAGATCGGCTGCGATAACATGACGCGAGCCATCCGTGTGCGTTTGGCTTACTAAAACCAGTTCCATAAGAGGGAGGATTTAGCTTGACAGCATTGTTATCAACTCTGTTACAGTCTAAAAATAGCGAAGAACACCAACTTCAACCGAAAATCACCCTTGTAGGATCACATACCACTTCGAAAAGGGCCATTTTGCTTAATTTATTCCGTTCTTAGTGCTGGCTTTACGCTGACACAACCATGTGAGGTCAGTGCCCAGCCCCCCCCCCTCTCCCCGTAAAGACGGACAGCTACGCAGGTGGTAACGATTACCGCCACCTGGCGATGAGACGGCGACCACAGCTGACACGTGAGCGGTGTTAAACCGACCACGCGCACGTAACAGCCTACTTTCATATGATACTGAGAGAAACTGCCGTGGGAGTAGGGACTTAAAGACTAGCCTTTTCAGGTTAGACCGTCCATGTCAATAGGAATGAGCCTAACCGTGTAAGACTTGGCGGAATAACCACGTGACCGCGCACCTAGCACTTGCATAATTCGACCATATTCCAGGACACAGGTGTTAGTTAAAAGTCCAAACACACGGGTCGACTGCTCTCTGCTCCACTGTGATGAGTAAATACTACAAGCCATGTCGGGGAGCCAGGGCAGGCCCAATGGTGAACAGGACCCCTCGCATTCGCGTCATACAACAGCAGCACCAGCACCAGCTAACACTTGCGTTTAAATTACGATCAAACCATTGACTGAATGCCAAACACTGGGTTTGTAGGTAGATCCGAGCCGGTGTGCTTTCTAAGTTGGTTAGGAACTTCTAACAGTTTCGAAATTTTCTTCAACCGGTGTCCGAAATATTTAAATAAAGGCTGAGGCTTCTACCGGTGCCTCGATTACCACTTGATTTGTAGTAAATCAGAGCCTTCTGAAGTTGTTGCCTTGCAATGGCATCCGTTAAAAAAGTGTATTTAACGTATCGACTCCATGGGGGATGTCTTGGGATAAAGATGCAATATTGGCTGCGGCGTGGGAGACGGCAGACTACAGAACACAACAATCTGCAAGAATTTGGGCTCAAGAGTTGATCTTGGATAGCCCATAACCCCTTCCACCGGCGACGCTGACAAGGGTCAATCGAGCGGTAAATAAGCCTTACAGGAAAAGCATCGGAGCGTTCGCCCGACAGCAGTCGAAACAACTGCTAGTGCTGGCAAGAAGTGGCCCAGATCTTCATAACTGCTCGCGCAGACTTTTGATCTGTGTTCACAGACCACCTAAAGAAAAAATGCCCTTATCTACAGTCATCAGTTGGGCACTTCGGTAATGGTTGGCTCGGCACAAGAGCTCTATATTTGTCTGTTGAGGCAGTCCAAGCTAGATCTAGCAACAATTATTACTTCCGCTAGCTTCATAAGACTTTGACAACGTCAAAGCAGAGAACACCGCAAAACCCATTGGACGAGTGATTGGCTACGGTCTAAATGACGACTTCATGGGTGACAACTCAGCCAAGGTCAAGCGGTCCCGTGGGAACTTTCAGCGTTTCCTCAATTCCGGTCCCCCGCCCTCTCCCCTACCCCTGTCTGTCCTCTGTCTGCTTCGTCCCTCGTGTACTTAAACTTTTCAGGAATCAACCATCAACGCAGTACTGGGGCTATGGAGCTGCAATGGCCTCTTCTTAATGTGGTCTACATGGCAATCACACCCTGTGAGATTCGAGCCTGGTGTGGCGGAACGCATAGGGGGCGGTTCTGGTCGTGCCAGCTACCTGAGCTCTCTTTCCCGTATCTGGTTTTTTTCCCTTCCCCATGACACCGAGCCCGGCTGGGAGAGAGAGAGAGTGCAATAGATGCATCGAAAGTCTACTTTCACTATAAGCAAATTCGCGCGCCGGTCACCGTGCTTGATTTTAACCTGTTGTG
Organism: Ligula intestinalis; assembly: GCA_036362985.1. NCBI lineage: Eukaryota > Metazoa > Platyhelminthes > Cestoda > Diphyllobothriidea > Diphyllobothriidae > Ligula > Ligula intestinalis. Next base: position 86,208,248 of record JAYGXS010000001.1, on the reverse strand, counting down.
AAGTACGCAGTGGACATCATCGAAACCGATGGTCGAACTGCAGTATTATACAAGCTGCTGCTGGGGCATGAGATTGAACCTCCAAGTAGAACAGAACCAATAGGTCCCCTAGCATGATCGGTGAGCACTTGTACTTGTTACGGCTGTGATCATGCCTGATCTAGCTGGCCTCAATGTCACGAACGGTACCTCTCCATGCGTGGCGATTGGCGGCAGCGGATGTCGAAAGCTCCACCCAGTCCCTTCTCCAGCGACGGAGGCCGAAGATAGAAGGTCCAAGAGCTGCTTCCATGTCTTGACGGACGGTGTCTAGCTAGATCTTCAGTTGCCCTCCTCTTCGACGTTTTCAGGTGGGCTGCGATGCCGGGTCGAGTGCAGCATAGGTAAGCTCGTGGGGCGGACGACGGAGAACGTGTCCAAACCACCTCAGTCGCCTTTCTTGAATGGCCTCAGGTATCCTCGTGATACGATCGCAGCGGATGCGGACTGTCTCATTTGAGATGAAGTCGCTATACTTAACTCGCAGGATCGTCCTCAGGATCTGGTGGTCAAAGACCTCCAGTCTTCGCTCATCTTCAGCGCGCACAGCCCAGCATTCACATCCATAGAGGAGGACTGACCGGATGGATGCACGGTATACACGAATCTTCGTGGCGATGGAGATGTCACGTCGGATCCATAGGCGCTTTCGAAGGGTTGAGAAAACCCAGCGAGCAGCATCGATACAGGAGACAATGTCGTCGTTGTTCTGCCCATTCGGTAGCAGCCTCGCCCCGAGGTATTTAAAGCTGTCTACTTCTTCAAGTTGATGGCCATTAATCTTCAGGGGTGCCTTTTCCTGGTCAGGGAGGCAGCTCGAGAACAACTTCGTCTTTCCGGAATTGATGGACATGCCTACCGACATAGCGATCTCATTTAACCGCGACACTACTGACTGTAGATCATCAAAGTTTGAGGCTAACAGCGCAATATCATCGGCGTAGTCAAGATCAGTAAGTCGGCGTCCGGGTGCAAGTTCAACACCGTCCTCTTCATGTAGGGCTTTGCCGAGAATCCAGTCAATGACGTAGTTAAACAGAATGGGCGAAAGGACGCAGCCCTGTCGGACACCAGACCGGATATAGAACAAATGAGATTGTTGTGGACCATGACTCGTGTGGTGGTAGACCGATAGTAGGCCTTAACCATCGCAATGAGTTTGGTCGGCATTCCATCCAGTTCCATTATTCACCACAGGGACTCACGATGGATGGAATCGAATGCGGCGGCAAAGTTGACGAAGCAAACGGCCGTCGGTTGCTGGTAGCTATGGCGGAATTCTAGAATGCGCCTCACTGTGAATGTCTGATCCGCACATCCACGCCCAGCTCGGAATCCGGCTTGGTTGGGTCGTGTCCTGGAGTCACGTACAGACTGGAAGCGCCTGAGAAGAACAACAGCGAAGATCTTTGCAGCAACATCGATAAGACTTATGCTACGGTAGTTCTCGTATCTTGTCTTCCTTCTTGCGGACAGGTACAAGGATACCTGAGCCCCAGTCATTGGGAACGGTCTCTTCTCGCCACGCCTGTACAATCACCTCATGGAGCCGAGGAGCCAGGGTGTCGACACAGGACTTGTAGATTTCTGCAGGAATACCGTCCTCTGCGCACACCTTGTTGTTACGTAGCCTCTGCATTGCATCGGTAACTTCGTTTTCGGAAGGGATGTCACACGACACTGCGTAGGCAGGAGAGGATTGAAATTCCGCTGTGGAGGAGAGGGAGGGTGTGATGGGTTGTTCATCAAAGTTGAGTAGGTGCTTGAAGTGTTCACGTCAGCGATCGACCTTGGCCGAGTTGTCGGCAATAAATCCTCCATTCACATCGCGAACAGAATCACAGAGTGTCGGGGGCTTTCCACTAACTTGGCGTATGATTTGGTACAATTTTCGGGTGTCACCAACATTAGAAGCCTGCTCCATAGAAGTCGCCGTTTCGGACCAATACTTCTGCCGATCATCTCTGGCCGACTTTGCTGTCAGCTTTCGAAGTTGGCGGAAGGAGGCATCGTTCCGGGACCTGGCTCGAGTCGTCTCAGCCGATAGCTGCAGGGTTCTTCCGCTGATCCAGTCACTGCGGCGCCGCTGAGTGAATCCGAGAATCTTCTCAGCTGCCCCATAGATGGATGTCTTCAGTGATGGCCACTTGCCACTGCCCTCGTTGTCAGCCTGGGTCATAAGACGGGACTGGATTTCTGTGCTTAAAGCCTCGGTAGTGTTGGTTTGCCGGAGCTTGGCGACGTCAAGGCGTCTCGCACGTGGCAGTTTGGGCACAGATGAGAAGTGAACCTTCAGGCGCGTGCGAACGAGAACATGGTCAGGCCCGTGGACGTTACCAGTTTCGGCACCTCGCATCGACCTGCTTTCGTGGACCCAGCTGCGAAACCATGAACCAACTAGAATGTAATCGATCTGACTGGCGGTACGGCCATCGTTCGAATAACAAGTCAGTAGATGTTTGTGACGATGCTGAAAGCATGGGTTGGTAACAAACAGTCGGTTCTGTTCGGCAAACTGCAGCATCCTCTCACCATTGTCCGTTCGAGAGCAAAGCCCAAAACGACCAAGAAGGTGGCTGTTTGTCGGGACACCGGGTCCATTCTGGCCATTCCAGTCCCCGGCAACCATTAGCAGATCTCGACGAGGGAGTCGTTCAGCTAGCTCCTGCAGCTGCGAGTAGAAATTATCTTTCTCTTGCTGTTCAGCCGCCGACGTAGGTGCATACACAGATACGACCGAGATGTTCGTAAAATGGCCTTTTAGTCGAACATAGGCCATTCGGTCGTTGACTGGTTCCCATGCTAGTAGTGCACGGTTAGCTTCTTCCGAGAGGGCAATAGCCACACCGTGTCTACCAGATGAGTCACTCGGACCGCTGTGATACAAGGTGAAATAAGAATCGACCCCCGGGATTTTGATTTCTCGGGCGCCTGAGTCGGGGAGTCGGACCTCTGACAAGCAACAAACATCCACGTGATATTCATGGAGACTGTGCGCTGTCAGACTTTGAGTACCAGGTTCCAGAAATGTTCGCACATTCCAGCATCCAATACCAAGAGTCCGTTTTTTGTTTAGCAGTCCAGCTTGCACATTATTCGCCCGCACCACCGGACAGGGATTTCGGAGCGCGTCGGATCCCGCGGACGCCGTAGCAGTGGTCGTAGTATCGTAAGTAAACATGTCATAAGGTTTCGTGGGAATTTTGAATACAGGCGGGTCCCCAACGGCCGCTCGGATTCTTTGTTCGAGGTTGTCTCCTCTAGCACTTTGGCTCAAGAGCTTAACCACAAGGCAGTGATGTTGGTGGCAAGCAAACCTATTTAATGGCGGTTCACGCTCGCCATGTCACAGTGTCATCATTGAGCCTTGCGGTATTTTATAAGGCAGTCGGTGCGCCAGACCTCAACCCACCACGCCCTGGTAACACTGTCGCTGCTGCTTCCGCGACTGCTTATTCGCCAGACCCGGGAGCCAGCTTATTTCGCAGCTAACCTTCACTGAAGGCCGCGCCACTATCCGCCACCCGTGGACGCGCCAGGTAGCCTGCAGCTTGGCTAACGGGTAACCTTCCTTTCCCGGGTAACCCGCCTTCATCCGGTGAGCACCCCTCTGTCATCGTTCGTATACCCAATCCCAACTGGTAGGACGACGAGCTCGCGGTTCGATGGATGGAGCATCGGAATTCCAAACAGCAGGTCGCTGGTTCGCGTTCCTAGTGATGTAACAGCTGGGATTGGGTATGGCTGGCTGATTATGGCCAATAGGCTATAAATGGCCATTCGGATCTCCCTTGTCTTTGTCGGTGATGCTATTCTGACGATAATATTGAACTAAATCGCCAAGAGGCACCTTTCGAGTAGCGGTTTATTCCACAATCTATATGTAATCCACGAACTAAAGTTCAAGTCATCTCCGGATGCACAAATTATCAAATTCCTTGACCTTCCTTCAGTCGGTAGTACGTAGAGGATAAGTCTTACAACCGCACTACGGAACAGCATTAAGCCATAGCCTTCTACATCTGCGCAGTGCTTCTTTTAAACCTCGCGTTGGGACCACAAGCAAATCCATAGTCGCTAGAGCATCCTGGACTGGTGTGGTAGGTAGCCACATTGACCCATGGGTAGCACAAGGCAACCAAAGTAGACAAAACGGAAAACCATCTTGAGCCTTTTTGAGTGAAACTTTGTGTAGTTTGAAGCTATCCTTGGGGGGTCTTCGGCGTTCATTCTCAAGCTCGCATATTCGTACGTAGAAGACAAAAGTCCCATTCGGTATGCATTTCCAAACAAACGATCGAGAGGTAATAGGGCAGATTGGACTGTCTGTGCTGGCCTTATTGCAGAACACACAAGAGCGCGCGTTTACCGGGTAACAATCACGACAGATCGGTGAGGGCGCCACTAACATGTGAGATAACTAACCTTGGACTCTCGGCTTTGTTCGTAAGCCATAATGCCGATTACGTAATCGGTGCCCTCCATCATCCGCGCGACAGGCGACCGGTCCATGGCGGCGAAGGAGAAGTCGGCGCATTTGCACTCAGTCAGGAAGTCCTCTAGACGAATGCGCTTGGTGAAGGCGGCTCGAACGACATCGAAGGCAATCTAAAGACAGAAGGGGAAGTAGTGGAGACTTTGCCATCATCTGGTCTGGTATCGGAGTAAGTCACGGTTCATAGATTAGGGAGCTCGGTTCTACGAAGGACGAGAATAACTTCAAAAAAAACATGCTGGGATCATAAAGTAGTGATATTAAGAATGGACCGGAAAGACTGAAGATTATCGTCTTCGGATTAGAGTTTTGTTACAGCTTAGCGATCATGATAGACAGTGAAGGCCTTTTCTTATTAGGCGACCTCCACTATGTTCGATGGAAGTTTGTATCATATGGGAAAGGCAGAGTTGAAGACAATTAAGTAGTGTCGAAAGTTCGAGCCAATGTTAAATAAAGTAAGAGGATAGGCTAAAAACTGTACCCTTCACTGGGAGCATTAGATCATTAAGAAGCAAGAGGTAGTCCACAAGCTCAGGAAGTGCAGGCAACCCGAACATTATTGACCGGTGTTGCCTTAATTTTGTCTTCTGGATTCAAATCTTTCACGGCGTTTCAAAACTAACGGATTCAGTCGGTTGGGAATAGCATCGGTCAACTTTACCCGTGCTATTTAGGAGCCTTGTGCATAACCGAACTGATATTACCTCAACTAGGGATTAGCGGCAGAAGTATTGGTCTGAAACAGCAAATTCCATGAAGCAGACCTCAAATGCTGATAACACTCGAAAAGCCTACCAAATTATCCGCCAAGTTAGTGGTAAGCCCTCGACACTGTGATCCTGTTCGTGATGTGAAAATAGGCTTTATTGCTGACAATTCAGCCAAGGTCGATCGCTAGCGTGAGCATTTCGATTACCTCTCCAAATTTGATGGGCAGCCCATTCCACCCTCCCTCTCCTCCACAGCGGTTTCATCCCTCTCCAGCCTATGCAGTGTCGTACGACCACATTTCCGCAAACGAAACTGCGGACATAATATAGACGCTGAGCAACAGCAGGGACGGAGAGGACGGTACTCCACCGAAACTAAAAAGTCTTGTGTTGACATCCAGTCATCCTGATTCAATGAGTTGATCGAGCAAGCGTGGATAAGTTAAGTAGTTCCAAATGACTAGGGTTCGGGTATCTTTATGCTTGTCCTCAAACAGGGAGATAAGAAGAAGTGTGAGAAATATGATGGCATAATCCTAATCGACCTTGCTGTGAAGGTTTACACTATTGTCCTTCTCAAGAGATTCCAGTCTGCACGAGATTGTAGCACGAGGCGTGTATGCGTACACCATACATTCACACTGACGCACACTCTGGAATTCCGCCACGGCTACTAGCAACCGAAGGTCATCTGCTTTGACTACTTTGCCGCTGCGTTTAATTTTGTCAACCGTGAGTCCCCGTGGCGAATACTGTAACTAGGTGGAGTACCGATCAAAAGCATTGTTATGAATAAGGCCTACTAGCAGTCCACCACCGCGCTAGCTCTGTTCCACAACAATCTCTTCCAACGGCTGGGAACTGTCACTAATTCTGTTTAACTACGCCATCGATAGGATTCTCAGAAAGGCCCTACATAGTTGTGACGATGTGGCGTTTGCAACTGGAAGCCAGATGACTGGTCTTGACTACGCCGATGATATCACTGCTAGCTTCGAGTTTTGGTGATATACAGTGTGCAGTGTCACACGTGAATGAGATCGTTGTCGGTTCGTTTATCCATAAATACCGGGCAGACAAAATTATTCTTGAGCTGCATCCCTGACCAAAAGGCACCTCTGTGGGATTAATGGCCAGCAACTTGAAGAAGTAGACAGAGTAAGAACATCAGTGTCTCCCGAATCGATATTTCTCGACGGCTCGATCAGGCGTGATCACAGCCATATCAAGTACAAGTCATTAGCAGACCCCAACATTGTGCCCTTTCTTCTATCCACGTCTTCAGTTCAAAAATGTGCTATCGTCCTCTGGCACGATCGGACTGCGAGTGACGCCAACAGTATGAATAATCGCACTGGAAACTGAAAGGCCTGAATACACAGTCGAATTCGACGTCTGTATGAAAGAAAATGTGTCACGAAAAAAGCATGGTAAAAAAGATGTGGAAAATCATGTTTACCGAGGAGAGGAAACGGAATGGGAATTTCGCTTTGCGGTAGGGGAAATTTAGGCCTGACAATATTATAAGTATATCTCAAGTTTTTATACCCATTTCGATTAGCTTGATCGCATGGCATTTAGCATCCTTAGTTTCCTTCACTACGACGTACAGCAGCATTCTCAAACTATTTACACAGCAAGACCATAGCTTCACGCACATTGTTACGCGTCATTTTAGATCAACTAAATGTTGGAGAAGAAAGATGGTAATTGTCCCATAAATGTATCGAAAACGTTATGGGTGAGCTGGCAGTAATTACCCACCACAGATCGAGGTTTTGCGGGAGGCGGTTCTGTAAGGTTGAGTGGCGTAGATTGGCCAAGTTTTGCAGGTGCCGAGGAAGGAGGTAGTGATGGAGAGGGACAAATGTTGGGTATATTGTGCTGATCAGCGGATTGACTGCTGTCCGAAGACCAGTTAACGGGTATGCCATTTCCATCATCCTCAACGAGAGGTACATCACATTCATCAGGAAGAGGATTAAAATATCGCGTAGATTTTGCTTGTACACTTTCTACTGGAGAACTAGGAGACTGCTTGCGACGTCGGCGGCGACCTAGGTGGTAAGCATCTAAACCCAAAAAACTGCCTCTTAAAGCGGATTACAGCTTTAAAGAAAAACAAACACAAGGCAAAGTAATTTTCCGTAGTTTAAGCTCTAATATCGCTTAGTAAACGTGCATATAAAAAAGAGCTGGCAATCTATCAACAAGATGTCATTTTTAATTTTAGGTAAGCAAACTGAGCAGGACACCAAAATGTTAAGCGAACGCACTTTTTAGGGGAGAGTTGGTGATGGAGGCTTCCTTCGCTCGTACGGCCTAGATAATAAGCAAATAAGTAAAATGCTGGAAAAACCAACAATGTCAATTTGGTTGGTGATGTTTCCAAAAACGGGACGGCCGCCAAGGTGGGGTTGATGGTTTGTTGCCATTGCGGGATCCTCTGGTGATAATGAAGCTTTCGTCAACTTTGTCAGCTGGGCACAATCAGTTTAGACACTAATTAGGCCTATTTATTTCAAGTTCGGCCATTTCAATGACGATATTTTCAAAAATAGGTTATATTTCAGTGTGTGCGAAAAAACCAGGTGATTTTCTCTTTGATGGCTGAGTTAAAACTGGGGAACCAGTAAGAATATCGCGCAAATAGTATTAAGCTGCCAACCAATCAGAATTAAGATCTATTACATACCCCTTTCAAATTAGAAAAATCCAAACGCACATTTTCATTGGCTCGATTTTCTAAAACGCATTTATTATCGCAGTGACTAAACAACGCATGCGCCACAAATTATAAATGACTCCAACGAGCCATGTGATGTTGGTTCTGAGACCTAGTTCAAGCTGAAATGATGCCTTTCCTTTACTTTCTTTACTGGGGTTAGGAGAAGGTTTGAATAGTCATGGAAACGTATTTTTATGTTTGCTATAGTTTCGTCAGGTTCTCTAATTAATAATGAGTTGATTTCAGTCATGTTGGGGAAAAATCGTAGAATACTGAATATTTCAACGTCTTCGTATATAAATTTTTAAAAATAATGAATCCAAATAAATCATTTATTTTAACAAGTGCTGGTGGGATGTTTATTTTTCAGTCGATCATATAAATTGGGTTGGAGTTGGTTAACGTTTCCGTGTGAACGCCTTCTGAAAGCTGCAGTTGAGATGGAGTCATCGTTGAGAATGGCGATATAGAATTCCCATTCGCTGACATTACCGTGTACACACTCGTTTGTGTAAAGAGCAGGGCAGAGAACTCTGTCTTGGGGAACACCACTTTCAACTGCAAACTCTGTTGACGGCTTGTCGCCGGCAAGGACAGTTTGAGAGCGGCCGGTTAGGCATTTTTTATCCGCATCAGAAGCCTGCTTCCTGCTACTATTCCACTGAGTTTGTGAATAAGGTGATGGTGGAGCACGCTGTTGAACGCGTTTTTGAAGTCCATACATGCACCGTATCCCCTCGTTCTACTGCCCCAGTCCCCGTTTTAACCACAAGTGCGTATATGTCACATCGGACCTACTTCTACTGGTGCCATGCTGAAATTGGAACGCAGATAGTTTTTTCTCGGAACTGCATTAGAAGTTTATTAATTGTTTTCCCCGTCGTTTTGCAGAAGGTTGAAGTAAGGTGGAGACCGGGCTTCCACCCTTATGGAGCGGTGTAATCCCAGTGAAGTTTCCAATCGGCTGTTAGATCTCTGATAATAATTTGGAAAGCGTACAGAATGCTTATTCACGAGATTATTTAACATCTTTTCTGGTAACCAATCGGGCTCCGGGGATTTTGCTTATATAGAAATAACCAGTCGTTTAAACTAATAGTCTCCATTAATTGAACAGTCTGAACTATCGTAGCGTCTCTTGAGCCGCCCACAGGGTAGCGGTATCCCATTTCCTTTGTAAAAACCGAATTTAAAATTTCTGAAAGATGATAAGCTTTCGTTCACCTTTCAGTATAATTTATACCCTCAGGTGTCCTCAACAGGGGTATCTGATCCTTGTTTCGTGCACTCTGCTTGAGGTTCTTGTATAATAATTTCGAGTCATCTGTGGCATGGATTGCTGGAGTACATAAAGAAGATTGACAGTCTGTTTGATTTTGTTCTTAACACTTAAAATGATGCCTTTAGCAGACAAGAACATGTCCTCGTTCCAAATAGAGCGCGTGGAGGACAACAGGTGAGTTGTCAACTCTCGTCTTCATCAAATATCCTGACCCTCGCCAGGATATACTGCCTACCTCCCCTTATTTGAAATGCCCATGCTGTACTTCCATGATATTGCAGTCTATATTCTGTAGCGTATATTATAAGCGAATTGAGGCCAAATATATGACAAGGAAATTTCTGCCAAACGAAAGCTAAGGCATCACAACTAGACTGGCGTCTTCACGTCTCCGGGGGTATCATTAAAGAATGGGATCTATTTAATGAACGCTTGTTGCATCCAATGAAGCGCCTAGGATATTAAACTGACCCCAGTGGCTAACCGGAGATTTAGGCAGATAGATCAACAAGGAAGGAAGAATGCGATAGTAGATTTTCGGAAGCAGCAACAACATAGACTTTCCGCTCTCACTTATCTCGCACTGTAGTGCTCAAAGGTAGCCAATTCTGTGATGACGGTTCAGTACCTCGTCAAATGCGTCTTCCTCGTCTTCAATGGACTGTTTTCTCAAAGTCTTTTGAACGTTTATACGGCTGCAACTGGTGTTCGCTATCCAAATATGGTGACCCTGGGCCGCGAACGACCTCGACATCATCGAAACTGACAAAAGGTGTGCAACTAAACTTGTCATTAGACAGGATACACTATAAACAAATTACCGTTCTTTGATGCATAGGGAGAGCTGAAATAAGTTTATCAGGAAATGTTCAAGTTGCAATTTCAAAAGCATTATATCAAATAATAAGCTAACAGGGAATGTTCGGTACGCACTGATATCATATACCAATCACATTTTTTTCATAAGCAGGCCCAGCTGACCGCATCGCTATAAACTTAGCGCTAGGGTAAAATAAATTCAAAGTGGATACTTGCTGCTCTTTCCGAGCAACCACATGAACAACACAAATGCGTAGTATGGTAGGCAGATAATCTCATATACGTCACTTAAAAACAATATTCAGCACTCTTTTAAAAATATGGGAACTACGAAGGAAGCAGGGAAAAACTTCTAGCATGAAAAAAGGGGCAGACTTCAGCGAATCTCCACATCAAAAAACTGCTTCAATAAAAATGTATAGATTGATTGAAAGGATTGTTGCGATACAGTGAGATAGGACTGTGTTTGTTAAGAATAGAGTATGATGATTCTAAATGCTCGTTGTCGTCGGAGAATTCAGTTGACAGCAAGGACTACTGTTCACCACCGCAACACCATCCAGCTGTCTACAGGATCAACCACGATGGGGGTAAGGGAGGAGCGGCTCATCGTGGACAACAAGATCGAAACGAAGAGGTGAGAGGAGAGGTCACGAGATTATCACCGGAATGCCAGAGATAAGACGTTACGAATGGCGGAGTCCACCGACAGACTGGTGAAAAAAGCGAAACCGCCACAATCATTACCAAAGACCGCAAAGGCCAACGCCAGGTCTGCAAAACGGAGAAGGATTGTCGACATTTAGCAGAGATGGCTAAAAGGAGGAGGGAATATAAAAACGGTTGCAAAGTCTGACTTTGCCGTGGATAATATAAACATATACTGAAATTAATCTAGGCAGAGCTCCGTGGAGAGAGCATTTGAGGGTTCGTATTGATAATAACCAATTACTTGCAAAACGCCACAAGGTTGAATTTCGACACCTTGAGCCACTTTCCTTACTATTTCAACCAATAGGAGTTGTTCTTATATTTTTATTAGTCAATAGGCATCGCTTTCTGTAAAATGAACTGTCTCAAATACTAAGAGGACCCGTTTTAATGTCCACAAGTCGCATATTTAGGAAGGAATTTATATCTTTCGAAGTTAAATTCTTACGTAATTTGGCTTTTAAAACTGCTATTGTGGGCAATAGCCAAATTTCCAGTGGAAAATTTTACCCGCTGAAGGCATATTTGGAGGCAAAAAACGAGAACTTGGGTATGGAGACAAGGAGCGATGAAATTAGTAATAAATAGATCAATAAATATTCTATTTTAGGCCCGGAGAGCTTCGTCATTGCTGTGGTCAAAATAAAAAACAAGCACATAAATGCTGCCCTTTTTAGCAACCATATAGGCAGCGGGAGTGTTTAGTTTGGTAGACAGGTAGTTTTATATCAGCCAACCTATTTTCATTTTATAATAATGGCCAACACTCTCTGAACCGTATGCTGAACGTATGAGAGTTCGAAAAGCTTCTTGTCGTTGGAGAAATCATAAAGCAGCAGAGATGACTGTTTGCCACCTTAACACCACCCGTCTGGCTACAGGATTAACTATTAGGGAGGTGAGACAGCAAGTCATCGCGGACAACAGAATCGAAAGAATGAGGGGATGGTAGAGGTCAAGAATTCTTCACCGAAACGCCAGAGATGCGACTTTGTGGACTCAGAGTTCAGCGACAAGCTGGCGAAAATAGCAGTACCGCCACGAGCCTCACCGGAAACCACGAAGCCCATCGTCAGGGTTGTAAAATGGAAAACGGCAAGAATAATAGGACAGAGTAGGTGACAAAACACCGCTGCAAAGATCACTCTTTAGAGGATAAAATACACACATATGGAAAACAATTTAATATACATGGAATCGCTTCAAATACCAGGAGGACCCTTTGCAAAGTTCAAAGTTGTGTGTTTGGGAAGGAGATGGATGACAGGGACTTTATATCTTCAGACGTTAAATGTTTACGTAATTTGGCTTTAAAACTGCTAAGTTGGACAACAGCCTAATTTCGAGGGAAATATTATTCCAAATGAAGGCATATTTGGAGGCAAATAAAACGAAAATGGTTAGGTATAGAACAAAATGGTGGTGAAATTATACTGGAGCAACTAAGAATTGCATAAGGTCTATCTGCCGGAGTAAGAGCGTTGATCCGTGGGAGGTGAGGGCTTAAGTTAACGCGAAATACGAAAAAGAGTCCCGCTTCGAGTCTTCTAACCCAGTGGAATGTCATGTTCGCTTACTGACATTTCTCCGTATAAGAAATACTGGATCGAAGAAAGGTAAATATTTTTCGAGTAAAAACTCTCTGAACATTTTCAACCTTACCGTGGTCAGAGGCATTCATAAGACCAAAGGGAGGTCAGCAGTATTCTAGGAATGATGGAACAAAAATGTGGTAAGGTTTTAACTTTGTTTCTAGGAGGGAGAAATTGTGTGATATAAAACCACATATATGTGCAGCCTTTACGGAAATTCGATCCGCATTTGGCGATAATGCTAGTTTATTTATGTAAATTAGACCTAAGTCCTTTATGGTGTATCGTTCTAAAAGTGGAGTATTTTGAAATACTAGAGGACCAGGAAGTTTGGCGGGGCCAAAACGCATGATACTAAACTTGGATGACCGAAATTCCATCTGCCAGGTAGCACTTCAACGTAAGATTGTAAGCAGATCTGCATTTATTTTATCAACGCATACATTGGTCGTGTCCTTAGATCGTGTCCTTAAGATCGTCTGCGTAAATGATATTGTGGGAATTTTTCAGGACTGCTGAAATTTCATTTTTGTATGAAATGAAGAGTAGAGGACCCAAGATCGTGCCTTGAAAAACGTCACTTGTAATCAGCTGAGCCCTCGAGTAGCTATTACTTAATAAGACCTTCTGACTGCAGTCAGACAAGTAAGAACCAATGAAGCAGAGGAGAGGAAGACGGATACCGATGGCTTTCAGTTTTACTAGAAGTTGTCTTTGCGGTCCCTTGTCAAAGGCTTTGCTAAGGTCCAAGTGGATCACAACCACTGATTGCTACTCGTTACGGGGGGAAGTGACGAGGTTAAGAAAAGCTAAGTGATACGTTTGTCATGGTCGCCAAGGTAGAAAATTATGCTGCAAGTCACTCAAAAGCTTGTTTTCTAGGCAGAAATTGAGAATTTGATTAACAATTATCTTTTCCAGAAGTTTGGCTAGAACCGGGGATTTATGAACGCCTCGGTAATTATTTACGTCCGAACGAGATCCCGACTTGAAGACAGGACGAATAATATATGCCTTCCATGAGTCAGGAAAAGATCAGTTTGAGAGGTAGACTGATAATATATTGCTATGTAATTGGGGAAGCTCGATACTCTTTTGATAACTGAGTTTGGAATAGCGGTAGTTTCCGAAGAGTGCGAGTTATTTTAGGTGATTTATATGCATACAAATTAATTTTATGGAGAAACCAAAGGTAATGAGAATATTGTCTGATTATGGTTGAAACGACAAAATCGGTTCAGATCTGGTCGTAAGATGTTTTGCAAAGAATGCACTTAACAGCTCAGCCTTGTCCGTGTCTTAGAGAACGACGTTTTTATATTCATGTTGTAGCGGAGGAATTTCGTGACCTCGTTTAGCGGAGGACCGATGACGGAAGATTTGAGCAACTGATTTTGCAGAGTTTAGCTCATTTAGGTGCACATGATTCCCGCTGTCTATCACGTCCTTGACGAACCTTAGATGCCAATTCAAATAGCTCTGCACAGACAACGAACTAGTAGATCGATCTTTCAACTGGCTTCTCAATTTCTTCAGTCTTGGCAAAAGAAAGTGAGGGACGATCGATTCTGATGCGTAGGGCTTAAAATTGTACCGTGCACAACTTACAGAATTTTATTAGAGACGACCGATATGAATACAGAAAGACATGCAACGTCATTCGTGGAGAAGAGACTACTAATCCAATGAGTTGAAAAAATAGTCGATTAAGCTAATATCTGCGAGGTCATAAGTATGATAGGTACGAACGGTGCCAGCCTTTTTCGCAGAAAGAGGAGGAAAGCAACAGTGAATTAATGTATGATCACTTTGGAAGCTGACCTGCTTAAAATCAACGGAGAGGGGAGCAATGCCCTTTGTAGAAATCAGCTCTAGAATATGGTTGTCTTGTTGGGGAGCGGACCATTTGAGACCAGTTTGAAAAATTAATGGTATCTAGGTAAGGCTGAAATCTAGGTGAACAAGAGTTTGAAAGCCAGTCGAGTGGCGGGACTATGACTATCGTTATTCATAATAAATAATTTGGAGGTAGGTAGTTAAACTATAGGCCAGTATTATTGAGGGGATTAATTACTGACGGGTATAGTTATTTGCATATGGATAGCCAGCAATGGGTGGCTGATAAGGTTTGAAATATCTAGGGATCCCATTTACTGACATGAAAAATGAGGAAAAGATAAAACGAAATAAGCTTCTTGGGCATTAGGGGGGAATAGAGGAAGGCTAGAAGGCATGTAGAGGTCTGTCGGGGTGGGTAAATGAACTGATAAGGGAAAACTGTCACATGAAATTAGTGTTAGGGCCGTTTGCGTGAGAACTAGTGGCCTTAACCAGTGAATCTCCTGTGCTGCGACTCAGGTTAGATTTAAAACTGTATGCATATATATATATATATATATTAAGGGTACCAGGCAAGAAATGCCCTTGAGGACCCTATTAATGTAACGCAAACGAGGTTATTCTTACAGTTAATGTGCAGTCGGCGGGAGCAAATATGATATCATAACAGAATTTCGAGTGAATTTTCACGGAAAAGGATGAAAACGGTCTAAAGCCAGAAAAATTGTTCACAGTGCTGGCAGTAGGAAATCGTGCTGTAAAAGTCGCCTTTTGTCAAATAAAATCACATCAAGTGTTCTTTTAAATTCCGCAATTGTGTCAGCGGAAACCGTCTCGCTTGGTAGCAAGTTCCGAGGCCGGACCACGCGTTGACTGACGAAATATTTTCGGAGGTCTAATCGGGTGCGTTCGTTTGTGACCTTGTAAGGATGGCCACGCAGGTGAGTAGTGGTAGCTAATTGGAAGAAATCCTCCAATTTTAGGGAGGAAATATGGCCCCGGATTATCCGGAATGTCCAGAGCAGGCTGCACTGAACGTTCCTGTAAGACAAAGGAAAAGGTCAAGTTTTATCAATCTCTCCTGATATGGTAATTCCCTGAGACCGTCGACCATCTTTGTCGCCCTGCGTTGCACTTGTTCAAGAAGCTCCACATCTTTCTTCAACCACGGTGTCCAAACTTGCATTCCGTATTCAAGATGTGGTCTCACAAAGGTACCAAATATTTTTCCGAAGAGTTCAGGTGGAAAGATTTTGAACGCTCATCTGATCCAGTGCAGGGTACTAGTTGCCTTCTGGACGGACGTTTTACAGTGCTCTGTTTGCATCAAGTTCGCGGTTGTCCATATACCCAGATCTTTGTGTGTCTCAACCTCGTTTAATGCGGTACCATTTATAAAATAAGTGTTTCGGTGGCACTTTTCGCTCCAGGCAATTTATGTTATAGTTATTGCCGAGTGAAGTGAAGTTTCCGTGGTTGGTGCCCAATGCTTCGAATAATGCATTATATGGGAGAAATAATATGATTCGTAGGGTTAAGGGAGAAGCTATGTTGTGGTGATTTAAATAACTTTTCTTTTAATTGTCATGAGAGCGGATTTTGTATTTGAAACACGCTATCTTTGTGATTTGTCTCTGGCGATTCCACGGGGTGGCCTATAGAACTGCGTCCAAATCGGGAAGTGGTTGGTCTAAATGCTTTCGACGGGGGTGCCGGCGTTAGCATTGGGCTTGATGCGGTGTTAAAGGCAATGGACTTTATCGATCATGGGACAGAGGACGTTTTTGGGCTAGTTGGGAACGCATTAGATCGTAGAGTGGAGGAGCTTTTCGGACCCGACATCCGGTATGTGGATTAACTGGTGCATTGACGTTAGCGGGACTATGCCCAGGTATTCGGAGGGAAGGATTAACCGGGCACTGACACAAGTGAGACTATGACCAGATTTATGAATAGAAGCTGAGAAGTCAGTGATCTATTTGACAGGACAGCCGTATTTATTCACTCCATCGGTGTAAGATCTCGATAAAAGGAAACATTTAGACATTTCCAAATATCGAGAGGTGCGACCTCGTTGAGAGAAGACTGAGTCCACCTCGATTTCAGACGTTTTGCTTCCGCAATTTTGTAGACAAACCCACCCGAGCATATGGAGGAATTCCGAGTGGCATAAGTTCGATCCATCGGAGTGAGAGCCTAAGCTGTCTTTGCAAATACACAGGTCGAACTGAATGCGTGGTTGGATTGCGCATTCATGAACACAAGCTGGCTGTACGACGGGTTGACAAATTATATTCTGAGAAGAAGAAGAAGAAGAAGAAGAAGAAGAAGAAGAAGAAGAAGAAGAAGAAGGATCAAACATTGGCATCATAATATATTTGCCTGAGCTTTCGGGCTCTTGCAGGAGTCCATTGTCAGAGAATGGGAGAACAGCAACAAACGAGGTGGTTTGTTCTAGCGTTGGTACAAAAGAGCTAAAATTTTGAATGGGTAGAAAATTAATAATTGTGTGGTTCGGCCGTTGACTCGCTTCTGTGGACTTTATCAGTATGTGCTAGTGGACGAGATCGACGTGGTCGGTGGGCATTTTTACAGAAATAAAATCAACAAAAACAAGCAATTTTATGTTGGGGAAAGGTCAATCATAAGTCATAGGAAACGGAAGGGAGGGAGGGAAGGAAGGAAGGACAGAACCACCAGTGCCGTGAGTCTGGAAATACATGCGCAGGGCAACATATGAGGGCGCCAACTCGATGCATCAGTTAACTGAGTTGTCATCTGACGCCCAGGCTTCAATCAGCTCTCGGCCCGTCTTGCTGCTCGCGTGGGCAATTATACTCGCAGCTGCGAAATTGAACTCGTGACTCGTCTCGTAGGTGTGGGTGGTCAATTGTGACAATTCATTACCCCGTTGAACAGCCGACTTGTGTTCGTGTATGCGCAAACCCAGCACGCCTTTAGTCTGTCCCGTGTTATTTACAGAACAGTTTAAACATGGTATGTGATACACTACACCTGACTGCTCACTTTGATTTAGTCTATCCTTGATCCTCATGACGCGGCTGCGCATTGTAGCCTTGGGACGATGTGCGATTCCAACACCTATTCCCGCGGCAATACGCTCGGTCGCTTCCGACACATCTTTGATAGATGGCAGCGCATGCCAAATCGTAGGGGGTGGTTCTGCTTGAGTCGTCGAAGGGCGGGCACGTAGGCATCGGCTTATGAAGGCTGTAGGATAGCCATTCTGCATAAACTGGTCGCACAGATGTCGGGCATCACGTGCTTTTTATTCCCGGTAACTGCAGTGAGTCTGGATTGTTTTGAACAGCGTTCTCACACAGCTTCGTTTTTGAGCCATTGAATGGTTGCTGTGAAAACTAAAAAGCTGTGTGGTGTTCGTTGTTTTTATGTAGACCCTCGTTTGTATGTTGCCGTCGGGAGTTCGCATGACGAGTACGTCGATGAAGGGTAGCTGCTGACCTTTTTCTTCTTCCCGTGTGAATTGTATACCTGGGAAGATCGAGTTGAGAAGATCATGGAAACTCTGCAGTGTGTTTCTCTTGACGATAACGAACGTGTCGTCAACATAACAACGCCAAAAGATCGGGGGCTGCTGGGTGAAGGTAATCTTTTCCAGCTCTTGCAGGATCAATTCTGCTATTTTACCAGAGATTAGCGAGCCCATCGGAGTTCCCTTGATTTGTTCATAAGTCGTTCCAACAAAGGTTGAGTATGTCATTTGGCAAAATTCAAACAGTCTCATGAGGTGTTCGATTTTGAGTGGACTCTGGGTTTCATCGTACAGCTCCTCAAGTTTCCTGCGCAAGACATCTCGTGCCAAACCCGGTGGAATGGATGTAAACAGTGATGTCACATCAAAGGAAACCATCATTTCGTCTGATTGAATCCTCCGGCCGTGGAGGTCTCTCAGGAATTCGGAGGCTGAAAGGATTGAAGTATCAGAGTTTTACTGAATAAATTTAATTCAGAGTACATCCATTTTGCCAAATTATAGGCTAAAAAAATTATACTTCCAGTGCTCGATCATCCTTCTTCTTCTTCTCAGAATATACACGTTCCTAGAATGCGAAAATTCGCCTCAATTCGTGAAAAAATTATCCCAAGTTGCTACTCACACCTATGAAACGGACTATGAGTTCAACTCTGCAGCCGTCAGGATACTCGCCCACGAGGCGATTGGATCATTTATTGAGGCCTGGTCCACGGATTGGAACTCAGCAAATTGATGTATCGATTTGGCACCGACGTACAGAGACCTGCGCAGTAATGTCCAGCAATGCATCCCTGACAGTTGATTTGTTTATACTCTCTATAATTGCCCTCTTTTAAAAGTGCTGTTGGTACCTCTGAAGATGTACCCCTATACGAGTTCTAAAGCCCAGGGTGATTTAAAAACCCGCTCCGGTGCTCGATGTGCCGTCTTCTTTACTCATATTATTTATTCATTTTTTGCCAGTTTCTAGGCAAGGTCAAAATAAATTCAATTGAAAAACCACCTCTTGGGCGCCTTATAAACCCTGGAAGACAGGAAAAAACCTTAAACAATCTCCCTCCTTTGCAGTCACTGTTGGCGTTATTTTATTTTGCGCTTGGTCAATAGTGGGCGAAAGAGGGAGTTTGTCTTAAGTGAGAAAAAAAACGACTTCAAAGGTACGATGCTAGCGAAAGATATGTACATTAATAGATCGAGTTGACAGAAATTCTGAAGAGAAAACTCCTTTAGTGAAGAAATGATGGGCCGATTCTATTTTCTTCCGTTCACTAGCACACAGAAGGCAAAATACGGGGCGGGAAGTATTCGAGACTAGGTCTTACGTATATATTATAAACTATAGTTGATGTGAATGTCGCGAAAAACTTGACTTGTGAGTATTACATGACCTTTTACCTTTATCCTTTTAAAATGACCCTTTATTTACCTTGCTTTCTGCTCTCCGTGAATGGAGCCATTTTTGCTGAAAATTCAGGTTTGCTATATTATATAATTCTTCTTCATATACTTTTATATGCGCAAAGATTTGAGGTACCTTATCGTTTATATCATCTCCAAAAGAATACGAAGAAGAGGGTTCAATGACATGGACTTTTTTCTTTATGTGTGAGCGAAGCGTTCGTGTGTGCGAACAGCGCTTTCCTGTGCATATGAGAGGTATCTGTTAAGTAAAGAAACATAAAGTTTGCGCTTGAATGCATCTGTCGAATTCGCCGTAATGACCTCCGCAGGCAGTCCGTTTCAGGCACCGATGACTCGCTGTGAAAAGGAATGGCTGCGGACATCCAGGTGAGATAATTTTCCCCGAAATTTCAGGGAATTCCAACGAATGTTAGTTGATGTGGCGAATGCAAAGAAGTTATCAAACTGCAGGGCACAGTCCCGATTCCTCACAAGCCGGTACGTCTGTATAAGATCATCTTGGATTTGCCTGTACTCACAAGGAAAAAGGTTAAGAGCTTCTAGTCTGCACGGTACGGCACTATCTGTACAAAGTTAAATTTCAAAAAAATAAAAATTCAAAAAGAATTTGACAATGTATGCAAAAAGACGTAGAAAGTCGTAATAATGTCACAAGAAATTGTCTTTTTGGGGCAACATTTAGCAATGTTTTGCAGGTAATTGTGAACTTAAAAACTACAACTTATGGCAGTAAAAAAACTCTTGCAGTGAAAATGGAGGCAGAGTTCAACAGGCCTCCATGTTCAAAAAGTGTGTAAGAAAAAAAATGCTTAGGAAGATAGTCGTAGGAACATAGTATTAGAGCAGAAATAGGTGTGGGAGGTCTGATGAAGGTTAGTAGGCAATGCCTTTGACAACAACATTCACAACATTTGTTGCCCTCCTTTGGACTCCTCCCAGCATTTGGTAGTCTTTTTGCAGCCACAGGCGCCACGCCTGAACTCCATATTCGGTGTGTGAACGAATAAATGTCCCGTTTATTTTGCCAAATAGTTTTTATCGATTCACTTCATATAAGGAAGATAGGCAGACCCTTTGAAAACCCTATTTAGAGATAAATGCTGCCAGATCATGAATGTGTTTCAAGGCATTATAAATATATTATACAAATCGTTGTTGTCTACCAAATGTATGACCAGCAAGAAAAGCACGATCGAATCTCCTTTTAAATGCGTCGACATTTTCAGCAAGAACAACTGAGGAAGTTTATTCCACTCTTCAATGGCCCGGTGGGAGAAGAAGTTGGCCCGTACTTCTAGTTTAGCATGGTGTTTCTTCAGTTTGTACGGATGACCTCGTAGATGTATCGCTTGTGTGAATTCAAACAGAACACTGTGCGCCCTCTTTACACATTGCAAAGACCACTTCAAAGATGACACAATAGTGATTCTCAGGTCTTTTTGTTCGGTTGATTTCAACAGGCACCTGCCAGCAAGTACGTTGTGGTGAGATTCGCTCATCGCGCTCGCCTTCTTCGTTTTGAGCCGCAGTGTGATACACTTCTCAACGTTAAAACCCATTAGCCATTTCTGGACCATTCACCTAGGCGTTTAAGACCTTCTTGCAGAATTTGTTCCTTATAAATGTCTCTGATGGGTTGCCATATCTTAATATAATCTGCAAAAATTGATGTCCAGTCCATGCCCATAGTCATTGACGTAGATTAAGAACAATAATGATCCATGAACGGAGCGCTGAGGCATTTCACTAACAACTGGCAGTGAAGGGGATTTTGCGTTTCCAAAGCACACCGACTGCGATCGGCCTACGAGGAAATCTCCTATCCAATTTAGTAAATTCCCCTTATTCTCCTTGCTTCTGAAGTGACCTCTCAAGCTCGTTGCTGTTGCTAACTTAAGGAAGTCGCCTAGGTAGTGATTCATCATGCGGCCGCCAAATTATAGAAGCCCTCTACCCCAAGTTTCTTGCGGAGCTCATTGGAATCGATTTAGGTTTGCCTGCAAACCTTGGTCCTTGGTGCCATCTTTGATGGAAATGTATCTACGCTCACTTCTTAGCAATGTGAGAAACTAGAGCCTTTCGTCAACATGGTGTCTACTGAGACCCGTGATCGGCAAAAAAGGAATTTTAATTTTCTCTTGAAAAATGCTTCAAGAGATAAACAACCTATAGATGCTGCTGTTCAGTTTCTTTACTCTTGTGGCTTTAATTTTAAAGTTTCAGAAGCTAAAAGACTCTCATCCC